>JBBDGP010001127.1:735000-1167500 GCA_037952835.1 Lithobates septentrionalis | reverse complement strand
CACGTGCTCAGCATCATATCCAGAGGCTGTCTTTGGGAAATAGACGTATGAGTGCTGCCAGCATTGCTGCAGAGGTTGAAGGGGTGGGGGGTCAGCCTGTCAGTGCTCAGACCATATGCCACGCACTGCATCATATTGGTCTGCATGGCTGTCGTCCCAGAAGGAAGCCTCTTCTAAAGATGATGCAAAGGAAAGCCCGCAAACAGTTTGCTGAAGACAAGCAGACTTAGGACATACATTACTGGAACCATGTCCTGTGGTCTGATGAGACCAAGATAAACTTATTCGGTTCAGATGGTGTCAAGTGTGTGTGGCGGCAACCAGGTGAGGAGTACAAAGACAAGTGTGTCTTGCCTACAGTCAAGCATGGCAGTGGGAGTGTCATAGTCTGGGGCTGCATGAGTGCTGCAGGCATTGGGGAGCTACAGTTCGTTGAGGTAACCATAAATGCCAACATGTGCTGTGACATACTGAAGCAGAGCATGATCCCCTCCCCTTGGAGACTGGGCCGCAAGGCAGTATTCCAACATAACGACCCCAAACACACCTCCAAGACGACCACTGCCTTGCTAAAGAAGCTGAAGATAAAAGATGATGGACTGGCAAAGCATGTCTCCAGACCTAAACCCTATTGAGCATCTGTGGGGCATCCTCAAACGAAAGGTAGAGGAGCGCAAGGTCTCTAACATCCACCAGCTCCGTGATGTCGTCATGGAGGAGTGGAAGAGGACTCCAGTGGCAACCTGTGAAGCTCTGGTGAACTCCATGCCCAAGAGGGTTAAGGCAGTGCTGGAAAATAATGGTGGCCACACAAAATATTGACACTTTGTGCCCAATTTGGACATTTTCACTTAGGGGTGTACTCGCTTTTGTTGCCAGAGGTTTAGACATTAATGGCTGTGTGTTGAGTTATTTTGAGGGGACAGCAAATTTACACTGTTATATAAGCTGTACACTCACTAATTTACATTGTAGCAAAGTGTCTTCAGTGTTGTCACATGAAAAGATAGAATAAAATATTTACAAAAATGTGAGGGGTGTATACTCACTTTTGTGAGATACTGTGTATGTGTGTGTGTATGTATGTATGTATATATATGTCCCACTTTTGCTGCCAAATCAGCCCTGACCCCTCACGACATGGTTGGCACTAGATATCTGAAGGTATGCTGTGGTATCTGATGCCAAGTTGTCAATAGCAGATCCTTTAAGTCCTGTACATTGCAAGGTGGGGCCTCCATGGCTTGAAATTTGTTTTTCCAGCACATCGATGGATGTTCAATCCAAAGGGGTTCTGGAGAATTTAGAGGCCAAATAAACAACTCAAACTCATTGTTGTGTTTCTAAAACAATTCTTGAAATATTTTCGCAGCGAGCCATGGTGCCGTATACTGCCGAAAGAGGCCAGTACCTCAGGGAATCCTGTTTCCATGAAGGGGTGTACTTGGTCAGCAACAATATTTATGTAAATGGTATGTGTCAAGTAACAGCCACATGACTGGCAGGACACAAATTTTCCCAGCAGAACATTGCCGAAAGCATCACACTGCCTCCGTCGGCTTGCCTTCTTCCCAAACTGTATCCTGGTGCCATCTCTTCCCCAGGTAAGTGACGCACATGCACTGAACCATCCACAAAATGTAAAAGAAAATTTGATTCCATCTTCTTCCATTGCTCCAAGGTCCAGTTCTGATGCTCATGTGCATGTAGACGCTTTTGGCTGTGGACACAGGTCAGCATGGGAACCTTGACCAGTCTGACGCAGCCCTATACACCACAAACTACGATGCCCATTTTTTCCGCTTTCAATGCATCAACCTCAGGAACAACATGTTTACTTGCTGCCTCATATATCCCACCGATTGTCAGATGCCATTGTAATGAGATAATCAATATCATTCACTTTACCTGTCAGTGATCTTAAAGTGGTTGTAAACCCTTACATATACACAGTGAAGTGATTAATCTCAGGTGATACACAGAGATTAAATAAATCCTCCTGCATAACTTATACCAGTCTTTTCTTCTCTGCATCGCTTCAAAGTGCTGAATTTATAAAGCTTGTCTGAGAGCTCAGAAAGAAAGGGGACGGAGCACTGAAACGTGACACTGCAGAGCTAAGTGAGGGAAGCTCTGAGAGCTAATTGGAGAGAAGCACACACAACCCCTTCACATAGCACACAGGGAATGAGCTGAGTTTGTCAACCTGCTGGAGCTCCCTCTCTTGTCACTTTTTTTCTCCTCTTGGTTGTTAGGAAAACCTCTCAGAAGTGATTAATGAAGATAGCAGAGGAATAAAGCAGCAGACAAAAATTACACTTAGTGCTCCTAATTGAGAGAAGTACACATTATAGAGGGATATGCTTTGCTTACATTTCATGTCTGAGGTTTACAACCAGTTTAATGTTATGGCTAATCAGTGCATCTGTTATGGCTCATCCTGTCCTCCATCCTGCTGAACCCTGTACCCTGTCCTAACCCCCCCCCCCCACGTTCTCCATCCTACTGATTCCTTTCCTATGCCCCTGTGATCTTCTCTGCCATACTGAGCCCTGGGCCCGGCCCTGTTGGCCCCCGTATAGGTACAAGAAAGCCTGGGTTTTGTTTAAACGCGTTCCTTAAGTCTCTCCCACTGTTAAAAGTTTGGTCACGCCCACATTTTGCCGGGGCACACTACATGCTCTGCAGACCACTTCCTCTAGCAAATGTCCCTCATTCTGAAGTTCAAAAGTTGGGAGGTATGGTTACAGTGAGGCGAACATCACAGCTGCTGTGCTAAATAGAGGATTTGCAGAGCAGCCAGTAGTTGAGGGCACATTGGTTGCTGCAGAAATTAACCTCCTTCAGTCAGAAGGACCAAATAAGGGTGTATACATGGCAGAGGTTTTGTCCACAGCCCAACAGATGAATATTGTTGAGTGACAATGTAACTGATGAGGACTTGGAATGGCTCGCTGTTGCCGAAAGTGAGAAGATTATTTTGAGACCTTTCTGGCAGTGCTCTGGGAGAGCACCATGATGTGATGTCAGTTGCCTCTGAGGACGAGGTCTCTTTAAATGTCTCTGCCTCTCAAGCCTCAGTGAATAACCCCTCCCACGTCGCTATTAAGGGAAGAGTCCCTAAAATTCTGTGTGGGGTGTATAGAGATAACTGATATATTACTAGAAATGAGAGAATCGGTGAAAATACATTCATTGTACACTTGGGAGTTTCCACCAGTAAGGCAAGGTGGTACTGCGTAGTATATGCTTTGCCTGGTAACAATAATTATGAGTGGAATAGGTTGGTACAATGTGTATTAGTGTGTATGGCAAGTGATCTCACAGTTCCCTATGAGGATGCTTCCAGTGACTGGTTTGTATGAAAGGCTCTCAGGTGAGCTGTTAGAGAAATCGGAGGTGTCTCTGCTTGATGTGGTGATAAGAATTTTCTGCTACTGCAGTCCAAGGTGCAGCTGAGCAGTTGTAGGTAAATAGCATGGATACTGCCTCATCTGCTAGACTTCATAGAAGGAAGGGCCTGGAATAGATGGCAGTGGCAGAAATATTCGGTCACTCGCAAAGAGCTACAATTTGGAGTACCTGGAGAGACTCTGAAATACAGTACTGATGGTATCCGAAATCATGATATTGAAAAGAGTGATCTGTTAATGATTGATATTGCTAACAATGGTACTGGTGATTGTGATGTTGAAATGAGTAAACCAGTGAGAATTTTGGTCTTAAGCAATGGTGTGTGCTTTGATCAGTGGCAGTTGGTAGGACAATTGCCCACGGAGCATTGGACAACAGGCAAGGTGGAGCTATGGGAAGGTCCCGTGGGGGATAGTTAATCACCTATGGGTGGCCCCTCCTCGGGTCTGGTCCTAACAAACACTAATTAAGAAAACACTGACAGTATTGACAATTTTGGAAAATGTTAAACATTACTGCGCGTTCTTGAGAATAAGGGGTTGGTGGCCAAGGGTAACCGCAAAAGAGTTGGTGAACCCAAAAAAACGTACCGTGATGGTTAAAAACGGGTACCAGAAAGGGGAAAAAGTTTTTTTTTCATTAAGCAAAGTTAGATTCCTACACCTTCTGGACAGGGAGTTGGGGAGAAGTTTTAGAAAAGGCAGAGGACCCCGAAAAAAGAATAAGCTCAGGAACCCCAAGGATAGAGGAAGAAGGCTGCATATACAGAATCGTAGGAAACTGTTGAGATTCAGGGTAGGGAGAGCCCGGAAATATACCCAGAAAAAAAGTTGAGCCTATGCAGCTAATGGCACAGTGATGGGTTCATGTGTTCCTCCCTCCGATTTGAAACAAGGGGGGATATGTGACAGGACGAAACTGTCACTGCGAGAAGATGGGAGGATGTGCCGCAGAATTCGCATTTAGGGTAAATGCGACATTCCAGCCTAGTGTTTCTGGGGAGAGGGGGGGAGAGAGAGGGGTAGAGAAAGCCATAGAGAGAGAGAGAGAGCAGAAAAAAATATCCCAATAAGCGTATATTGATTGGTTTACATGAACATTATAGCATCCACTGAATATGGGATGTTTTTATGAATTTTTTATGATATATTTATGACTTCTGCACCAGATCTTGCTGAAGAAGGGTCTAGACCCCCGGAAGGTAGATGAGGTCCGTGCTCGGCAAGTCTTGATGGGTGCCCAGCCCTTGGACCCCATCACCCTCCTGTTGAGAACACGGCAAGGTGATGGCATCTTGAAGTATCCAGATCTGATCCGGATTGTGTGGTAAGAGGAGGCCATGCTGGAAAACAAAAAAAAAAGAGTCAGAGGTCAGAATCTGTTGTTGGGGTCAGGGTGGCCAGTGCAGCTGATGGCGACCCCAAGGTCAAGATTCTGAAGACTCAGGTGTCGCAGCTGATAGAGATGATGGCTCTGTTGACCACCAAGCCCACTGTTCTACCCAGCAATGAAGTTTCAGTGCCCAGGAAGTCCTCAAGCTCTACGGTTGCTCAGGTGGAGAAGCCAGCAAACCAAGGAATCTGCTTCAACTGCTGAAGAGTTGGACATTATCGATGAGTATGCCCAAGCCCAGTGAAGCCTGAAGCACAGCGCCAAAAGCCAGCGGGAAACTCCAGAGGGCCCCGGGGAAGGAGTCAACCGGTTGCCCATCTACATTAGCTAGCTCCAGAAAAACCAACGACCCAAAGAGACTGCAGCGGAGGTCCAAACCCTTGCAGAGGGCTCCGGTAGTTGCCTCTGAGGGACCCAGTGTCCCGCTCCCTTTGACACATGCTACGCGTCGTCGGAGAGTCAATGCACACCAGACTCCCAGAGCTCAATGGAGACTCAAGGCAGATCAGAGCTTCCACAAGAAAGGAGCGTGGATACAAGCCACCGAACAGGCCAAAGTTACCACTTCACACAAATTTCCTGCCAAGCTAGTGGGACCTTCTCCCGTTGTCTCTATCCAAGTAGAGGGAATCTACACCAAGGCTCTACTGGATACCAGAGCTCAAGTGACCCTCCTCTACAGAGACTTCTATGACAGGCACCTCAAACACCTGCCATTGCAGATTTTGGAGGAGCTAAAGATATCGGCATTGGGACTTAGAACTTCGCCTATGATGGCTATCTACCAGCCAAGCTGACCTTCGACCCCTCCGTAGCTGGTAAATCTGAGACCTTTGACACTTTGGCAGTGTTCTGTCCTCGCCCACCAGGAGCCAGTAAGAGTTCTCTCATCTGGACTGATACTGATCTTGTCAGAAAAGCCAGACACCTTGTCCAAGAGCCGGACACTTCAAGTACAAGTGTGCAAGCCTATCAGCGCCTGGTACAAGAACAGAAGGCCCCAGCTGAAGGAGTAGGAAAGATCTGGCACTTGAACCAGAGTGAGAAGGTGTTACAGCCTGGTGAAGTGGCCTGTTTACGAGCATCTGTCAAACTAAATTGGAAACAAGGCCCTTTCGTTGTCCTTGAAGCAGACAGATTATTATTATTATTATTATTATTATTATACAGGATTTATATAGCGTAAACTGTTTGCGCAGCGCTTTACAACATAGGGGCAGACAGTACAGTTACAGAACAAATCAATACAGGAGGGATCAGAGGGCCCTGCTCGTTAGAGCTTACAATCTAGAAGGGAGGGTCAAGTGGAAACAAAAGGTAATAACTGGGGGGTGAGCTGATGGAGAAAATGAAAAAACAGTTGTTGCTAGGTGTGGGTAGGGTAGGCTTCTCTGAAGAGAAGGGTTTTCAGGGATCATCTAAAAGCTAATAGAGTAGGAGATAAGTAGACAGATTGGGGTAGCGCATTCCATAGGATTGGAGAGGCTTTGAAAAAGTCCTGGAGGCGAGCAAGGAAGGAGGTGATGAGGGAGCTAGAGAGCAGAAGGTCTTGAGGGGAATGAAGAGAACGAGTAGGTTGGTATTTAGAGACTAGGCTAGTGATGTAGCTGGGGGCTAAATTGTGGATGGCTTTGTACGTAGTTGTTAGTATTTTTAATTTAATTCTTTTGTTGAGCGGAAGCCAGTGGAAGTATTGATAGAGAGGGGTAGCAGAGACAGAGCGATTGATAAGGTGGATGAGTCTGGCAGCAGCATTCATGATGGATTGAAGAGGTGATAGACTATGTAGAGGTAAGCCAATAAGAAGGGAGTTGCAGTAGTGGAGGCGAGAGATGACCATCGAGTGAATTAAGAGCTTTGTTGTGTCATTGGTTAGAAAGGAGATTTTGGAGATGTTGCAGAGCTTGAGGCGGCAGGATTTGGACAGTGATTTGACGTGGTGCTTAAAGGAGAGTTCAGAGTCCAGGACTACACCTAGAACCTTGGCATGTGGGGATAGGCTTATAGTTGTGCCATTGATTTTAACAGAGAGATCAGGGGAAGGGGCATATGGGGGAGGAAAAATTATAAGTTTGGTTTTGGATAGATTGAGTTTGAGGAAATGGTGTAACATCCAGACTGATATATCTGATAGTAAATTAGTGATACGTGAGGAGACAGAGGGAGTGCGCTGAGGGGTAGAGAAATAGATTTGGGTGTCGTCAGCATAGAGGTGGTATTGGAAGCCATGGGAGGCTATCAGCTGACCTAGGGAGGAGGTGTAGATTGAAAATAGGAGAGGTCCAAGAACAGAAACTTGGGGGACCCCAACTGAGAAAGGAAGAGGAAGTAGAGTTGTAGGAAACGCTAAAGGTGCGGTTGGATAAGTAGGAAGAGAACCAGTGAAGAGTACAGTCACAGAGACCAAAGGTGTGGATTTTTTTGAGGAGGGGGTGGTCAACCGTATCAAAGGCAGCAGAGAGGTCTAGGAGTACAGAATAGTGTTGATTGGTTTTGGCCGTTAGTAGATCGTTTGTTAGTTTTAGGAGAGCAGTTTCTGTGGAGTGTTGAGAACGAAATCCAGACTGAAGGGGATCAAGAAGACTATTATCAGTGAGGTGGATGCTCAGTTGGTTGTAGACCAGACGTTTGAGGAGTTTGGATAAGAAGGGGAGCAAGGAGATGGGACGTAGGTTGTTAAGATTGGATGGGTCCAGTGAGGGCTTTTTAAGTATGGGTCTGACAAGTGCATGTTTTAGAGAGTTGGGGAAGATACCAGAAGAGAGGGAGAGATTGAAAATGTGGGTTAGAGAGTGTAGCATAGAGCCAGAGGAGGAACGTAGCATTGTTGAGGGAACAGGATCCAGAGGGCAGGTGGTAAGGTGGACATAAGCAAGTAGTTTAGCAACCTTGTCTATAGTGGTGGGGTTGAAAGAGGGAAGAAATGATTGTGCCTGTGGCATGAAGTGTAAAGCGCGGAGGGTATCGGAACAGTAGAGATCTCCTCACGAATTGTATCAATCTTCTGTTTGAAGTTGGAGTGAAGAAGTGTGGCGCTAATGGGTGGTGGGACTCCTGTTGCTGAAACAGGTAGAGAAAGTGTTTAGGAGAGAGTAAAAACTCCTTTAGTGTAAAAGTGTTTGTAAAGTATACATAAAAATATATAGGTAATAAACACAGTGCAGGTGAAAACAGTGTGTGTTAAAGAGTATAAAACACTCAATAAAAAGAAAATTTAAAGGACACTAATTAAAAAGCAAAACATATATAGTCCAGCAAATACATATCAATGCAAGGTGAGCTGAGTGTGTTAGTCCACAAAATTGGAGTTCAATGGAGGTAGCAGACCAGAGAAAGAACACCGGTATCTCCAACGGGAAAGAAATATAAATATATATACAGAGGAACTCAAAAGTCTTTTAAATGGCAAGATGGGATAGTCTCATTCAATCTCACGGTAATTAGATGTGAGATGTCTTCTCAAGAGGTAACCTGAGGGTTATAGGAAAAGGACCCGACCAATGTATTGGATCTTGGCTCAAATGGATAATTCCCACCAGGAGAGAGGCAGAAGCAAAAAGCAAAAGAATGCCCTTACCAGATCCGGTGGACTCACGGGCCGTAGCGGTGAGTCAAACGAGCCTGTACCGTTAAACGGTGTGGGGTGAAGGTGTGTGGGAGAACTTGTAGACCATCTTGTCAGCAGTCCTCATACGAAGCACCGATTTGGAGTCCGGGGTCCCCAGGGTATGGTTCCGATCGGCCGATCACCGTTTCCTCAGAAAGCCATCATATGTGCAAATAAGCAAAAAAGGAAAAAAAGGGAAGAACCACTCCACATGGTGTAAATCGTTGATTAGCAAAGAGCATAGAAGCACTTTATTTGAGGAGTGTACTCCAAAAAAATGTTGTTACAGGCAAAGGGCGGTAAAAACTCGGCCCAAAATAAATTAAAAACCGGCATAAAAGTAGTAAAAACAGGCGCAGTAGATAGTGGTGGGGTATACACATAGAACCCGACGCGTTTCGCCTCCTAAGGCTTCTGCTGGGGTATGAGCACCCCACACCGTTTAACGGTACAGGCTCGTTTGACTCACCGCTACGGCCCGTGAGTCCACCGGATCTGGTAAGGGCATTCTTTTGCTTTTTGCTTCTGCCTCTCTCCTGGTGGGAATTATCCATTTGAGCCAAGATCCAATACATTGGTCGGGTCCTTTTCCTATAACCCTCAGGTTACCTCTTGAGAAGACATCTCACATCTAATTACCGTGAGATTGAATGAGACTATCCCATCTTGCCATTTAAAAGACTTTTGAGTTCCTCTGTATATATATTTATATTTCTTTCCCGTTGGAGATACCGGTGTTCTTTCTCTGGTCTGCTACCTCCATTGAACTCCAATTTTGTGGACTAACACACTCAGCTCACCTTGCATTGATATGTATTTGCTGGACTATATATGTTTTGCTTTTTAATTAGTGTCCTTTAAATTTTCTTTTTATTGAGTGTTTTATACTCTTTAACACACACTGTTTTCACCTGCACTGTGTTTATTACCTATATATTTTTATGTATACTTTACAAACACTTTTACACTAAAGGAGTTTTTACTCTCTCCTAAACACTTTCTCTACCTGTTTCAGCAACAGGAGTCCCACCACCCATTAGCGCCACACTTCTTCACTCCAACTTTCACTTGCAACGGTCATATTGCTGTGTTGGCTGCTTCACTTCTGTCCAAGAGTTGGCGCAACTTTTACACCTTTTCTTCTGTTTGAAGTGATTAGTGATCTCCTAGGCAGTGAGTGAGTTGGAGGCGGTGGAGGACGAAGTAGAGAGTTGAAGGCAGAGAAGAGTTGACGGGGACAGGATGATAAGTTGCTAATGAGAGTGATAAAATAGTTCTGCTTGGCAGTGAGGAGACTGGAATTGTATTTTTGGAGGACAGATAGAGAGAAAACATGGGAGTGGAGATGATTCCCGAAGTGGTTTCAACCAAAACATTGCAAAGAAGTCACGGAAGGATCTCATTCAGTGTCCGCAACATAACAGCCTCGCCAGTGGAGATGCCGGCTCGGATGTTGCTGGGATAAGTGAATCCAGCTACCCCAGTCTGATTTGGTGGGGGGGGAGAAAAGAATGGGATCCCTGTTGAGGAGTTCTATCTGAAGAACACTCCTCTCTCACCCAAATGGAAAGAGAGTCAAGACTGAGCTCCTGAGATGGCAGGCTGCATGCTCAAAGAGTGAATTCGATGTGGGATGTGCAAAGAGTGCCAAACACCGTATCCGTCTCTAGGAGGATAAGCCGCTCAGAGAAAAAGTCCAGCAGATTCCTTTAGGAGACTTGGAAGACCTGCATGAACAATTGGCAGAATTGAAGAGAGCAGGTATCATCCGAGAATCCCGAAGTCCGCACACTTCTCTGATGGTGGTGGTATGGAAGAAGAATGGGTTGCTGAGGCTGTGTATCGACTACAGAACACCAAACAGAAGGAACATTCCCAACCAATACACCACCCCATGGATAGAAGAGGCCTTGCAGAACCTGTCAGGAGCAAAATGGTTCAGCGTGCTGGACCTGAAAAGCGGGTACTATCAAATCCCCATGCATCCTGAGGATCGGGAGAAGACCACCTACATTACCTCGGTGGAGTTCTTTGAATTTGACCATATGCCTTAAGGCTTGTTCGGTGCCCCAGCCACTTTCCAAAGGCTCGTGGAGAAGATGGTGGGTGACATGAACCTGATAGAAGTGTTGGTGTATATAGACAACTGCATTTTGTTCAGGAAGACCTTAGAGAGCATGAAGAGCATCTGGAGAAGGTCCTCAAGAGACTCCATGATGAGGGGTTGAAACTGTCTCTGGAGAAGTGCCAGTTTTATCAACCCTTGCTCAACTACCTTGGTCACATCGTATCTGCTGACGGAGTGGCTACTGATCCCCAGAAGCTGGAAACTGTCACCTCCTGGCCGAGGCCCACTAATGTGACTGAGCTCAGGTCATTTCTGTGATTTTTTTCCTATTACAAAAGATTTGTAGAGGGATTCGCTAAAATAGCTCACCCACTCAATGAGCTACTGAAAAGCGAAGATGAAGACAATGACCCAGATCCGACTAAGCCTGTTAGACCAGCTGGAGGGCCCAGAAAACCCAGAGAGTCCATTCAGGAACAGTGGACTCCCCAATGTGAAGAGGCCTTTAGACAGCTGAAATGCAGATCCAACCAAGCCAATGATGCTGTATCAAGAGCATGACGGCCACCTACGGCCTGTTGCCTATGTGAGCCAGAGCTTGGCACCTGCCAAGAAGAACTTCAAATATAGAAAAAAGTGTAGCGCTATAAATTATAAATTATACAAAAAGTGAAGTGATAAATGTGAATATCAACATATAATATCCTAATATTAATGTCCGATTTCAATAAATCAAAGTCCATCATTCTGTGAAGCCATTGTAATCACCACGTGGATATAGGACTAAATTAGTGACAAAACCATCCCCAAAGGAATGAAGGCGTACCAGAAATTTTAGACCTAAAAATAGCATATGCTACATAGGTCAAAACAGGCCTTTACTGCCCAACGGCAATAGTATAGATGGTGGGGACCAGCGAAGGTATGTGGTCTTGGAAGCCTTCTCAGGCGTTTAGTATATGAAAACCAAAATTGTGCAGATACCACCACCCAAGTGAATGGAGGCTTACCGGAAGGTTGGGACCCAAAAAAGCATATGCTGTATGGGTCAAAAAAGCTTAAACTGCCCACTGGCAATAGAGGGGAGATCCCGATGACGAACAGGGAATGAGGTCCTGGGGGTTCTTCACCGGGATACTTTCTCCATGTAGATGTTTTAGACGTCCTTGAACATAACCCACATAGGATAAAAAGGGGCCATATAGTGTAATTCCGTAAAAAATATGAATTTTATTAAAAAGAGAAACACTTACATTTCAGAAGTGAACAAGCGCTTGTATGTATTAAAATGGCGGCAGTGGAGTCCTCCCGACGCGTTTCGTCACATAGGACCAGACTAAGTGTGCATTGACTTACTATGCTTGGAGCCTGATCTGAGTGGACAGGGAAATATCCTGGTAGTGACTGACCACTTCACTCGGTATGCCCAGGAATTTCCCACAAAGGATTGTTATGGTGATGTTTACCTACCTTACTTATACACTTAATGATACCTAACATAAGTGATTATAACCTTTTTGTCTATATAAGAATCAAACCATGCAGTTGCAGCTATTATGGATAGAATTAATAAGGAATGATAACTGTGCGAAAAGAATAACAATCCAATTTATTTATACAGAAAAGAAACATTAGAATAATCAGAGATTACCAAATATAGCATAGTGATGTTACAAATACAGTTTTGTCAGTCTACAAAGATAGTAAATGCAAAAAGGAGATATGGTTACAATTGACTAGGGATGAGCCGAACACCCCCCTGTTCGGTTCGCACCAGAACTTGCGAACAGGCAAAAAATTTGTTTGAACACGCGAACACCGTTAAAGTCTATGGGACACGAACATGAATAATCAAAAGTGCTAATTTTAAAGGCTTATATGCAAGTTATTGTCATAAAAAGTGTTTGGGGACCTGGGTCCTGCCCCAGGGGACATGGATCAATGCAAAAAAAAGTTCTAAAAACTGCCGTTTTTTCGGGAGCAGTGATTTTATTAATGCTTAAAGTGAAACAATAAAAGTGTAATATCCCTTTAAATTTCGTACCTGGGGGGTGTCTATAGTATGCCTGTAAAAGGGCGCATGTTTCCCGTGTTTAGAACAGTCTGACAGCAAAATGACATTTCAAAGGAAAAAAAGTCATTTAAAACTACTCGCGGCTATTAATGCATTGCCGGTCCGACAATACACATAGAAGTTCATTGATAAAAACGGCATGGGAATTCCCCACAGGGGAACCCCGAACCAAAATTTAAATTGACGTGGGGGGTCCCCCTAAATTCCATACCAGGCCCTTCAGGTCTGGTATGGATATTAAGGGGAACCCCGGCCAAAATTTAAAAAAAAATGGCGTGGGGTCCCCCTCCGGTGGGACCAGCCCCGCACTGTATAGAGAGGAGACTATTTGTTTAGTTAGCGCCAGACGGCAAGGATTTAATTTACTGTTTTGCTTGTTTTTTTTTTTTTATTTTTGTAAACCTCCTGCAAATAAACCTGGCATCCGCCAGACTTTGAAAAGAGTGCCCGTTTGCTGACTGTCATTCAGAAAAGGTGATCCCCACGAGCTAATTACCCCACACGTGGTGGATTCAGCGGACAATTTCTGAAGATAGAGGAAATGATAAAGGCCCTGCTTCAGGCCAATGCAGGTCAGCGGGAAACCAACCGCCAAGTTGCAGAGGCCGCTGCAGCACAACAGGCAATCGCTGCAGCACAACAGGCGGCCCAGCAGGAGATGAACCGGCAGTTCGCAGAGGCTCTAGTGGAACTGAAAAAGGTGTCCCCACCTCCTGTGCCAGTGGAACCATAGATGGTATGTGCCTCCTTCCACTTACAGAAAATGACACCTGCCGATGATGTTAAAGCATACCTTGCGAATTTTGAGAGAGTTGCTGTCTGCGAAGGATGGCCAAAAGAACAGTGGGCGGGTCTGTTGGCCTCATTTCTGACAGATGAACCTCAAAAGACCTATTTTGATCTGGAACCGGATAAGGCCCAGGACTTTGAGACTCTGAAGGCAGAGATACTCGCACGCTTGGCTGTCACTATGGCAGTCCGGGCCCAGCCCGTGCATCAGTGGACCTACTCCAGCAACCAGCCAGCTTGTTCTCAAATGTTCGACCTGATCCACCTCACCAGGAAGTGGTGGCAGCCGGAGACCTTGACAGGCCCTCAGATCGTGGAGCGTGTGGTATTGGACCAGTACCTGCGTGCGCTCTCTGCTGCTTTTGAGGAAGTGGGTCGGACAAGGGGATCCCAAAACTGCAACCCAGTTGGTGGACCTAGTGGAGAGGTACATTGCTACTGAGGTACATCGCTACTGAGGACTTGGTGAACCCGTCTACGCCCCACTTGTGTCTAGGAGTACAAGATCGCCCGGCCATTCTGGTAAGACTGTTCCAGGGTTCAAGAGCATGGGGAAGTTTGATAAGACTGTTGTTACAGCTGATGAGACGGTGGGTCCTAGACCTGGAGACTGGCCAAAGGAGCTAGGAAGGTCTTTGGGACCGTTAAGAGGACTGGGGGTAGAGCACATACGGTGTTTTCATTGCCATGCATTAGGGCATATTGCTGCAAACTGTCCTGTAGATGATGAACCTATGCAATGCAATTATGCTTATATGAAAAGACGCATGTCTCTGTTTGCACAGGTCGCATGTACTGCATCATGTCAGAGTGACATTGAAAAACAGATGTGTGTTTTTTTAGTGGATGAAAAGCCACTCACAGCCTTGCTAGACTCTGGTACTCAGGAATGATTGTGTGAACCCCATAAAACTACACCCCAGTACTATTGGGGTAATTTTCATCCATGGGGACACCTGGGACTACCAGACAGCGGTGGTTGAGGTTGATACCCCCTGGGGCAGTGTAACACATTCAGTGGGGGTGGTACCTTCACTGCTTCATGAAGCTTTAGTAGGGAGAGATTTTCCCCATTTTTGGAATTTATGGGCGAGCAAAGGAAGGCTGGTAGATAGAGCTCCCCCTGCTGGGGAAGCACGGGAAATATCACCGGATCCTTTTTACCAAAAGGAAGGGGGTGCTGTAGGTGGGATTGAAGAAGCTAGCTCCCAGCCCGCGGGTAATGAACAGGAGAACACCTCTGACCCTGACAATGAGAGTAGCCAGAATGTGGTACCTGGCTTAGAGGTCAGGAGAGAGGATTTCTGTACCAAACAACTGCGAGATGCCACCCTCATGAGAGCCAGGGAAAATGTTAGGATGTTGGATGGGGAACCCTAACTTGGGGGTGTCTTTCCCCTACATGGCCATTAAAAACAATTTATTGTATCAAGTGGTAAATTGTGGAGAGGATGAGATAGAACAGCTACTGGTTCCCAAACCCCTCCGCAGGGTGGTGCTAGACCTAGCCCATGGTCATGTAATGGGGGGACATCTCGGTATTGAAAAAAAACAGGCCAGGAATCGCCAAGAGATTTTTGTGGCCTGGGGTGTATGCAGATGTCAAGGAGTACTGCGAATCGTGCCCTGAGTGCCAAATGTCGGCGCCGTCACCCCATTTTCACAGCACCCTTGTCCCTCTACCAATAATCGAGGTCACCTTTGACAGGATTGGCATGGAACTGGTGGGGCCGGTTGTGAAATCTGCCCAGGGTTACCAGCATATTCTGGTGATCCTGGACTATGCAACGAGCTATCCCGAGGCCATACCCTTGTGCAATACCTCCGCCAAAGAATTGGTCCGGGTGTTTAGTCGAGTGGGGATCCCAAAAGAGGTCTTAACCTGTCAGGGTACCCCATTTATGTCCAGGGTTACCAAGGAACTGTGTAGATTATACAAAATTTCCCATGTCCGTACCTCTGTCTACCACCCCCAAACAGATGGTCTGGTCGAAAGATTTAATAAAACTTTGAAAAGTGTGCTGAAAAGGTGGTCGACAAAGATGGGAGAATTTTGCTACCATATCTCATGTTTGCCATACGTGAGGTTCCGCAGGCATCCACAGGCTATTCCCCTTTGAGGTTTTGTATGGTAGACATCCCAGGGGGCTGCTAGATATCGCCAAAGAAATGTGGAAAGGAGAGGCCACCCCATATAGAAGCATCATAGAGCATGTCTCCTTAATGCAGGATCGAATCGCAGCTGCCCTGCCCCTGGGGCGAGAACATATGGAGCGAGCCCAGGAGGCCCAGAGGAGGGTCTATGATCGGGGTGCCAAGGTCCGTACTTTCAGCCCCGGGGACAGAGTGTTGGTACTGGTTCCCACGGTGGAAATTAAGCTCCTAGCCAAGTGGCAGGGTCCCTTTGAGGTTGTCGAAAGGGTGGGGGAGGTAAACTACAAAGTCTACCAGCCAGGGAAAAGCAAACCACACCAAATTTATCATGTGAATCTCTTAAAGCCCTGGAAGAACAGAGAGACTTTACTGGCCGCGTCCCCGCCTCCAACAGACCGGGTAGGGGTGACACCTGACATCCCCATAACAGATTTCCTGTCCGTGGCACAACAAAGTGACGTTAGGGCGTTTGTGCACAAAAATAGAGACTTTTTCTCCCCCTTACCCGGACTGACCAAGGTGATCCAGAATGACATAGTGACGAAACCAGGGGTTTTTTCTTTATTTTCTTTAAAATGTAAAGCCATATAGAATCCCAGAGACCAGGCGAGAGGCAGTCGCGAAACAAATCAAAAATATGTTAGAGCTGGACGTGAAAGAAGAGTCCGACAGTGAGTGGTCGAGCCCCATAGTGCTGTTCCCAAAACCTGATGGCACTATCAGGTTTTTTAATGACTTTAGGAAACTCAACGGTGTGTCCAAGTTCGATGCATACCCAATGCCTCGGGTCGACGAACTCGTGGACAGGTTGGGACAGGCTCGCTACATAACAACCCTAGACCTAAAGGCTATTGGCAAATACCGCTAACTGAATCGGCCAAGGAGCAGACTGCCTTTTCCACTCCTGAGGGCTTGTTTCAGTACAAGCAGATGCCTTTTGGCCTGCACGGGGCCCCTGCATCATTCCAGCGAATGATGGACAAAACTTTGAGACCACATCGCCAGTATGCGGCTGCTTATTTGGACAATGTGGTCATCCACAGCCCAGATTGGGAAACGCACCTGCCCCGGGTACAAGCAGTGGTAGATTCCCTTAGGGAAGCAGGTCTCACGGCCAACCCAAAAAAGTGTACCATAGGCCTGGAGGAAGCCAAGTACCTTGGGTATGTTATTGGCCGGGGACTTGTGAAGCCTCAGACCAATAAGATTGATTCAATTCAAAAGTGGCCCCAACCAGTAACAAGAAACAAGTTCAGTCCTTCCTAGGCATTACGGGGTATTACCGACGGTTTATACACTGCCATCCCTCTGACCTACCTGACGAAGGGTAGAGGGTCGGTCATGGTCAAATGGAATCCTGAAGGAGGCGTTTCAGAAATTAAAACAGGCCATTTGTGTACTACCAGTGCTGGTGACTCCGGACTTCACAAAGGGGTTTGTGGTACAGACAGATGCCTCTGAGGTGGGCCTAGGTGCTGTTCTATCCCAGAACAGGGATGGTGAGGAGCACCCGGTTGTGTACCTGAGCCGAAAACTGAATAAGCATGAAACAACTATGCTATTGTCGAGGAGTGTCTCATTATTAAATGGGTTTTGGAGTCCCTGAAGTATTACTTGTTGGGTAGGTCATTTAAGCTGGTCACCAACCATGCTCCCTTAAAGTGGATGTGTGACAACAGGGAGTAAAATGCCGGCGTGACAAGATGGTTCCTGTCGCTACAGCCCTTTAAGTTTACAGTAGAGCATAGGCCGGGCAAGCTTCAAAACAATGCAGATGCCCTCTCCCACATGCACTGTATGCTTGCGTCAATTGCTCAGCCACAGGGGCTTGAGCAGAGGGGGGAGGATATGTGACGATATGTGAGGTGATGTAGTGGATAATCGCTATATTTCACCTCGCATTCATTCTATTGTAAGGGGCTGAACCGGAATCCGGCCTGGGTTTTTCCAGCCTCTGTGGCAGGCTAGGTTCTGGTCCGGATGTTCTGGTCCACTTGAGTCCACACTCAGCTGGACTTTAAATGACCAGGAAGAGAGCACAGCAGGGCTCTGGTTTTGAGACTCAGGAAGGAACCTGAGTGAGAGGAGCTCTGGGTGATGGACTAAAAGGTTTGCTTTTCTGCATGTTTTTGTGGGTGACGGGGACCAGCCCCGCACTGTATAGAGAGGAGACTATTTGGTTAGTTAGCGCCGGACGGCAAGGATTTTTTTTACTGTTTTGCTTGTTTTTTTTTATTTTTGCAAACCACCTGCAAATAAACCTAGCATCCGCTAGACTTTGAAGAAAGTGCCCATTTGCTGACTGTCATTCAGAAAAGGTGATCCCCACAAGCTAATTACCCCACACAAGATATATATATATATATATATATATATATATATATAGATGGATAGATAGATAGATATACACACATAAAACAGGGCATGGTAATTTAATTAGAAAGTCCTCACAATGTTTCCCTTGAAGCTCCTTTGATATAAATATTAATTTCAATATTTCCACATCAGTTCCCCCTTAAGTTCATTCTTGAACTTATGCCCTCCCTCAATGATCCTGTACCCACCCACAACAGTCCAGAAGCACCGACCCTTCCCCACCACCACTAAGGCTTCCTCTTCCTTTCTTGAACACACTGGAACCCATCAAGGTAGACTTGAGACAGCAAAGCAATCCTGGTGCCTTTGAGACTCCACATCCGGACAATGAGTGCCTGTGCTGCGATGTCTCCACGCTCCTCTGCATTGGAAGAGCGGAACTCCAACATCAATGGCGGGATCCTAGCATATCTAGGCCTGTAACTTGGGAATATGGTGTAATGGTTGCACCGATTGGATCGGACCGCGAGACAGCACTTTTCAGCATGGTGAAGGAAAGTTCAGGAGAGTCTTATTCGTTGCACATTTGTCTCAAGAAATGACTTGGTTGTCGTCGCTTCTTCAGGTGGTGGTCGGGCGGGCCTCCGGACAGTGGTGCATGAATACAAAAAAAAGGAGAATGTCCGTGTACAGTTATTGGAGGAATGCCGGACTGGAGCAGTGGGTTGGCCATTAAGACTAAATGCTTATAAGGGGTGTAATGTGGACGTGTAAAGTGGGATCCCCACAGGGTACAGAGTCCGAGCAACAGCCAGTATCATCCATGGCCCTTGATGATAGGGATAGTCAACACTGCCTGCTGTTGCCAGGTCCCTGGGTTCACCACACCTATTCATGGGGCTCAGATTAAAGCAGTAGACAGAATTACATTTGGGAGGTAGAATTACATAAGACCTGGATGTCCAGGGATACTTTGGTTTCACTGGGTGTAAAACATGGTACTGGCGTGCAGGAATGCTCACGCGGTTTGTAAGGTGGATGAGTCTGGCAGCAGCATTCATGATGGACTGAAGGGGGGATAGTCTATTTAAAGGTAAGCCAATGAGGAGTGAGTTGCAGTAGTCAAGGCGGGAGATAACCAGGGAGTGAATCAGGAGCTTTGTGGTTTCATTGGTTAAGAAGGGACGTAGTTTAGAGATGTTGCGGAGGTTGAGGCGGCAAGCTTTGGAAAGTGATTGGATGTGGGGCTGAAAGGAGAGTTCAGAATGCAGGATAACACCTAGTACCCTGACATGTGGGGACGGGTGGATGGTTTTGCCATTGCTCTTGACAGAGAAGTCGGGGGAAGAGGAACGTGGGGGAGGAAATATTATAAGCTCGGTTTTGGACAAGTTGAGTTTGAGGAAGTGGTGTGACATCCATACAGATATGTCGGTTAGTGAGTTAGTGATGCGTGAGGAGACTGATGGAGTGAGTTGAGGGGTGGAGAGATAGATTCGTGTGTCATCAGCATAGAAATGATATTGAAAGCCGTGAGAGGCTATCAGCTGCCCTCACTACACGCAGAATCAGGCCTCGACCCCTACAACCCTGGCAAACAGATGACACTAAAATTCTCAAAAAACGTAGTCGCGCTCTTGAGCATCTGTGGCACAAGACTAAGTCTCTCAAAGACTTCAACCAATACAAATCTGCCCTCCAAATATACTATTCTTTCCTCCACACTGCAAAGCAAACCTATTTTACAACTCTTATTAACACTTTCTCATCCAATCCCCGTAAACTCTTCTCTACCTTCAACTCTCTACTTTGTCCTCCACCGCCTCCACCCACTGACTTACTCACTGCCCAGGAAATCGCTAATCACTTCAAAAACAAGATTGATACAATCCGTGATGAAATCTCCATTCTACAGGTATCTCCCCCAGCTAAGACCCCATGTCAACAGGTACAACTGACACTCCCCCTATTCAAATCTACTACTACAGATGAAGTTGCTAAACTCCTTTCTATCGCCCACCTAACCACCTGTCCCCTGGACCCTATTCCCTCTCAAATGCTACGGTCACCCTCTGACCCCATCCTACACTCTCTAACCCACATCTTCAATCTCTCCCTCACCTCTGGCATCTTCCCCGATGCTCTAAAACATGCACTGGTCACCCCCATACTCAAAAAGCCGTCCTTGGACCCCACCAATCTTAACAACCTACGCCCAATCTCCTTGCTCCCCTTTTCCTCTAAACTCCTTGAACGCCTGGTTTACAACCAACTGAGTGACCACCTCATTAAAAACAACCTTCTTGATCCCCTTCAATCTGGATTTCGCCCTCAACACTCCACAGAAACTGCTCTTTTAAAACTCACAAATGACCTACTAACTGCAAAAACCAACGGACACTATTCTGTACTCCTACTTCTGGATCTTTCAGCTGCCTTTGACACGGTTGACCACCCCCTCCTCCTCAAAAAACTTTACTCCCTCGGTCTCCGTGACTGTGCTCTTCAGTGGCTCTCATCCTACCTATCCCAACGCACCTCCAGTGTCACTTACAATTCTACTTCCTCCACTCCTCTTCCCTTCTCTGTCGGGGTCCCCCAAGGTTCTGTTCTTGGACCTCTTTTATTTTCAATCTACACCTCTTCCCTGGGTCAGCTGATAGCCTCTCACGGCTTTCAATATCATTTCTATGCTGATGACACACAAATCTATCTCTCCACCCCTCAACTCACTCCATCAGTCTCCTCGCGCATCACTAACTTACTAACCGATATATCTGTATGGATGTCACACCACTTCCTCAAACTCAACTTGTCCAAAACCGAGCTTATAATATTTCCTCCCCCACGTTCCTCTTCCCCCGACTTCTCTGTCAAGAACAATGGCAAAACCATCCACCCGTCCCCACATGTCAGGGTACTAGGTGTTATCCTGGATTCTGAACTCTCCTTTCAGCCCCACATCCAATCACTTTCCAAAGCCTGCCGCCTCAACCTCCGCAACATCTCTATACTACGTCCCTTCCTAACCAATGAAACCACAAAGCTCCTGATTCACTCCCTGGTTATCTCTCGCCTTGACTACTGCAACTCACTCCTCATTGGCTTACCTTTAAATAGACTATCCCCCCTTCAGTCCATCATGAATGCTGCTGCCAGACTCATCCACCTTACAAACCACTCAGTGTCTGCTACCCCTCTCTGCCAATCCCTCCATTGGCTACCACTCGCCCAATGAATTAAATTCAAAATACTAACAAGAAGTTATAAAGCCATCCACAACTGTGCCCCCAGCTACATCACTAACCTAGTCTCAAAATACCAACCTAACCGCCCTCTCCGTTCCTCCCAAGATCTCCTGCTCTCTAGCTCCCTCATCACCTCCTCCCATATCCGCCTCCAGGACTTCTCCCGAACCTCGCCCATCCTCTGGAATTCCCTACCCCAATCTGTCAGACTGTCTCCAACTTTATCCACTTTTAGGCGATCCCTGAAAACTTTCCTCTTCAGAGAAGCCTATCCTGCCTCCATCTAACAACTGCACTATTTTCTCCATTAGCTCATCCCCCACAGCTATTACCCTTTGTATAACTTGACCCTCCCTCCTAGATTGTAAGCTCTAACGAGCAGGGCCCTCTGATTCCTCCTGTATTGAATTGTATTGTACTTGTACTGTCTGCCCCAATGTTGTAAAGCGCTGCGTAAACTGTCGGCGCTATATAAATCCTGTATAATAATAATAATAATAATAATAATTTGTAAAAACAAATTATATGACTGATGTCTTAGTTAAATTACCTTGAGGAGATAAACGATAGAAACCAAAAGAAAAACTTAGAGAGCATAATAAAAAATGAAAAGGAACAGAAGAGAGGCGAGTAATGAAAATGAACAAGAAAAATAGTAAAAATAATTATGAAAAAAACCCCAAAAAACTACAGATTTAATGCTGCTCCAGCCAAGATTTTTAGTTTAGATTCTATTTTAGACTGTTAAAGAGCATAGAATCTGTTTTAAAAAAAAATATACATTAGTTGCACTAAAAAAACTTTTGCTGACTGCTAAAAAAAAAATAAAAACAAAAAAAAATAGTTATTTAAAAAAAAAAAAAAACTCCTCTCCCATACTAGTAATTAGCAGTATTTCTGCAGGTCAGGTACACAGTTATTAACAACGAGAGAGAAAAAAATGATTGAAACATTTAGAATTTAGGTAAACCTGACTGCATTTTATTACTCAAATTGTTATAGGCTTCTCCCCCAAAAGAAAATGTGTGTGTATATATATATATATAGTTCTAGGGTCCTCCTTTTAAATGCGCACAATACTCTACCTCGGTCTCTTAATAGTTACCCACATCGGGAAAGCAACAGGGTGGACTTTACTAAAGCTGTGGCCCTTGACTGTACCCAAATTAACTTTTCCCATTAAGAAACCTTAGTTTGAGTTATTTGGATTAACCTCTTGATTTTGAGATCACCCAAATCATCCACTTCACTCCTAAGACATCCTGTTTGCCAGCTCCCTTGTTACCTCCTCCCATGCTCAACCTCAGGACTGCTCCAGAACCTCTGGAACTCCCCCACCCCAATATGTCCAGCCAGGCCCTACCTTTTTCACACCTAGGTGATCCTTAAAAAAAAAAAAAAAAAAACTCCTTTTATTCCGGGAAGCCTACCCCACCTCCACCTAAAATGTTACCTCAACTAGCTCCATATCAGATAAGTCCCAGCAGCTATTATTTTTGTACCACCCTCCTCCCCTTAAAACATAAACCCCTTGAGCAGGGCCCTTCTATTCACGCCCTGCACAAACTGTTGGCACTATTTAAATCCTGTTGCCCAAACTACCCAACTATCCAACTTTTAACTCCTCCCCGAATCCCAATGGAAGTTTCAGTAAGGTGTAAGGGGATGTCAGGTTTGCTATAAAATCTTTCTTCAGGGGTGATCGGGGTACAACCCGGTGGTCCTGCTATATCCATGCCAAGGGCAAGAGGAGATGTACAATAGACTCCCCGAGGTAGTGTACCCTACTGAGTACCATTTAACCCCATGCTGAAAACAGTGCACGATACCAGCACCAGTACCCTGGTCTCAGGTCTCAAGTATTTTTAACTTTGTTTAGGACCAGTTGGGACACTACCCTGGCATCCATTAGACACGACCCCTTCCTGTGCCAACATTGTTATCTTTTCCCACAGCACAACACCTTCCTTTCTCCAGCACTCATCAGTACCAGTCATCTGAGGCTGTCCAGACTCAAACTATCAGAACAAGATGGACTCCAGGGTGTAACACAGTAGAGTCTGATAGGATAGTACCCATGTTAACCGTGCTATCTGCACAATGTTCTATCCCTGCCATTAGGGATGAGAACAGTGCAAGTTCGATTTTGACGATCCTAGAACTGAGTCATTCACCAATCTATTACGGCTCACAGGCAACCTGTATCCTACCCCCCACCTGCCTGTCCTTGCACAGTGAAAATTGACCCACTGCGAAAGAGTCAGTCACTTCTCCAAGGTCCTGGATGCTGGGCAGAGCGAGTTGTCTTTCCTAACCCCTTCACTGATATGTAGCACAAGACCTCCCAATGTGTTCCTGATTACCTCCAGCTCCATAGTGTTTTAAGGTACCCAGTGCCCCACCTTTAGCTCCAAAGGCAGTCTCCATTAAGTCTCTCTTTATCCTAAGTATGGGAAATAGTCTGAATAATTAGATTGAAAACCACCTGCCAACAGGTACACTTGATTCTCTATAGAAGCTGCACCCCTTTTCCCTCCTTTATCAATTCGGTAATCAGACAAGGCTTTCCTTCACCACAAAATAAACTGCCTACACTCTTCAGACAGGACTCACATGATTGACAGGGGCATAGTGCAACACTGAGGCGCTGGTCTTCCTGGCATGCAGGACACAGACAACTAGTTAAGGTACACAAGGAGTCTAGGACAGGAAGGACACCTATGGGTATTAACTGAGGAGAATACAGCATGCCCACACATATAACCAAAGTGAAGGTCCTTGGAACAGCCAAGAGCTGGTAACACCCCACACAATCTTTCTGCACAACTCTTCTCCAGACTCACCCAAAACTATACAATACAAGGCCAGACCTATACACTCTCAACTTGTATGCCATCAGGCAGGCCCTCGTACTACACATCTGAAGGTAAATCTAAAGGAAACTGAACAACAAAAATTGTATAATGTCTATCCAGCTCGAGGAACTGCTGCCACCAGACACAACTGGCCAACAGGCAAAGAAAAATCTCTTGCAGCACTGAGGCGCCAGGATCACTGAACAGTAGGTGCTACAATTCAAGCTGACCAGTGTGCTTTGAAACACACAGTTATTAGTGACAGACACGCCACAGACACATTCGACAATTGGTAACAAATAGCCACATAAAAACAGACAAACAGGGAACTCGAGGAGCAGATAGCGTTGCATGGTGACACTGGGCAGGAAGCAGGCCTGAAATACACTTGGGGACACACAGAGAGACTGCTAGGGACATTAACATACATTAGCCTGAGGCGATGAGCCAAATTTGAAAAGTAAGAACTGGCTGGGCGTGTAACTAATTACAATAACAGCAGGGGGGTTAAGCAGTCTTAAACAAGTCTACACAAAAGCCAGCATAGCCACTGATTTTTGAGGATTGGATCCAACAAAAAGAAAAACAATTTTTGTATAAAGTTGTCTATGGAGAATGTGATTTCCTATTGTTCTGAAAGCCATGAAACCCAATTATCGAATCTGAGGGATAAAACACCAATAAAGTTTTTGTAATAAACACTCAATTTTTCCTCCTAGACACAAAATAAACCAATGGTTATATACCTGTAACAAGACATTAGCATATGAAACACAAACATACATTAAATTACATTCCATAAAGAAAGTCTTTCTTATTTGTTTTGGAACAGTGCACTTTTTAAAATACCAAAAATTGATGAGCTCAACTTTAATTTCACGTGGTAATTTCCCCCCAAAAAAATGTATTCACCACGGTGAGAAAAAAAAAAATTAGCAACGTGTAATAAACCTTTTAGCGGTACCACAACTCATAATACCTCACCACAAAGAACCTCTCGCAGAACTGTCTCTCTGGAAAACAAACACATTTTAGTTAATACACATTTCAATTCACTTTTACAGATATTTATCTTGGCTCAGGTAATTTGCATGTCAATACAGTTCGCTTTGCACTCTCACCGACCTGGTCAGAAAGAAGGGGGGGTCATTTGGGTGGGTTCTCAGCAGTTGAGACAACAGACCTCAGAGTTAGATGACACAACATATATTGCATATTCCACACACACTCACGCAATTAGCTAGGTTAAAGACGAACTCTAGACATCACACATATCAGCATGTTTTCTATAATAACCTGCACTTCTTCTTAAACCCATAACATCTGTTTGGTAAGGTTGAAATTCTTTCAGAAATCCATCCCATTTTATTAGCCCCTTCTCAGCCTGTATGGGTGCATTCTCAGGATTTTGGAACAAACGGCTTTTTTTTAGACGACTGAGAATGTTCGATGGCTACAACTGGATTAGTAGCTGGCTGTTTACAAGATATGGGGGCAATTTTTAAAAAAAACTCTTACCTTCCAGGGATTTATTCTTGCAGAAACACCAGGGATGGAACATTGTTGGTACATACCTTAGGTGTGGAGGATGTCCCCCTGAATTCAGACATACCCAAATCCATTGCTTTGTTATCGCCTCTATCTGACTGGGCAACTGAAGTCCTATGGTCGTGTCATATTTGTGTGATAAGCATGGTACAGATCTTCCCATACTTAAAGTTTAACCTTTCTTAGAAAACCTCTTCCCCATCCAACAATCCCTATCACGAATATCCTAGGGCCCATATTTAACCCATCCTTTCGGACGCTTGGACCCTGACCTGATTTCCCAACCTTTTATAGGTTGATCCTCCAGAAGTAGCGACCCTCTGGACTGTGATTGGGTTGACAGGTACCGTCCCTGTCACCGTTGCTGCTTTTCACTACTTGTCAGAACAATTTCCCTGTTCATGACGATAGTCCTTCAAGTCAGCCTGGAGATTTTCCCAAACTCTTTCGTTCAATTTCCCCCGTGGACTTTTCAGAAGTGTTCTAAAAAAATGGCTTAAAGTAGGGCTATTACTTTTGTTATCTCAAGAATGATTAGAGCAGACTTGAATAACAAAAGAGAATATATGCATACTTGGAGTACAGAATTATTTAATTGCATTTGTAAGCACTACCTTGCTCTTTTGTTGAGATTACAGGTAACACCGGGAGCTCTCCCCATCACTTGAGGTCTCTTTCAGATTCCCTCTTATGTCATGGTGGCCTACTTCGTCTTGGAGCTCTACACTCCCTCTTGAAGTGTCCAGGTATCGTCATCCCCCTGTTTATCACTATCACTAATCTGGGGATATGGGTCTAGTGGCTGTCCCTGCTTGTCCCTACTCCTCAGCATCATTTGGTGTATTTTTTATTCTACCATCCATGCACTCCAAGCATTTCTTTCATTTGTTCCCAAGCTTTTGGCTTAAAAGTACCTCTTTTAGAATACCTCTTTCCAGTCCAGCGATCCCAAACTTAAATATATTTTACCACCCATGGCCCATATTTACAATGGACCTTGAACTGATTCCCCAACCTTTTTGCCTTTTCTCCAGAGGTAGCTACTCTCTGGCCAAGAATTGGGTTGACAGATACCACCCCTGTCACCGTTGCTGCTTTTTTTTCACTACTTGTCAGAACAATTCCCTGTCCTGACTATAGTCCTTCAAAAAAGTAGCCTGGAGATTTCCCAAACTCAATAGTTCAATCCCCCATGTACTTTTCTGAAGTATTTGAAAAGAAACACTTAAAGAAAGGCTATTACTTCTGTTATCTCAAGAACGAGAAGCACAAACTTCGATAATCAGAACCCTATGAGTGCTTGTAGTACAGGAGGCAGTCAACTGAGGCACACCTAATTTCCATATGATTTGTAACAGTTACAATATAGCCACTGTTTACAGGTCTAATTACAAAGCTTACAATCCCCAGTTAGTAGTTTACAAAGAAAGACAGATTCATTCACATCAAGATTAAGGATGAGCCGAACAACCCCCGGTTCGGTTTGCACCAGAACTTGCGAACAGACCAAAACTTTGCACGAACGTTAGAACCCCATTGAAGTCTATGGGACTCGAACGTTCTAAATCAAAAGTGCTAATTTTAAAGGCTAATTTGCATGGTATTGTCCTAAAAAGTGTTTGGGGACCCGGGTCCTGCCCCAGGGGACATGTATCAATGCAAAAAAAAGTTTTAAAAACTGTAGTTTTTTCGGGAGCAGTGATTTTAATAATGCTTACAGTCAAACAATAAAAGTGTAATATTCCTTTAAATTTCGTACCTGGGGGGTGTCTATAGTATGCCTGTAAAGGGGCACATGTTTCCGTGTTTAGAACAGTCTGACAGCAAAATGACATGACAAAGGCAAAAAGTAATTTAAAACTACTCGCGGCTATACTGAATTGCCGGCCCGACAATACACATAAAAGTTCATTGATAAAAACGGCATGGGAATTCCCCACAGGGGAACCCCGAACCAAAATTTAAAAAAAAATGACGTGGGGGTCCCCCTAAATTCCATACTAGGCCCTTCAGGTCTGGTATGGATATTAAGGGAAACCCCGGCCAAAATAAAAAAAAAAAATTGGCGTGGGGTCCCCCTCAAAATCTATACCAGGCCCTTATCCGAGCACGCAACCTGGCAGGCCGCAGGAAAAGAGGCGGGAACGAGAGAGCACCCCCCCTCCTGGACCGTACCAGGCCACATGCCCTCAACATTGGGAGGGTGCTTTGGGGGTAGCCCCCCAAAGCACCTTGTCCCCATGTTGATGAGGACAAGGGCCTCATCCCCACAACCCTGGCCCGGTGGTTGTGGAAGTCTGCGGGCAGGGGGCTTATCGGAATCTGGAAGCCCCCTTTAACATGGGGACCCCCAGATCCCGGCCCTCCCCCTGTGTGAAATGGTAAGGGGGTACAAAAGTACCCCTACCATTTCACAAAAAAAGTCAAAAATGTTAAAAATGACAGACAGTTTTTGACAATTCCTTTATTTAAATGCTTCTTCTTTCTTCTATTTTCTATCTTCTTTCTTCTATCTTCCTTCGGGTTCTTCTGGTTCTTGTTCTTCTGGTTCTTCTTGTTCTTCTGGTTCTTCATCCAGTCTTCTCGCCCGGCATCTTCCTCAGCGGCGCCGTCTTCACTTCATCTTCTTTCCTCGGGCCGCTCCGCATCCACGATTGGATGGGAGGCTCCCGCTGTGTGACGCTTCTCCTCTTCTGACAGTTCTTAAATAACGGAGGGCGGGTGACCCTGCCCCCCTCTGACGCACGGGGACTTCCCTGTGGCATTCCCCGTGATGTCAGAGGGGGCGGGGTCACCCGCCCTCCATTATTTAAGAACTGTCAGAAGAGGAGAAGTGTCACACAGCGGGAGCCTCCCATCCAATTGTGGATGCGGAGTGGCCCAAGGAAAGAAGATGAAGTGAAGACGGCGCCGCTGAGGAAGATGCCGAAGAACAAGAAGAACCAGAAGAACAAGAACCAGAAAAAGAAGATGGAGGAAGAAACCGAAGGAAGATAGAAGAAAGAAGATAGAAAATAGAAGAAGAAGCATTTAAATAAAGGAATTGTCAAAAACTGTCTCTTGTCATTTTTAACTTTTTTGACATTTTTTTTGTGAAATGGTAGGGGTACTTTTGTACCCCCTTACCATTTCACACAGGGGGGAGGGCCGGGATCTGGAGGTCCCCTTGTTAAAGGGGGCTTCCAGATTCCGATAAGCCCCCTGCCCGCAGACCCCCACAACCACCGGGCAAGGATTGTGGGGATGAGGCCCTTGTCCCCATCAACATGGGGACAAGGTGTTTTGGGGGGCTACCCCCAAAGCACCCTCCCAATGTTGAGGGCATGTGGCCTGGTACGGTTCAGGAGGGGGGGCGCTCTCTCGTCCCCCCCTCTTTTCCTGCGGCCTGCCAGGTTGCGTGCTCGGATAAGGGTCTGGTATGGATATTTGGGGGTACCCCACGCCTTTTTTTTAAAAAAAATTTGGCACGGGGTTCCCCTTAAAATCCATACCAGACCTGAAGGGCCTGGTGTGGAATTTAGGGGGACCCCCACATCATTTTTTTTAACATTTTGGTTCGGGGTTCCCCTGTGGGGAATTCCCATGCCGTTTTTTATCAATGAACTTTTATGTGTATTGTCGGGCTGGCAATTCAGTATAGCCGCGAGTAGTTTAAATGACTTTTTTTCCTTTTGAAATGTCATTTTGCTGTCAGACTGTTCTAAACACGGGAAACATGCGCCCCTTTACAGGCATACTATAGACACCCCCCAGGTATGAAATTTAAAGGGATATTACACTTTTATTGTTTGACTTTAAGCATTATTAAAATCACTGCTCCCAAAAAAACGGCTGTTTTTAAAACTTTTTTTTGCATTGATACATGTCCCCTGGGGCAGGGCCCGGGTCCCCAAACACTTTTTATGACAATACCATGCATATAAGCCTTTAAAATTAGCACTTTTGATTTCTCTCATAGACTTTTAAAGGGTGTTCCGTGGCATTCGAATTTGCCGCGAACACCCCAAATTGTTCGCTGTTCGGCGAACTGGCGAACAGCCGATGTTCGAGGCGAAAATGAGTTTGACTCGAACTTGAAGCTCATCCCTAATCAAGATCATTCAGTGTGACCTACGCCCACAGGTGCATTTCAATCTCAAAGATTGGGAAGCGTCTTCACCTAGTCTCATGCAAGAGTCAATTGGAAGCGCTTGTTGGCAGAAAAGCCCAGATCCTAATTCTTTTTTCACTGCCTTCAAGAGTCCAATCAGAACCCATATTATTCACGCTGACACCCTCCTGCAATTTAGGCGCAACCGAGCAGGATATCTTCTCATTCACTCTCAGTACAATTTCATTTCACTTATACTGTTCATATCAATCTCATCAAAGTATTAGTACTGACAAAAGGTTATATATATATATAAAAACAATGTTCGAAGAAGCTTACTAGTTTGGGTGTACAGACAGGGAAGACAGACATACAAACAAGGACATAAAAATGCTTACCATTTTTGGAGTTAGACTTGTCTGGTTCAGCTCTGTCTTCCACACACAAAATCATCTGTTATGGCGATGTTTACCTACCTCACTTATACACTTAATGATACCTAACATAAGTGATTAAAACCTTTTGTCTATATAAGGATCAACCCATGCAGGTGCAGCTATTACGGATAGAATTAATAACGAATGATAACTGTGCGAAAAGAATAACAATCCAATTTATTTATACAGAAAAGAAACGTTAGAATAATCAGAGATTACCAAATATAGCATAGTGATTTTACAAATACAGTGTTGTCAGTCTACAAAGACAGTTCATGCAAAAAAGAGATATGGTTATAATTGACATACACATGCTATCAAGGTATTAAAAACCAAATCATAGGATAGAAGAAAGTTAGAGAAAATAAAAGAGACATAAGATATACATAACACAGATACATTACCTAGACAGCCCTTATGTTTTTTTGATTGAAAATGTATATTTTATTTTGCAAGAAAATATACAAAAAAACAAATACTTCAACAGGGTACATTCCACTCTGTACTGCGACACTACATAACAATACATTTCTAAGCATACAAATAAATTACATTTTTAGCAATGACTCTAGGTGGAGCTGCTGGTTTAAAGCGGGCCTGTCCTCTATGCTCTTCACCCTTCTTAAATTGTTCAATCCCCTTGACACAAATGTAGTGCAGTGTTGTAATAATATGAGTATCAACTTTAACCCACAATATACACTTATAGTTATAATTACCTCTACCTGGGTGCTGGTAGCCCCACCTGCAGGAGAAATGACAACACTGCACACAAACTTCATTAATAACCAAAAATAACTTCTTTCTTTGGGTAAATAATATATTTATATAAAGAATTATTACAATGACTATACTATCACACCAAGGTAGTGTAACAGTATAAGAAATGATTATGACAATCAGTAACAGACACAAATATATCTATATATAATTGTACCCGGGAGCTCCCCCTGCTCTAGACCTTAAAGTCACTATCCTTTGTAACTAAATGCAGGGCCCTGCAATGAAAAGGTAGACCTGACGTCTTCAGTCTTCGCTATCTTTTATAATTGTAATCCACAAAGGGGTTCCTCCTGGGTGTTGCGCAGTGTAATATAACACACTAAAACAATTGTAATCCAGCAGATCGACTAAGTGTTCTTATATGAAGAAACCAGACATCTAGCATCCGTTCTTGAATACTGGAGTCTATTCAGATGTAAGGTTCTTCAACTTGACTTGTTCCGTGGGACTATCAGTCCCAGCAACACTCTGTAACAGTTCTAACTGTAGTAGTTGAGAAAAATAGGAAAAAGTCCCCCGAGCGGGGTTTTTAGGCAGCTAGCTATAGATATGAGCAAGGCATTAAGTAAAATATTAAAATTCTTTATTGAAGGGTAATGAATAAATGTAACAACATATAAATATAAATTGGGAGCTCAAGTGGGAAAATACCCATACCAAATACATATAATAGCAAACATAGGTTATACACAGCATGTGATAAGGCTATTGCATAACAATCCTGACGCGTTTCGACCCATGAATTTTGGGGTCTCTTCAGAGGATGAGTTTGCTAAAGAAAAAAGAAAAATTTATAATACTATGTCCAGCTTATTTAAAAGAGTTACAGAATAGGCAAGTTTGTTTAGCAACATGTTTAGTAACACTTTGCACATAATTACCACTGAGTTTGGATATACCCCTCGATCAGAGCCTCCCCACATAGCAGCCGGACCATCCAGTGTGCCCACACGTAGCAGCACCCCGGAAGAGGGGGGAACAGGAATCCACTTGATATGGCTTGCAAGGAGTCACACATATGATTGCCCCCCCACCAACACACCACGGGGAGGTGGGGCCGGAACCTACGAAAATTGTCAGAGCGTTAGCTCATGAATATACCCATATAGGTTAGTTGTTAGATTTAACTGTTGGGCGGTCAGAAAGTGTTGTAATAATCTATTACAGCTTGAATTAATCATGTAAAGGATAATAAGATTAGTAAAGTGACTATATTGGTATAACTATTATAAAATATGTCAGGGATGACCTTGTCTTTAAATGCTGACGATGGCAGTGATAGGAAGAAAAGTGAGGGATGTGCACAGTGAATGATGACATGTAAAATATAAATATAAAAAATATGAAGAAAATGTGAAAAAAGGAATGTGCATGAAAATGATGCGAGTGAGTGTTTAAACAGCAGAAAAAAAACAAAAAAAACAAATGAGTGTATGTGTGATGTGTGGGTTTAAGGAAAAAGTGCATGATATTGCCAAATATCTAAGTCTACGGCATCCAAAGCTGGTGTGCACATAGATCAAAATTAAATATAAGTAAAATATTATTCTATGGGGTCTGACAAAGCATTGATAATCAGATGTATCATAAGTTCTTACTCACTCCTACCATTGAGGAAAAGAGTCTGGCCGTCCAAGGAGGAAGTGGAGGGATCACATCCAAATCCACCCTCATTAAATGGTGTCCTTAATTAGTACTGAAATTAACAACAGGTATCGTTTCTTCTGCCCCTTAACCCCGGTGTGTAGAGGGAGGCTGTGGCCGCCATTGGCAGGCCTCGTGTGGCTCCCTCGGCGTCCATCAAGGCGAAGCCCCGACATCTGTCGTCACCTTTGCCGTAAAATACGTGACGTCATGAGGCCGCACGCACACGCGACCCGCATGTGTGCGCACACTGCACACAACGTCCGAAGGTGATGGGGGATACCGCCGGCAGGGTGATCACGCCCGTGGGCGGCCGACCCGGGAATCCGGCCATCCAAAGGGAGAGACAAGGGGAGCGCAGGTAACTGAGCTCCCCACCCTGCCGGGAAGACACATCAGGGAACATGATCCCCGACCCGGGGAGCATGCGACCATGCAGGCATCACAGGGATCCGATGGCCCAAGCTGCAAGCGGGGAGGCGCCGATCGAGAGGCACACAAACGAGCTCACATATGCGATTTGTGAAAAATAACAAATAACAAAAGTTTTCTACATAATTGCTTATTGATCATACAAAGTAAACATTGGAAACTGTGCACTGACAATTCTTTTTTTTCTCAAACAAAAGGTTTTATTAAAATTGGATAAGTGTATACAGTTCCAGAGCGCATACAGCAATATACAGAATATAAGTCACTTCTTACATAAGTAATAAGGTAAAAAGCAAAAGAAAAAAAAGCACAGAAAAAGGGGGCATATATTCAATTACATCAAAAGAAAAAAAAGAGAGCATAAATAAAAAAAAAGAAGAAAAACATAAACAACCTCCCGTCAGGTAACGCCATCTGAGGGCAATCCACGTTCCCTCAATGGATAATTTACTAGTCATCTCTTAGCGTACTCGCTAGTTATATAGTGCACAACATACATCCCACGTGAACTGAAGGTAGCAGTGGCCATCATTAGAATAAGCGATCATATACCAAATCTACTGGCGCTAGGCCTGGTACATCCAACCAGTGAGCCCATAGTTTCTCATATTTTTGTGAAGCTCCCCTATGCTGGTATATCATTTTTTCCATACGGATTGTGGCCCCCATTTGTGTAATCCATTCTTGCACCGTGGGAGGATTCGCGGACTTCCAGTGCCTGAGGATAAGCAGGCGGGCCTGAAAAAGAGCCCTTCTAACAGCTTGCTTAAGAATATCCTCAGTCAGTAGATCATCCACAATCCCCAGCACACATGGTTTGGGGTCCAAAGGTATCACTATTTGAAAAGCTCTATTAATGGTGTTAATGACCTCACTCCAATAGAGGTGCAGTTTCGGGCACCTCCACAGGAGATGTATGAGATCTCCATGGTCTCTGGAGCATCTGGTGCAGGTAGGATCAGTGCCCAGTCCCATACGGACCAGTCTAGCCGGCGTGTAGTGCACTCTGGAAATAATATAGAGCTGTGAGAGCTTCTGAGCAGCGTTTAACGAACACGTGGGAACTGCTTGCAAGGCTTCCTCCCATTGTTCCTCCTCAAAAGCGCCAACATCCTGTTCCCAGTGGGATATGACTCTCAGAGGCACGTCCCCTAGGAAAAGGTTCAAAAGCATGGTATAGCAGTCAGATATAAATCCTCTATAAGTGGTTATGGCAAGTAGGTGGTTGAAAATAGGAGTGGGTTGCAGGTTCCAGATGTCGGGCCCCCTCTGTGCATCTATCGCATATTTAAGTTGTCTGTAATAAAAGAACATAGAGTCCGGCAATTGAAAGGCCTCTCTGAGCTCCGAGAAGGGTCGCAATTTACCGTCTCTAAGTATGTGGATTATATGGGACACCCCGTACTGTTGCCATTTAGAGCCATAGGGTATTTTAGCTATCTCTGAATAATGATTGTTTTCCCAGATGGGACTATACTTGGTGAAGCCTTCCACCCCCTGCAGCATCCTGACCTTGTTCCAAATTTTCTGCATAAGTGCGTAGGTTGGGAAAAGCTTATTGGATTTGTTATATTGTAAGGCCTCTAAGCCATCCACTACCTCTCTCCTGGAAGTGAACCGGAGTATTTTGGCCGAAGGGTCTCTCAGGTTCATCTCCAGGTCCTCCCCGGGACCTATAACTCTAGCAATGTGTTGTAGCTGGGAGGCCAAATAATAAACCCAGGGGTTAGACAATGCTAAACCTCCATTGTCTTTAGGACGTTGTAGCTGCTCCAGTTTAATTCTTGGAGGCTTTGAAAGCCATATAAATGAACAGAAAAGGGAGTTGATGATTCTAAACTTTTTCAGAGTAATAACCATTGGAGAGTTGTGGAGCACATATAGTAGTTGTGGCATGAGGATCATCTTTATTAAGTTTATTCTGCCTACTTGGGACAGTTTTAATTTACTCCACACTTTGACCCGATCACGACATCTATTGATCAGTGGGGTTAGGTTAAGATTAACATAGTCCAATATACGGGCTGTAACCTGTATACCCAGATATTTGAAGGATGTCGAGACAGGGATGTCCTGCATATTTTGTTGGGTTGGGGGCGGGTCACGGTCCAGCAGTAGTAGAGAGGACTTGGTCCAGTTAATAACTAAGCCTGAGTATTTCCCGAACTGTCTAATTACTCTCATTGCTTCTGTCAGTGAGTTAGATGTATCACCCAATAGCAGCATGGTGTCATCTGCATACATAATAACCTTCTCCTGAATGTCTCCATATCTAAAACCCTGTATCAAGGGATTAGCTCGTACCGTAGCCGCCAGAGGCTCAATGGCCATGGCAAACAGGAGTGGAGACAGGGGGCACCCCTGTCTCGTACCTCTGTATAATTTAAAGGGTGACGAAATCCTCCCTCCCTCTCTAATGGCTGCTATAGGAGACGAGTAGAGTAGCTGCACCCACTTGATAAAGCCCTCTCCAATTCCAAATTTTCGCATCACTGCCCATAGATAGTCCCACTCGACGCTATCAAACGCCTTGTGGGCGTCTAGTGACAACAATGCTCTATCTCCCCTATTGTCTGCCTGGGATTGAATATTGAGGAAGAGTCTGCGGAGGTTTATCGCAGTCAACTTCTGAGGCATAAACCCGGATTGATCCGAGTGGATTATACTGGATATGACTTTATTCATGCGGATTGCCAATGCTTTAGCTAGTATCTTTACGTCAGTTTGTAGAAGAGATATAGGGCGGTATGACCCCGGATCGAGAGGGTCCTTATTGGGTTTTAGTATCAAAACTATATTTGCTCTAGTCATTGATTGAGGGAGGCTGCCACTCTGTTTCGCTGCATTAAATACCCTCAGCAGACGTGGAAGTATATGCTCGCCATATTGTTTGTATACCTCGATGGGGAGGCCATCGTCACCCGGAGCCTTGGAATTGGGGAACAGACTGGTCGCCATCTGCAGCTCCTCAACGGTCAAAGGGGCGTCAAGTTCCCTTTTAGCTGCTACTTGTAAGCTGGGGAGCTGGATATTGTCCAGATATTCGGATAATGAGTCTAGGGTGTATGTTTGTTTAGACTCATAGAGGGAGGAATAAAATTCCACCAATTCTGCTAAGATTTGGTCCGGGGCATTGGTAAGCCCACCAAGGTGCGTACGTAAGGCCCCAATTGAGGGGGAGGTTTGATGGGCATGGGCAATGGTTGCTAACAGGCGTCCAGTGTGCTCACCCTCCTCATAATATGCTGCTTTATGAAAAAATCTCTTCCTCTCTGCTGTAGATGTCGTGATTTTATACAACGCATCTTGCGCCGAGAGCCACGCCTCTTTGTTACTTTGGGTCGGATCTGTGATAAATTTGTTCTCCAGATCCTTTGCCATGTTTTCAATTCCCTCCCTCTGAGCATGTGTCTTTCTCTTAACAGCTTGAATTTCAGTTATAAAGAGGCCTCTCAGGACAGCCTTAAAGGCTTCCCAGTTCACAGGCCATCTTTCGTCGGCCTCATGTAGGCGCCAAAAGCCTATTATATGAGATTCTATTTGCTCATGGGAAGGGAAGAGACTCAACCAAAAAGCGTTCATTTTCCATGGGGCTTTTGCCACCGTAGAAGGGGGGCTTACCTCTAAAGTTGCTATCAATGGGGAGTGATCCGACACACTCCTAAGAGCATAAGTCACCTCAGAGATGTGTCGTTCAGCCGCACTAGAGCATAGGCATAAATCTATCCTTGATAGTGATGCATAACTTTTTGAGAAACAAGAAAACTGTTTTACCCCCGGGTTTTTGGCTCTCCATGGGTCCTTCCATCCTACTTCCTCAATAAATTTCCTAAGAGCCGTTCGGTGTACCCCCCTCCCTCCCACCACAGGTGGGTGCTTATCTAGTACTGGGTCCGTATAATTGTTGAAGTCCCCGAAGGCATACAATGGCGTCTCCGGATACTTCATTTGGAACGTCACCAGGGTCCTCAACACTAGATTATTATACGGAGGAGGTACATATACAAATGCTAGTATACATTTAAAGGTAAACAATTTACAACATAAAAATACATATCTCCCCTCATCATCAAGCTCAGAATCTAGCTCCACGTAATCTATGGAACCAGGTATCAGTACACTCACACCCCGAGAATACGAGGTGTGAGTGGAGTGATATGCCCTACCCACCCATCTGAAATTAATGCATGACAGAGAATCGGCAGTAAGGTGGGTCTCTTGTAGAGCGCATATAGCCGGGAGACGTTTCCTCAGCAAGGATGATACCATCGTCCGCTTCAGGGGATCTTGCAGGCCCCGAACATTCCAAGAAAGGACAGTTACTGTCGTCATTTTTGGGTGACTAGATGGTAATTAACAGGGTGAGACCATAGATTGCCCCTCTGACTCCCATCCATGGGGGGGGAGGGACCAGCATGTCATATCCTGCAGGGGCTAAGAAGTGACGAATCTGCCAGTGTAAAGAAAAGAAAGTTACGGCTCCATCCAAGAACCATGATACCTTGATCGCTCTGGAACAAACTTGTGTGTATGGGTATTTTAGACCGCACAACGGTGCGTAAATTGAACAAAAGTGCCTCTTCTGACATGAATTATCCATCCATATGCACTTGTCGCATTGAAAGGCAACCATTTCTTGTAATCCACGACACCGGTGTGTCAACTGATATAACAAAACTGTGTGGGACAACCGGTCCCTCCAGCCCCTCACGGGGTTCCAAACAACAATGACATATTTTCTGGTACTTGCTATGAAGTACATTGCCATGTTCCTTCTCATCATCGAACTCGCATTTGTATGGAATAAATCGATATATGTTTCCGGCACTACCCTCCTCCGAGGGGAGAAGAAAAGAATAGGCCCCTGGGCCTTTGTTAGGGATGTCAATCTATCTCCGCTTCTGGTCTCCTATCCTGGCGAAGCTCATTTTCATTAGCGTCTAGCCAGTCTGCAGCCTCCGCCGGGTGTTCAAAGAAGTGTGCTCTGCCCCTATAGTGTAACTCTGAGTTTTGCAGGATAAAGCATTGCATAAGAGGCTTGTACTCTCTGCAGGCATTTTTTAATTTCCGAGAACCGCGCGCGATTCTTCTGGACTGTAGCCGAGAAATCTGGGTAGAATGAAATCCGCGTGCCATTGTACTGGACATTTCTCTTTTCTCTGGCTAATTTCAGGATAATTTCCCTGTCTCTATAATTCAGGAGACGGGCCAGTATTGGGCGGGGGGGAGTTTCCTGGCGGGAGAGGTCTGGTGGGTATTCTGTGAGCTCTTTCCACCGCATACAAATGAGTGAAAGCCTCCTTGCCGAATAGTTCAGCCATCCATTGTTCTATGAATTGCGTGGGGTCACAGCCCTCCACCTTCTCCGGCAAGCCCACTATGCGTACGTTATTGCGCCTGAGACAATTTTCAAAATCCTCAGCGCGGGTATCTGTAGCTCTTGCTAGACGTGTGGTGGATTGGGAGTCTCTAATCAGTGTAGGGAGTTTATCTTCAAGCTCACTTATTCTGCTTTCTGCTGCAGTGGTACGCTCTCGGATTTTCTGAATATCTTGTCTGATGAGACTAACCTCCTCCTTGAGGCCACCAAAACGTACTTGTAGATTGTTTACAGAGGCTGTGCATTTATTAACTGCTTTTAAAATGTCTGCCAGTGTGGGCTGTTCACCCCCCTCCTCCTCCTCCTCATGTTCTTCAGGTTCATCAGCTACAGCCTCACTGTCCTCTCCCTGTGTCAACATGGCCCCTGCTCCCTGTGCTCTCATACATTCTTCCTCCTCAGTGTCATTAAAGTCAGGGCATTCATTTGGTGACTGTGCTGCAGCTAGACCCGATTTTTCAGATAGTTTTTGAGCATAGTACCTCATGTCCTTAGGGTGATCAGCGGAGCCATCCTTAGAGCCTTTCTGCTGCTTGTGCTGTCCCTCCTTCAGCTTGTCACGTTTCTGTGTGGACGGCGGAGCGGCGCCATTTTGAGGATCCATCCTGGAACCTTCTCCCTTCTGTCCACGGGTCATCATGCCCTCCTGATACACCGGAGCAGGCGCGGAATGTGCAGGGGTGTCTCCCCGTTCGATTAAGCCGAAAATGGGGGTAGTAGAGTGCCGGTAACCGGATCGAATCAGGATCACTGCGGGAGCTCTGTGACTAGACGTCTGCTCACATGCCGCGCTGGCCACGCCCCCATGCACTGACAATTCTAACAATATTCCTAAAAATATGTAAGAACCACAACAACCCAGAGATGGCAACATAATTTCAACGTTTAAATAGATTTATTTGAAAGGAAATAACTCCCAGATACGCAAAAATAACTCCCAGATACACAAAATAGTAAATGTATAACAACCCAAATAAGGAAATTTGCATCGGATCCAGTGGATCCCTCATTGCTCGCGGTTGCGATGCGATTTTACTCTATTCGCAACCACGAATGAGGCTATGAATTATAGACTCGATTGGGTATAATAATAATACAGACTCACAATACAAGAGCGTAACTGATTTAGTGAGCTCAAGGGGAGAAATATAATTCCGATTTAGTCCCCTTATTGAGAGTCTACTTAAAATCCTAATATGCGATTTAACATGCAATTTAACACATTTTTGGAAAATATATGGATACAATCTAATGTGGTATCTAGGATTAACACAGAGGGATATATATAGGAGAACAGACAGTGCACAGCTCATGTCTAACTCCCATGTGTCAAATGGGGGAAGGGGTGTTTAACCACCCGAATTTGTATAGCAAAAAGGGAAGACACATTAAGGAGAGATATCAATGCTGCTCACCCCAATATGGACAAGAAAAATGGGAAAAAGTCCCCCGAGCGGGGTTTTTAGGCAGCTAGCTATAGATATGAGCAAGGCATTAAGTAAAATATTAAAATTCTTTATTGAAGGGTAATGAATAAATGTAACAACATATAAATATAAATTGGGAGCTCAAGTGGGAAAATACCCATACCAAATACATATAATAGCAAACATAGGTTATACACAGCATGTGATAAGGCTATTGCATAACAATCCCGACGCGTTTCGACCCAAGAATTTTGGGGTCTCTTTAGAGGATGAGTTTGCTAAAGAAAAAAGAAAAATTTATAATAGTATGTCCAGCTTATTTAAAAGAGTTACAGCATAGGCAAGTTTGTTTAGCAACATGTTTAGTAACACTTTACACATAATTACCACTGAGCTTGGATATACCCCTCGATCAGAGCCTCCCCACATAGCAGCCAGACCATCCAATGTGCCCACACGTAGCAGCACCCCGGAAGAGGGGGGAACAGGAATCCACTTGATATGGCTTGCAAGGAGTCACACGTATGATTGCCCCCCCACCAACACGCCACGGGGAGGTGGGGCCGGAACCTACGAAAATTGTCAGAGCGTTAGCTCATGAATATACCCATATAGGTTAGTGGTTAGATTTATCTGTTGGGCGGTCAGAAAGTGTTGTAATAATCTATTACAGCTTGAATTAATCATGTAAAGGATAATAAGATTAGTAAAGTGACTATATTGGTATAACTAATATAAAATATGTCAGGGATGACCTTGTCTTTAAATGCTGACAATGGCAGTGATAGGAAGAAAAGTGAAGGATGTGCACAGTGAATGATGACATGTAAAATATAAATATAAAAATGAAAAAAGGAATGTGCATGAAAATGATGCGAGTGAGTGTTTAAACAGCAGAGTGTTAAACAAACTTCTGGGTGTTAACCCTCTCACCGCACAGGATCCGGGTAGATGGATGTCTCAGTTTCAGCAGTTCTCAGTCCGTATCGAGACACCACCACGCCGTCACACTGTTCTGTTCACAAACGACCAGGAGTCCTCGGTTACTTCCCCACGGGTCTCCGGAACGATCACTTCGGCTGCTCCAGCACGCTGTGATGTGATGGCAGGATCCTTGCAGCTGCTCCGCTCCTTCGCAAAGTAGGCCGCAACTCTGTAGGACACACACACCCACAGGGTTCTGCTGGCAGGCCACGGGTCTCAGGAACAAGAGACCTAAAATGGCCGCTCCTTACCCTTTTATATCCTGCCACAATGCATTTCAGTTCTCACCTTGTCCAGGAGCGTTGTGGGTGGGTCAGAGCTAAAGTTCCGAAGTAAACAATGAATTACTTCCATGTCATTTCACTTGATCATGAAACGTAAACGTATTGTACTTTCTCAATTGTCCACAAGATGGCACTAACACAACCTATGTACTGTAAAATACACATAGAGCTAGAAACAAAGGTTGTTAGCGCTACACATTCATCCTGCGGTATGATGCCTGATGTGTTGTGCAGAGTAATTGTACCCCGAAACATCACATCATGCATGATGCCGCATTACCCTGAAAGCATTATTTCAAAAACATGTCACAAAAAGTCATATACTGTCAGTTAGCAATCAAATGGGCAACGGGTGTGATGGGGGGGGGGGTGGAGGAGATGGGGTAGGGGAGGGAGAAAAGAGTTCAAAGGCCCGAAGCTTTATTGAACTGCCAAAGGATACACGGGGGAAAGGGGGGGAAGGGGAAATCTTCAGACCTCCTCTTCCTCCTTGAAGTCCATCAAGTGATAGTCTCTGAGCAGACTGTGAACCAGTCTGCGACAGTCCTCGATGGACATCCTCTCCCGCTGGTGGATGAAGCGCTTTCTGGCGCACCACAAATCGTCCTTAAAGCAACAGCACCCTCCAGGCACTGTCAATGTCCTCCTGTGAATGAGTTCCAAAGAAGAGTCTGTTCAACACACCAAAGTGTGTGATAGCAGTCTGTGGTACATAGTCCTTCAGTTCAGGTTCCAAGGCCCTCAACAGGTCCTGTGCAAAGGGGCACTCCCAGAAAACATGAAAAGCAGTTTCCTCCTGGATGATGCAAAAGGGGCAGTGCCTGTGTCTGCACAGGTTTCTGGCATGCATGAATGTCCTGAGTGGCAACCCCCCTTGGATTGCCATCCATGCCAGATCTTTGTGCCTGTTGGTGAGTCTCTTTGAAGAAACATTCCTCCAGACCACTTTGCAAGTGGCTGAAGGGAGGCCCGGAACAGTCTCAACAATGTCCGATGCTCTAATCAACTTGTGGATAGTTTTTGGCTTCCACAAGTCGGGCTTCACTCCATGCAGCCCCAGGACCTTAATAAACTTGAACGTGTCCAAGTAGTACCAAGGGGTATCCCAGTTGTAGGGGATGGAGCTGTCCCATTTGTCCAATCCAAGGGACCTCCAAAGTGGCAGGAGGAAGAAACAGGACATGGAGTTACCACCAGAGTCTACAGTTCTGTCCACCAAAGTCCTGCGGATGCAGTTGCAGGCAAAGAACACCCTCAGTAGAGTGGCGATGTCAGGCACGTCCTTACCGCCCTTGAGAGGTTCCTTGAACATTACCACCCACTTCACTCTGTCCAATTTGGAGCTCCAGATGAAGTGAAACACCGCCCTGGTGATGGCCTTGCAGGTGTTAACCGGGGGGGCCAGGCCTGGGCGAGGTACTGCAACACAGGGAGAATCTCGCTGCGGAGTACCAGTGTTTTATCTTCGATGGTGAGTTCTCTGAGGCTCCAAAGTTCAATCTTTTGTCTCATCTTGGCCAGTTTCTCCTCCCAGGACTTCAGGGCTGCGCCCTCAGCTCCAAACCAGACCCCAAGAATTTTGATGAAGTCCGCTTTGACGCTGAAAGGAATGGGTGCAGAAGAAGGCAGGTACCACTTTCCGAAGAGCATGACTTTCGACTTCCCACAGATGACCTTTGCCCCTGAAACTTGGCCGAAGTCCTCACAGGTCTGGGCGAGTGTGTCGATGGAGCGCCGATCAGCACAGAACACTTAGAGTCTAGGGATGGGACTTTGAAGGCACAACAATATAAAACTACAAAAAGGTAAGTTTATTTAGGGGTTTTTATTTATAAAGTATAAAAGGACAATGGACAGACATAGATGTTTAAAAACACATCAGACTAGGCAAAGGACCTAATATTGGTATACCGTATGGAACCTATCCTGCAAGCTTGTATAACAATGGAAAGATTATAAGTATGTAAACAGATCACATAATCAAAATGGAGGAGAGATACTTCCCCAAACGTTACACAGTAGATAGTCATAAAGCTAAAACAGACAAAATGCTGCAGGTTTGGTGATCCACGGTAGGGTGCTCTCTGATTGCTCTACATGTTTCGCGTTTCACAGAACGCTTCCTCAGGAGCTAGGGATTCTAGATTAAAATACATAAAAGAAGACAACAAAAAAAAAACACAGATTCAAAATATGTAAACACTACAAAAAAATATACATAGAAATTTCAGAGTTGTAGGTATAGCCACTGCCGGGAGTGGCTATACCTACTTACATACTTATAATCTTTCCATTGTTATACAAGCTTGCAGGATAGGTTCCATACGGTATACCAATATTAGGTCCTTTGCCTAGTCTGATGTGTTTTTAAACATCTATGTCTGTCCATTGTCCTTTTATACTTTATAAATAAAAACCCCTAAATAAACTTACCTTTTTGTAGTTTTATATTGTTGTGCCTTCAAAGTCCCATCCCTAGACTCTATGTACAGTGCCTTGCGAAAGTATTCGGCCCCCTTGAACTTTTCAACCTTTTGCCACATTTCAGGCTTCAAACATATAGATATAAAATTTTAATTTTTTGTGAAGAATCACCAACAAGTGGGACACAATTGTGAAGTGGAACGAAATCTATTGGATATTTTAAACTTTTTTAGCAATTAAAAAACTGAAAAGTGGTGCGTGCAAAAGTATTCGGCCCCTTTACTTTCAGTGCAGAAAACTCACTCCAGAAGTTCAGCGAGGATCTCTGAATGATCCAATGTTGTCCTAAATGACTGATGGTGATAAATAGAATCCACCTGTGTGTAATCAAGTCTCTGTATAAATGCACCTGCTCTGTGATAGTCTCAGGGTTCTGTTGAAAGCGCAGAGAGCATCATGAAGACCAAGGAACACACCAGGCAGGTCCGTAATACTGTTGTGGAGAAGTTTAAAGCCGGATTTGTATACAAAAAGATTTCCCAAGCTTTAAACATCCCAAGGAGCACTGTGCAAGCGATCATTTTGAAATGGAAGGAGTATCAGACCACTGCAAATCTACCAAGACCTGGCTGTCCCTCTAAACTTCTAGCTCAGAAAAGGAGAAGACTGATCAGAGATGCAGCCAAGAGGCCCATGATCACTCTGGATGAACTGCAGAGAACTACAGCTGAGGTGGGAGAGTCTGTCCATAGGACAACAATCAGTCGTACACTGCACAAATCTGGCCTTTATGGAAGAGTGGCAAGAAGAAATCCATTTCTCAAAGATATCCATAAAAAGTCTCGTCTAAAGTTTGCCACAAGCCACCTGGGAGACACACCAAACATGTGGAAGAAGGTGCTCTGGTCCGATGAAACCAAAATCAAACTTTTTGGCCACAATGCAAAACGATATGTTTGGCGTAAAAGCAACACCGCTCATCACCCTCGACACACCATCCCCACTGTCAAACATGGTGGTGGCAGCATCATGGTTTGGGCCTGCTTTTCTTCAGCAGGGACAGGGAAGATGGTTAAAATTGAGGGGAAGATGGATGCAGCCAAATACAGGACCATTCTGGATGAAAACCTGTTGGAGTCTGCAAAAGACCTGAAACTGGGACGGAGATTTATCTTCCAACAAGACAATGATCCCAAACATACAGCAAAATCTACAAAGGAATGGTTCACAAATAAACATATCCAGGTGTTAGAATGGTCAAGTCAAAGTCCAGACCTGAATCCAATCGAGAATCTGTGGAAAGAGCTGAAAACTGCTGTTCACAAACGCTCTCCATCCAACCTCACTGAGCTCGAGCTGTTTTGCAAGGAAGAATGGGCAAGAATTTCAGTCTCTCGATGTGCAAAACTGATAGAGACATACGCCAAGCGACTTGCAGCTGTAATCGCAGCAAAAGGTGGCTCTACAAAGTATTAACGCAAGGGGGCCGAATAATTTTGCACGCCCCACTTTTCATTTTTTTATTAGTTAAAAAAGTTTCAAAAATCCAAAAGATTTCGTTCCACTTCACAATTGTGTCCCACTTGTTGGTGATTCTTCACAAAAAATAAAAATTTTATATCTTTATGTTTGAAGCCTGAAATGTGGCAAAAGGTTGAAAAGTTCAAGGGGGCCGAATACTTTCGCAAGCCACTGTATTCATTACTATAATGTTGGGGACGCTGGCACAATCTTCTACCTAGTACCTGCAGAGTCACCCTGCATTTTTAGGTACTTTAGCACTAGGCCCCCTGTTTGCAGCATAGAACACTGTCACATCGTCCATGTAGAGTGAGCACTTGACCTCCCGTCTGTCCGGTCCTGGTGCAGTGATCCCTCTGATCTCTGGGTTCCGTCTGATGCTTTGGGTGAAGAGCTCTATACAACAAACAAAAAGAGGTGAGAGAGGGCAGCCTTGTCTGACCCCAGACTGAATTGGAAAGGGGTCAGTTTTCCAGCCATTTACCAACACCAAACTACAAATGTCATTATACATTACATGCACATACGAACAAAACATTTTCCCAAGACCAAACCTGCGCAAAGCTCTGCACATAAACTCATGGGAGACACGGTCAAAGGCCTTCTCCTGGTCAAGACTGACCAGGGCCGCGTGCAAACGGCGGCCATGAGTGTACTGGACCGTGTCCCGGACAAGCGCGAGGCTGTCCGCAATCCTGTGACCAGGAATGCCACAAGTCTGATCCGGGTGGATGATCTGTCCGATGACAGACTTCAGCCTGTTGGCTAGAACCTTGGTGAGGATTTTGTAGTCCACGTTCAGAAGAGAGATCGAATGCCAATTTTTCTAATCTGATCTCTCCCCCTTCCGTTTATACAGAATCATAATCATCCCCTCCCTCAGTGACGGAGGCATTCTGCCCTCCACCACCATCTCCTCGTACAGCTCGAGCAGGTCTGGGCCCACGAGATCCCACAGTGTTACATAGAGCTTAACTGGGAGACCATCGCAGCCTGGGATCCTGCCCCGCCTAAAGGATTTAGCGGCAGAGTGCAGCTCCTCCAACACCAGGGGGGCATTGACAGCTGATGAACCTGTAGGATCAATTTGGTTAGAGATACCTGACAGGAACCTTTCGGCCGCCTGTGTGTCCGTTTCTTTCGGAGAGTAGAGGTTGGTGTAGAAGTTCCTGACCACTTACATCACAGCCTTCTTCCCCTTTTTGAGTGTTCCAGTCTCGTCGCGCATCTCTGACAAGGGTGTGTGTCCTGAGTGAAGTTTCCTGAAAAAGAAAGAATTACACTTCTCACTTTTCTCAAGATTCTCCACCTTGGCATGGAAGACAATGTGCTGGATTCTTCCTCCAAGTGTCCTTTCAGGCTCTTCTTGGTGTCCTCCAGGTCCTGCCTAACGTCCCAGCCACGGTGATGAAGGTCCTGCAGGGACTGCAACTGACGCTGCAGTCTCCTGAGTTCTCTCTTCCTGGCACACACTTGCTGGCGTTCCCTTGCCGGTTGCAGGTTAACCTTCACAAACTCCCACCAATCACTTACCCTTCCGAAGAATCTCTTTTCCTCCGTCCAGGTGGCATAGGCCTCCCAGAGTTCCCCCATCATTTCCTCGTTTTCCAGCAGGGTGCTATTCAGCTTCCAGGAACCCGGTCCGCGGGCAAAGCCCTCGCCCAGGTCACCCCGAAAGTAAATAGCCCTGTGGTCAGAGAAAAAGCAGGGGATCATGGAGAACTCACGATGCTTGACTGTTCTTGAAGTGAGAATGAAGTCAATCCTGGAGCGCACAGATCCATCGAGTCGGCACCACGAATCGTTCACGGTACCTTTCCCTATGGATCCCACAGCGTCCTGCAAGGAGGCCTTCGAGATCATCTCCTTGAGCAACCTAGAAGTAGCATCAAGTTTTGCGTACATGCTGGAGCTGCGCCCATCCTCCTCGATCGGACAGTTAAAATCACCACCGATCACTACTGTTCTGGTGGTGACGAGTTGGGTCGGCAGAGTCTGGAAAAGTTCCAGCCGCGCATTCTTGTCTGGGGGGTGCACACGTTGATGAGCTTAACTAGCTCTTCCACCCACGAGCCGTCTATGACCAAAAGACGGCCACAGACTAGCTCATGGAGAGAGTCAACCATGAAGTGCCCACCCCTGACCAGAATGGCTACCCCTGCAGACTTACAATCGCCACCCCCGGACCAGTAGGAGGGACCAAGGGTCCACTGAGAGGACAGATGAGTGTACCTCCTCAAGGGAGGAAGGGCGCACTCCTGAAGCATGTAGACATCACTCTGCTGAGTTAGAAAGAAAGGTCACAACCGCTTGCCTTCTAGATGTATCCTTGACACTCCTCACAATAATGGAAAGGATTGAGATCTCAGCCATAATGAAAAAGGGTATGAGGGTCTAGTCAACAAGCGGCCGAACTTACCTCCCCAGAGGGGGGTGGCTCTTTCATTGTGTCCTCTGCCTGTCCTGTGTTCTGGGCCAGGCCCAGCTCCTCCTCCTCTGGGGCAGGGGGGCGGGAGCGGACTCACCTGAGGCCTTTCGAGGCTCCTTTTGCTTCGGTACGGTACGCTATTTTGAGTGTTTCCATTATGAAAGCGGCCCATACAACCGAACCATACCGCACCATTCATGGTCCTGCCTGTGGGGCCATAGAAAATGCTACGGTACAGTTAGGGCAGAGCTATTGGCATCACACGATACATTCCACTGATTGGCGGACAGAAAAAACATCAATGCTCACGTCAAAGGCATTTTTTCTAAACCCTGTGTGGCCCCTGGCGGACCGACTTGTAGTGGAAACGCTCACCTGAATACGCTCACGTTCCGCTCAGTGGAAATGAGGCATTAGAGATTGCCAATATAGATTCAATAATCTTTTGTTCAAACTAACAAGATCAATTATCTGGGAATCCCATGTCCCTCTTCCCCATCAAAGTTAAATCCCCTCAATAAAAATAACAAAAACAAGCTGATGGACTGTTCATTGTCTGGCAATGTGTGACTGGAAGTGAATGCCCGGCTGAGCAGGGTGACAGGTGGAACTACTCCACTCAGCGACCCCACGGGGGCACATGGATCAAAATGTGACTGGTCCCTGCTGAACCTGCCAAATTTCAATCCATCTATGGCTAGCTTAAATATATTAAATTGGCAGTGGGAGAAATTTATAAGTATTAACTTTTATTTTTATTTTTTTACAGGATATCTGTATTTTAAATTCACATTTTTGTAACTGATTCACTTTAATGTTTTGAATCCCTAACCTAGAACTGATATGCAAGTAAGGGCTTTTGACTTTCATCATTTCCTTGCATACTTGGCATTCCAATCTGGTTAGCAAGTGGGTCGACATAAGAGCCTGGCAAACTAACATTTTCGAAAGGAGATCAGCGATGGCATCGTCCATATGTCTCTCAAACAGGAACCTCCCCCCTTTATGAAAATAAAAATAAATGAAGTCAACAGCTATTAATAATGCAGTTGCTGACTTTTAACAATTAGGTACATGTCAGTCCCTTGAGTGCAGTGCTGTCTTCCAGCAACCAGTTCATCTCACTGCTGCTTCCTATTGCACAAGTGCGAGATCATGCCATGCAGTGAGACTAGTGCTGCATTCTCCTGGGACGTTTGATTATCCTAGGAGGCTGCGGACCGGGTGGTGGGCAGAACGAGTGAAGTAATACTCACCTAAGCAAGAATTAAGGAAGTGGGAGCCGTACCTGTCAAAAAATAGTCCCATGTAAAAAAAAAAAAAAAAACAACCCTCATGTGTTTAGGGTCAACTGTGGGAAGGAATATGGAGTGAAGGTGCACTATAAATAAGTAGTTGTTTTTTTTTTAAGAAAATGGAAAAATTCAGTTTACACAAATGATCTTTCATTCTCATATTATACATCAACTACTGTAAGACGCCTTGCCAGATATTTCCCTAAACATCAATGAACACACCTTACCTAAAACCTGTCTATGGCAATCATACTTCTGTCATCATTTAAAGCCATAATCTAGATCGATTTTATTTGAACAGCCCCTTGAGCTGCAGCTCCTTGACTTCAAACTCCATAACGAGGGTATGGTGATGTGCTGTCCGCCTCGCATAACAATTCATCATATTTTCCCAGTTAATGCATCTCCTTTAGACTGCAATTCACAAAGCTAATTAAGCGTGATGGAAAAGGTTTTGCTTAATTTAGCAGGAAGCTGCCCCTGTGGCATCCAAGGGGTTAACTTCCTACACAACAGCAATCATTAGGGGCAGAAAGCAATAAACTGTGGAGTGACCCCTGACCTTCCTTCTCCCTTATGTATAATTGGCATTTATTATTCGGCAGGTGCTGAAATTCTCTTTATTTGCCACAGAAGGTCCATGTTATTGAGATGATTTTCATTCTCCGTTACGTTTAAACCTTCCTATTCCCTGCTGACTCTTGTAAGACACTTGAGAAATAAAATCCACCAGGTCAGGGGTCACTCCTTAATCTCTAGAGTCTTTCCTTAGATAAAACCTTCAGTGATCATCAGCTTGTCATATTGATTTGGAGGCCTGAGGGGGATTGTGCGGTTGATAATATAAACAGTATTTATATTGTCTGCTATAGACAGATTATTCTGTGTCCTTTATAAACTGGTCTCTATTTTACATGCCTGACTAGTGTCCATTGCACCAATAATTAGCTATTCATTTAACACCATACTGGTTTTGCTTTAGCATGGATTTTGACATTTCTCTGGGTACGTTAGTTCTCTAAATACAACAGATTTAAAAATAAATCCTGGCAACCATTAAGGTGAATAAATAATGCGGACCTTTAGATTCCTGAGGTAATGGTTGGGTCAAAAGAATTGGAGCACCACACCAAAAAGTTGAATTCCATAACAAAAAATGTTATTTTAAATCTGTAATACACTGATAGCCAACATGCTTTGGGGGCCACACTCTGCCCCTTTCATCAAGGCTACAGTATGATATAAAAATGTATAAGAAATTTAGGTTGCCCACAAAAGTAAAGAGTATAAGAACAGATTCATACAAAAAAAAAACATATTCAATTATTTACACCTATTTTTTTTTTTGTCATCTATTTTTTATTTAAGGATTTGTATATAATTTATTATAGGATTTTTTATTCATCTGTTATTTTACTTCTTATTTTTGTGTGCAATATGATTTTCTAATATCTTACTGTAGCCCTGATGAATGGTGCAGGGTATGGCCTCAGAAACGTGTTGGTTATCAAGTGTACTACAGATTTGAAATAAAAATATTTTTTTCTGGAATTCAACGCTTTGGTGTGGCGCTCCAATTTTCTGATCCAACCATTACCTCAGATATCTATGGTCAGCAATAATTATTCACTTTAATGGGTTCCCTCCTTTATTTATAAATCTGGTGTAGCTAGATAACTATTTTATTTCTTGAAATAAAACTTTTTGCGTGACAATTTTCTGATCCAATCATGACATTTACAACCCGAGGGTTCCTTGGAAGTCCTTCGGTGTATCGAAGCAGCCCTCGTACCACTTAGATACACCATTGGGAACATAACCGTATAATTTAAAATAAACCAATGGCAGGTACAAAGTAATATCTACTTAAGGTTCTAGCATCATAAAATTATTTAATGGTGCCCTTCATTGACTCGACTGATTTTGAATGCCTTATCATTTGAGTATCATGTCAATGTCTTGATTTTCATTAATGAACATTCTACTTCCGAATAAACTTTGACAAGTGCATGCACATAAGACTAGTTATGATTTTTCTCTGCTTAGAGCAAATTAAACAATTAGAAATTTAAAATAAAAAATTATCCTTGTCCTTCAAATTTTTTTTCACTGGCTCTTCTCGACTATGTCGAGCTGTCTGCGTTAGTTACTATTAGTAAATCAAACAAATGTTCTGAAAATAACAATTTTCTAATGTAATACTACAGGTGTAAGACCAGCTTTATTGGACTCTTTCTGTCTCTTGGTCTTTCTCTGGCCTTTCACGTGTAAAACATTTGTTCATTAGTTGCATTTTTTTTTATCTACTGTATGTATAGATTTAGGGCTATAATATTTTAGTTTAGTAAATAAAAAATAATGCATATAAATATCTCATAATTATAACTTGCATGCAGCACTCTTGGTTACTTCTCCACATTTCAATCTGGCTAGCATTTTTGCTGTGCTGTAAATTATGTGTATTGGAAATACAAATGATCTAAAAATCGAGAGCTAAAATTACACACCATCAGGGTATTTCAGCAGAGAAAATCAGTCCTACCCTTCTCTTCTGCAGAAGACTGAAGCTGGACATGCAGTAAATTTTGGATGGTTTCCGAAGAACCTGACAAAATTTTATTTTATTGGTGGATCTGTCAACATCACTCTGCTCGCTATTCTTCGATTGAAGGAGTTGGGAGGAAAATTGTTGGCCAAACAGTATCTGCATCTCATCACATGCAGTTGGAGGAAGTGGAAAAATAGTTCTAGTCCCATAAGGTTATCTTAAAGCGGTTGTATACCCGCTGTCATTTTTTTTTTTTTTTTACACCTGCAAGGGAAAAGGCATAATGAGCTAGTATGCACCGCATACTAGCTCATTATGAGATACTTACCTTAGAACGAGGCGCCGGCATCTCACCTGGTCCACGCCGAGGGAGCCGACATCTCCCCTCGGCGTGTCTTCCGGGTATCGCGGCTCCGGCGCTGTGAGTGGCCGGAGCCGCGATGTCGTCACTCCCGCGCATGCGCGCGGGAGACTTCTGCCCGGCAAGCTCCGGAGTTTGCCGGGCTGTCAGCCGAGAGTCCCCTGTGCGCATGCGCCGCTGCAGTTAGCGGCTCATTGCGAGGGGAATATCTCCTAAACCTTACAGGTTTAGGAGATATTTTTTTTACCTACAGGTAAGCCTTATTATAGGCTTACCTGTAGGTAAAAGTTACAAATATGGGTATACAACCGCTTTAATAAAATTGCTCCCTTATCTTAAGGTATTGCTGTTAATGAAGATGATCTGGTTCCTGGACAGGTGGCTTCTACACCCCAGAGGACATTCATAAACTCCCTGCAGTGCAATGAATAAAAATGTAAATTGAAGTGCCACACTACTAAAAGGTCCAGATACAGTACTACGTAGGGGGTTCAAATTAAAATATGGGCAATAAAGGTCAGGGGAACAATCAAAAGAGTAGCTAGTGCATTTTGGAGCTACAAAACTACCCCCTTTATCAGGGCTTGAGTTTGAAAAAAATATTAATGGACTAGAAGTGAAATGGACCTTTTAATGGTATTCAGCGTAATTACAAGCAAAGGTCTGGTCAGCAGCTGGTTTGGCAGCCAAACCAGCTGCTGACAGGACCTGTACTTACAATAGGAGGAAACACATACACAATATTGGTATAATGTTCAGCGCTAAACCATTTGATGAAAAAGATTAAAGTTTAAATATTAAATGAAAAGGCATGCATCTGCATGCTGATACATGAAGGTGCAACTATGTGAATGGTGAGTGGACTGAAAGTTCTGGGGAACTGAACCCCTAAAAATTTGTCTCTAAAAAAACTCTCTAAATGGAGGCTGTAAAGGGAGCGAGGCTGCTTCAGGTGCGGTCACCCAATCCTTTAAACAGCTTATGAATTTATTCAATATATAAGTATAAAACAACACTAAAAACTTGCGTGAAAAATGTTGGACCACTTGCAGAGTGCTAGAGCAGGTGGGAGCTCCCACCTCTCTGGACCACTCCCACCCAGAGACACACAGCCGACATCTCCATGAGGCTTACCAAGGCTCCAGCTGCGGCTAGCATACAGACGAACGGATTTTTCGACCAGACTCGAGTACATCGTAAAGATTTGAAACATGTTCTATTTCTAAAGTCCGTTTGATTTTTCGACAGCAAAGGTCCGATGAAGCCAACACACGATCGATTTGTCCAGCGGATTCGTTCCGTCGGACCTTTGCTGTCAAAGTCCGGTCGTGTGTACACGGCATTAGTCATCTACTATAAGGCTATATATTTACATAGCACATTTTACTGTAAATACATACATTGAACTCGCTTAGAATTTTTTAAAAATTAATTTATCCCCACCACCCACTGACGCCACCAGCTGTGGAAGGGAGGTCCACATTCTTACTGCTCTAACAGTAAAGAACCCCTCACACAGTTTAGGATTGAACTGCTTCTATTCCAAATTCATTGTGTGGCTGCATGTCTTCTTTGGAAACCTTAAGTTAAATAGTTTCCTCCCAATGCCAGAGCCTCCATTTATAGATTTGTATATTGCAATCATATCCCCTCCTAAGCATCCCCTCTTAAGCATCTCTTCTCCAGGGAGAATGCATTTAGTGTTCTTAGTCATTTCTCATAACTGAGATCCTCCAGCCCCCTTATTAGCTTTGTTGCCCCTCTCTGGACCCTCTCCAATTCAAGCACATCCTTCTTGCGGATTAGTGACCAGAATTGAACGGTATACTCACTATGTGGCCAAAACAGAGTTTTGTAAAGTGGTAGAATTTTAGTTTAGTTTTTTGTCTTAAAGTGGAAGTCCATGCAAGATCTAAAATCCCTGTATCTATAGACACCAGGGATCTAACACTAACCTCTCTATCCCGGTAAAGAAAAAACAAGTATACATACCTTTTTGGAAGCAGATCTGACCCGCTCCGAACGGATCCCACACTGAGCTGTCAGCCGCGGCTTCTCTGTATAGGCGGCTGTAGAGGGGACGGAGGACAACAGAAGCCCCATAGTAACTCTATGGGTGACATCACTTCCCATTAATTTCACAGCCGTTGTCCTCCATGTCCTGTGCAGAGCTTCTGGCGCTGGAGATCAGGTCGGAGCGGGTCAGATCGGCTTCCAAAAAGGTATGTATACTCCTCTTTTCTTTACAGGGATAGAGAGGTTAGTGTTAGATCCCTGGTGTCTATAGATGCAGGGATTTTAGGTTTTGAATGGACTTCCACTTTACCAAAATACCCTTTAAATTGCATGCAGCAAGCAAGGTTAGCCTGATGACCTTGCTTGCTGCATCTTGGCATTACATGGCATTGCTGAGTCTGTGATCTACCAGGACCCCCAGATGCTTTTCCATCCTCAATTCCTCCATGGGTTCTGTCCTTAGCATATAACTTGCATTAATATTTTTAACTCCCAAGGTTTCAGTAATCCATGTCCTTAGTCTGCTTGTCTTCAGCAAACTGGTTGCGGGTTTTCTTGTGCATTATCTTTTGAAGAGGCTTCCTTCTGGGACGACAGCCATGCAGACCAATTTGATGCAGTGTGGGGCGTATGGTCTGAGCACTGACAGGTTGACCCGCCAACCCTTCAACCTCTGCAGCAATGCTGGCAGAACTCATTTATCTATTTCCCAAAGACAACCTCTGGATATGACGCTGAGCATGTGCACTTCTTTGGTCGACCATGGAAAGGCCTGTCCTTAGTGGAACCTGTTGTGTTAAACTGCTGTATGGTCTTGGCCACCGTGCTGCAGCTTAGTTTCAGGGTCTTGGAAATCCTCTTATAGCCTAGGCCATCTTTATGTAGAGCAACAATTCTTTTTTTCAGATCCTCAGAGTTTTTTTGCCATGAGGTGCCATGTTAAACCTTCCAGTGACCAGTATGAGAGAGTAAGAGTGAAAACGCCAAATTTAACACACCTGCTCCTCATTCACACCTGAGACCTTGTAACACTAATGAGTCACATGACACCGGGGAGGGAAAATGGCTAATTGGGCCCAATTTGGACATTTTGACTTAGGGGTGTACTCACTTTTGTTGCCAGCAGTTTAGACATTAATGGCTGTGTGTTGAGTTATTTTGAGGGGACAGCCAATTTACACTCACTGTACACTCACTACTTTACATTGTAGCAAAGTGTAATTTCTTCAGTGTTGTCACATTAAAAGATATAATAAAATATTTACAAATGTAAGGGATGTATTCACTTTTGTGCAATACTGTATATTGGCTTTTACATATTATCACAATATTAACAAGGAAGTTTAACAAGGAAGTGGCCTGTAAAATAGTTGACGTTACTCCTTGGGGCACCAAAATTGTGTGTGTATGTGTGTGTGTGTGTGCATGCATGTGTATACAGGCTTCAGTGATATAAATCCATCCCTTTGTGTGTGGCTTGTCATCAGAGTTGCCAAGAAAGCTTGTAAGATGATTTGACAGGGCTAAACATATTTTGTCATAACAATGTATTGTCAATGACCATAGCAGTGACACTGCTGATTAACTAGCAATAAGAGCTGGCTAAAATAAAACTAAACCATGTATGGTTTAGTTTTAAAAAAGTAAACCATGTAAACCATGGCTTTAGAATTTTTGTAACTTTAGTGCATTAATATTATTCTGTGCATATGGTTTGGTGCCTATATACAGTGTCTAGAAAGGATGTCAAATGTGTGTGCATAGTTTTAATGCCCTTAGGAACTAGGATGTGGTGGTGATTTCCTAAACACAAAGACTCAGATTGTCTGAAGGTTCATATTTAGAAATGGAGAGGGAAAGAGAAAGAAGATGAGCAGTAATAGTAATAGTTTAGCAACTGCTTATCACAAGGAGGAGCAATAGTGATTGAGACAGGTTTCCTAACCTGTCCTACTGATTTTTCCTTCTGAGTTGGGATGAGCCGAACACCCCACCAGAACTTGCGAACAGACAAAAAATTTGTTCGAACACGCGAACGCCATTAAATTCTATGGGACACAAACGTGAAAAATCAAAAGTGCTAATTTTAAAGGCTTATATGCAAGTTATTACCATAAAAAAGTGTTTGGGGACCCGGATCCTGCCCCAGGGAACGGGTTTTAGTGCAAAAAAACGTTTTTTCAGGAGCAGTGATTTTAAGAATGCTTAAAGTGAAACAATAAAAATGAAATATTCCTTTAAATATGGTGCCTGGGGGGGGGGTCTCCTTAGTCTGCCTGTATAGTAGCGCATCTTTCCCATGTTTATAACAGTACCACAGCAAAATGATATTTTTAAAGGAAAAAATGTAATTTAACCACTTCAACCCCGGAGGATTTGGCTGCTCAACGACCAGTGCAATTTTTACAATTTGGCACAGCGCTGCTTTAACTGGTAATTGCACGGTCATGCAATGCTGTACCCAAACAAAATTTGAGTTCTTCTTTTCCCACAAATAGAGATTTCTTTTGATGGTATTTGATTGTCTCTGCAATTTTTATTTTTTGCGATATAAACGGAAAAAGGCCGAAAATTTTGACAAAAAAAAGATTTTCTTCTTTTTGTTATACATTTTTTTTTAATAAACTCAATTTTAGTCATAGATTAAGACCAAAATGTATTTAGCCACATGTCTTTGGGGGAAAAAATGTCAATAAGCGTATATTTATTGGTATGTGCAAAAGTTATAGCGTCTACAAACTAGGGTACATTTTCTGGAATTTACGCAGCTTTTAGTTTATGACTACCTATCTCATTTCTTGAGGTGCTAAAATGCCAGGGCAGTACAACCCCCCCCACAAATGACCCCATTTTGGAAAGTAGACACCCCAAGGAAATTGCTGAGAGGCATGTTGAGCCCATTGAATATTTAGTTTTTTTGTCACAAGTGATTTGAAAAATGACAAAAAAAAAATTACACAAAGTTGGCACTAAATGATATATTGCTCACATATGCCATGGTTATATGTGGTATTACACCCCAAAATACATTCTGCTGCTTCTCCTGAGTATGTGGATACCTCATGTGTGAGACTTTTTGGGAGCCTAGCTGCGTACGGGGCCCCGAAAACCAATCACCGCCTTCAGGATTTCTAAGGGTGTAAATTTTTGATTTCACTCCTCACTACCTATCACAGTTTTGAAGGCCATAAATTGCCAAGACAGCACAAACCCCCCCAGCCCCCCCCCCCCACACACACACACCTATTTACTGATAGGCATGTTGAGTCCATAGAATATTTTATATTTTGCCACAAGTTGCTGGAAAATGAAAAAAAAAATTTTTTTGCACAAAGTTGTCACTAAATTATATAATGCGCAAACATGCCATGGGCATATGTGGAATGACACCCCAAAATACATTCTGCTCCTTCTCCTCAGTACGGGGATACCACATGTGTGAGACCTTTTGGGAGCCTAGCCGTGTACAGAACCCCCGAAAACCAATCACTGCCTTCAGGCTTTCTAAGGGAGTAAAATGGTGATTTCACTTCCTCACTACCTATCACAGTTTCGGAGGCCATGAAATGACAAGATAGCACAAAACTCCCCCAAATGACCCCATTTTGGAAAGTAGATACCCAAAGCTATTTGCTGATAGGCATTTTGAATGGAATATTTTGCTACAAGTTTCGGGAAAATTATCTTTTTTTTTTTTTTTTTTTTTACACAACATTGTCACTAAATTATATATTATTCAAACATGGCATGGTTATATGTGGAATTACACCCAAAAATACATTCTGCTGCTTCTCCTTAGTACGGGTATACCACATGTGTGGAACTTTTTGGCAGTCTAACCGTGTGCCGTACAGGGCCCCGAAAGCCAATCACCGCCTTCAGGCTTTTTAAGGGCGTACATTTTTTATTTCACTCCTCACTGCCTATCACAGTTTTAAAGGCCATGAAATGCCCAGATAGCACAACCCCCCCCCCCCAAAATGTCCCCATTTTGGAAAGTAGACACCCAAAGCTATCTGCTGAGAGGCATGTTGAGTATTTTGCAGATCTCGCTTTTTGTCACAAAGTTTTGAAAATTGAAAAAAGAAAAAAAAATACATTTTTCCTTTCTTTCTTCATTTTCAAAAATAAATGAGATCTGCAAGATATTCAACATGCCTCTTAGAAAATACCTTGGGGTGTCTACTTTCCAAAATGGAGTCATTTGGGGGGGGGGGGGTTGTGCTATCTGGATATTTCAGGGCCTCCGTAACTGTGATAGGTAGTGAGGAGTAAAATCACAATTTTACGCCTTTAGAAAGCCTGAAGGCGGTGCTTGCTTTTTGGAGTCTTGTACGTGGCTAGGCTCCCAAAAAGTCCCACACATGTGGTATCCCCATACTCAGGAGAAGCAGCAGAATGCATTTTGTGTGTGTGGGTGTAATTCCACATATAACCATACCATGTAATGTATCAATATATCATTTGGTGCCAACTTTGTGTAATAAAAAAATTGTAATTTTCCCAAAACTTGTGGCAAAATATAAAATATTCTATGGACTCAAGATGCCTCTCATCAAATAGCTTGGGGTGTCTACTTTCTGAAATGGTGTCATTTGGGGGGGGGGGGGGTTGTGCTATCTTGGCATTTTATGGCCTTCAAAACTGTGATAGGTAGTGAGCAGTGAAATCCAAATTTACACCCTTAGAAATTCTGAAGGCAGTGATTGGTTTTCGGGGTCCTGTACGCGGTTAGGCTCCCAAAAAGTCTCACACATGAGGTATCCCCATACTCAGGAGAAGCAGCAGAATGCATTTTGGGGTGTAATTTCACATACAACCATGCCATGTTTGAACAATATATCATTTAGTGACAACTTTGTGCAAAAAAAAGTGTAATTTTCCCGAAACTTGTGACAAAATATAAGATATTCCATGGACTCAACATGCCTATCAGCAAATAGCTTGGAGTGTCTACTTTCCAAAAAGGGATCATTTGGGGGGTTTTGAACTGTTCTGGAATTTTATGCACAACATTTAGAAGCTTATGTCTCAGCCTTTTCTGACACTTTTTGTTTACATGAAAAAATATTTTTGTTTTGCAAGAAAATGACTTTGAACCCCCAAACATTATATATTTTTTTAAAGCAAAGGCCCTACAGATTTCAAAGGTGGGTGTTGCAATTTTTTTTTTTCCACATAGTATTTGTGCAGAGATTTTTCAAACACAATTTTTTTGGAAAAAACACTTAAAACTTTTTTAAATTCGAATGCACTAAACACACTAAACGCACTAAAACACACTATATACACAAATGTTTGATGAAATAAAAAAGATGATCTTATGCCGAGTACATGGATACCAAACACGACATGCTTTAAAATTGAACACAAACGTGCAGCAGCGACAAACTACATACATTTTTATAAGTCTTTAAAAGCCTTTACAGGTTACCACTTTAGATTTACAGAGGAGTTCTACTGCTAATATTACTGCCCTCGATCTGACCTTCGCGGTGATACCTCACATGCATGGTGCAACTGCTGTTTACATATGACACCATGCCAACGCTTGCGTTCGCCTTTGCGCGTGAGCACGGGGGGATAGGCGTTCTTTTTTTTTATTATTATTTATTTTGCTTTTTTATTATATTTTTAAACTGTTCCTTTCATTTTTTTTTTTTTTGATCATTTTTATTGTTATCTCAGGGAATGTAAATATCCCCTATGATAGCTATAGGTAGTGACAGGTACTCTTTTTTGAAAAAATTGGGGCTATTAGACCCTAGATCTGTCCTCTGCTTTGCCAATTTCCCAATGCCGCTTTTTATATCCGGCGAAACCTAAGTCATGAAATGCTCGTAGCTGCCGGTTTCTTAGGCCATAGAGATGATTGGAGAGATTCCGGTCTCTGATCAGCTCTATGGTCAGCTGGCGTAACCACCGGCTGCATTCTTGTGTTCCCTGTTGGGACAGGAGAGCCAGAGAAAACCATGGAAGACAGTGGGAGGGGGCGTTCCTTCCCACTGCTTATAAAAGCAGTCTAGAGGCTAATTAGCCTCTAGGATTGCTTTTACATGAAAGCCAACCGCTGGCTGAAAAAAATGATACCAAGATGATACCTAAACCTGCAGGCATCATTCTGATATAACCACTCAAAGTCCAGCAACATACCAGTACGTTGCTGGTCCTTGTTGGGCATACATTGTAATATTTTTTTTTCATGCAGCCTGTGGGCTGAACAAAAAAAAGAGATTGATCGGTGGGTATTCCCACCATTAGAATACCGCCCTTCATCCACCCACTTCTAATAATGGGCATACATGCACCATTTTTTTTTAACTGTGGTGGTGAAATCACCTCCGGCAGCGCTGGAGTCACGGCTTTACATATCAAGGGAGCAAACGCTGTTGCTGTCAAGATAAATAAACCCGTGCTGCAGCTGAATGGTGTACCTGCTAAGCAAATGATGGTTAACAATAATACAAAGTAACATTACAGTATAACATACCATACCTGAAAAGCAAATACAATAAAACATAGTAAAAATAAAACAGAGAGAGAACGATAGATATAGAAAAATAGTGAGCGAACAGTAGAGCGGACAGTAGAGAGCGAACATAAGAGAGAGAAAAAAAGAGAGAGAGAAGAAAAATACATCCACAACTATTTTTGGATTTTTTATTTTATTTTTTTTGTGTTTTTGTGTGTTTTTTTTTTTTCACTTTTTTCACTTTTATAAAAACTGTAAAAAAACTGTAAACTGAACGTTGCAGATTAGGGTCTCTCAAAATGTGATGACCATCATATCTTTTGAGACCCTGTGTTTGGTAGCGTTTGAAACAGTCACCAATGCAATGACCAGGTTGGTTAGGACAGGAGGGACAATAAAAGCGGGTGTCACGCCTATATCCACGCTTTCTACAGACACGACATCTTCTTTGGGGGTTTATTTGGGTAGGGGTACCAGAGAGGACATGCAGAAAATGCTTTTTGTGCAGCTGGCTTACTGCATTTGGATTGGGAAGTTGGGCCACAGCACCGTCTGGAAACAGAAGGGCTGTGATGAGCTCTTCCTGGAATTTAAGGAAGGATCCAGTTCATCTTGAAGCTTTGTATAGCACAAAAGCATTCAGCAGAGCCAATTGGAATAAATATACAGACACTTTTTTGTACCAGCATCTGGCCTTACGGGCAATTGGGTACGGCGCCAACAACTGGTCGTTTGGGTCCACCCCTCCCTTGTTAAGGGTATATTCGTGGACACGGGGGTTTCTCCAAAACACCAGTCGCTGTAGAAATTTGGACCATCGTGGCTGCGTGAAGGGAGGACAGAATGAAAACATTATTATTTTCCCTCCACTTCACAGTGAGCAAATTATTACATCTCAAGCAGGCTCTCTCCCCCAGCCTAAGACGGGAATCTATAAGCCGCTGGGGTAAGCCCTGGCGATTAGATCGCATGGTGCCACATGCGCCAATTTGGTGATCAAACAAGTGACTAAAAAGTGGAGCTTGTGTAATAAGTGTCCACATACAAGTGGTACCCCTTTCCAAATAAGGGTGACACCAAGTGCCACATAATCTTACCAGCGCTCCCTATGTAGTCTGGGCAGTTCTCCAGATCTACGTAACTATCTCTTCCCTCGTAAACCATAAAACTATATGTATAGCCTGTGGCCCTGTCACAGAGCTTATACATCTTGACTCCATATCTGGCACGCTTGCTGGGAAGATACTGTTTGAATGACAAGCGGCCAGAAAACATAATCAGGGACTCATCAACGCAGACAACTTGATGGGGAGTAAACAAGGCTGCAAAACATTGGTTGAAGTGGTTTACGAGGGGCCGAATTTTGTAGAGCCGATCTAATTCAGGGTCACCCAAGGATGACAGAGTTCATTATCGTTGAAATGCATATGACTGCAACTCACTTTTTTTTGTTATGCCCATGAGGAGGGATAGGCCCAGGAAGGTCTTAAATTCGAAAACCGTAATTGGTTTCCAATCTCTGGCAAGGGTCAGATGGGGATTAGCGGCGATGAATTGACCAGCATATAAATTGCTTTGGTCCATAATAGATCTATAGAGATCTTCGGTGAAAAACAGCAAATAAAAATCAAGTGACATAAAATCAACTGTTTAGGAGAACAAGAGAGTATAGGTGGGCTCAAGACTTTATAGGCACAATAATGAAGATAATATGTAATTAAAATATTATTTTTATTTCGAAATTATTATTTTAAAAAAAGAGAGACGAAGGATAAAAAGTAGGGTAGGACATACACAGTTTACAAATTATGCACTCCATACACATTTGGTTGGTTGGTAAAGAAAGCCAGCGAAACTACAGAACCAACAAGAGACATACAGCTTATTGATCTATATAGTTACAGTACATTTCGTTGAACCAAACGCTATGTGATGGTGGCAATCAGATTCTGTATAAGCTCGACATGTTACGCGCCGTATGCGCTTCTTCAGGAGCACAGAGTTAGGATACTGTAATGAATAGTACAATTTGTAAAAATTCAACATAGATTTATGTCTATATATAAGCTTACATCTAAACAATATAATAGAGTGGTAAAAGAGAGGCTGTTTTAAAACATCAAGGGGGTATCCGTCCTGCAATGATCAGGCGTAGCAAAGGCAATGTGGGGACGAATGTAACATGGTACAGATCAATAGTAGGAGGATAGGGTAGGTAGAGGAGTGTAATGTAGGCTGTAGAGTCAGGTTAGGTAGAGGTAAGAAACAAGGAAGTGGGAGGGGGAGGGGGGGGGAAGGGAAATAGGGAGGGAAAATGGAAGGGGGAGGGGGGGGAGGGAAAGGAAAGGAGGGGAGGGGGGGAAAAAGAAGGAAGATGGGGAAAGGGAGCGGGGAAGGGAAAGAAATGTAGAAGGAAGGACTGGGGGAGGAGAAGAGGGGGGAAGGGGGAAGAAACGGGGGAGACAAAGGGGGGGGAAGGGAGGAAAAAGGGGGGAAGGGGGAGGGGGGGGAAATAGTGTATATAAATGTCTATAATTATAAAAAAAAAAAAAAATTATTTTTTTATATATAAAAAAATATGTATAATAAGAATGACTAGTAATGAAAACCTCAAGGGAGATTATAATATTAAATGGTAGATTAAGTAGCAGGTGATACATGATGTAGTCCCTGATACTGTATATTGAAGATAGCATTAATGTTGGAAGATAGCTTAATAAGGTTAAATTGCACTTACCCTGATAAATTTATGACTATGCTTGGGAGGAAGGGGAGGTAAAAGCAGAACCACAGCAGTCTCCTTAGTAGATATTGGTAATTCCCAGCACTTTCAGCGGTAATTGTTAGATGGGGGGGGGGGAATTGCTAACAGTCAGAGACAGAATTGGAACTTTCATCAAGGTGCATAGACGCTTTTATTCCTTGGGAAGCTATTCGGTCTGACCCCCAATCCTGCTGAGTCTGTTAAATCGGTGAAAATTATAATGTAAGAAGGAGCCATGAGTGAGCTGTGATAGAAGAAGATGGTGGGGGTGTAGGCTTACCTGGATATATAACATATAGGTCCTAAATGGAGGAGTTGGTGGTGGGACGCCACACAGCCGTCTCGCCACGAGTGACTTGTGGTGTGGATAGTACAAGGAGAGACGCCATGCAGGCGTCTCTTGTACATCCGCCCCGCCTGTAGTCACCAATCGGCGTGGCCGACGTGACGTCATTCAGGCCGGCCGCTGGCGCGTACTGCGCATGTCTCGATCCCCGGCGCGCTCCGAACAGCTGACGGAGCGTCGGGGAAAGAGGAGGCAGTCGCGTTCTGGTAACCAGGCAACCGGGCGGACCCGGGGCCACTGCGCAGACTCTCCATCTCCAGCGTGAGCTAGACGGCTGACGACGCAGGGAGGGGGAGAGGGCGGTGACGTCCCAGCATCCCGGCATGGCAGAGATACAGAGAGGTCCGTCGCCAATTACTCACCCCTCGATGCAGACAGACAGACGTCCGTTCCCAGTGGAGAATGGGGGAGAGATAAAGCGCAGCCGCGTCCACGTCAACACGGCCGTCCAAGGACACCAAATGCGCCGACCATCTACAAGGTAGATGTGGTGCTGGGCGGCCGCACATTGCCCATGGTGGCCCCGCCAAGGTCATGCAGGGGAGGGACACACCCATGATGATAGTCCAGCCTCTAAGAGAGAAATGTAAAAATAAAAATAAGACAAATTTCGTTCACATTGGTATAACATATAATGAAATAAAGAATGGCATGAGGGGATCGTGGCAACAATTGAGTTGGAGGGGGAGGGAAGAAGGGCAAATGGGGGGTATGGGGAGAGGGGGGAAAAAAGGGGGGAAAAGGTGGGAACAAGTACAGAATCTGCGACTACACTGTACTTATACTGATTTTGTTGGAGGTGTATCAATTGATTTACATTGTCTGTATATGCATGGGGAACATGTGAAGAGTTCTGAATTAGCCAAAAAATGGCTAAGACTCTCTAACAATCTCATTTCAATTAGTGAACAACAACAGCTTGACATGTTGTGCACCAGCCTACGCCAACCTGTACCTGGGGGGGTGGGAACGCAATGTTTTCTCTAATGAGGACCTGACTATATACACCGACCAGATCCTCATATGGCGGAGGTATATAGACGATATTTTTCTAGTATGGACAGGAACCCACAAGCTTCTGGATGACTTCATCCAGACGATCAACCACAACTCGATGAATCTCAAGTTTACTATCTCTGCCCATTTGAACCAAATAACTTTCCTAGACTTAACTATCTTTAAAGACCAAGAGAACTGTTTAGCGACCACCTTGTTCAGAAAAGAAACGGCAGGGAATACCCTACTACATGCGGAAAGTGCTCACCCTAGATCGCTTATTAAAAGTATACCTTATGCACAATATCTCAGGCTACGCCGCAACTGTACGCATCTAGAGGAATTCAAATCTCAAGCCCGGGCACTCCGCCATAGATTACTAACAAGAGGTTACAAGAAAACCATACTACGTAGTGCATACAATAAAGCCATCCGCCAGTCAAGAAACTCCCTACTTTTCAAGCAGAAAAATGTCTCTACTAGTGCCCCAGTTAGATTTATTACTAAATTTTCCCAACAACACCAAAAACTTAGGGACATACTTGATAAACATTGGCCGATCCTCCAGGAGGACCCCATTATAAACAAATACATCAGCCCTTTTCCTCAAATCACATTCAAACGAACGAGGTCCTTAGGTGACCAACTGACTTCAAGCCACTTTGTTACCACCCCCAAACCTAAACAACCCAAAATAGGAATGGCCCAATGTGGCAAATGTTCTTTTTGCCCATGGATCAAAGAAGGAAATTCCTTCACATTACCAAATGGAGAAAAATTCACGCCTAAATTTTATGCAGATTGCGATACAAAAGGAGTGGTATACTTGATGTTATGCCAATGTGGCGCGTTCTATATAGGGAAGACTATTAGACACCTACGCTGCAGAATTAGGGACCATGTTTATTATTCTGGTGAAGGGAAAATGGTGACAGCAGTCAGCAGGCACCTTGACCTCTACCATAAATTTAATACCTCTCTCATTTCATTCATTGCACTAGCAGTTATCCCATTAGACCCCAGGGGTGGAGATTGGGACAAAAAAGTATGCCAGCAAGAAACCCTTTGGATAGAACGCCTAGGGGCCACTCTCCCCCCTGGGATCAACGAAGCTCAATCTTACAAACTGTTTCTTTAAATATACTTAGTCTAATTATGTTGGGCCTTTTTACTATTCTATATATATATATCAAGCTGTTGTTGTTCACTAATTGAAATGAGATTGTTAGAGAGCCTTAGCCATTTTTTGGCTAATTCAGAACTCTTCACATGTTCCCCATGCATATTCAGACAATGTAAATCAATTGATACACCTCCAACAAAATCAGTATAAGTACAGTGTAGTCGCAGATTCTAGTCATAAATTTATCAGGGTAAGTGCAATTTAACCTTATTAAGCTATCTTCCAACATTAATGCTATCTTCAATATACAGTATCAGGGACTACATCATGTATCACCTGCTACTTAATCTATCATTTAATATTATAATCTCCCTTGAGGTTTTCATTACTAGTCATTCTTATTATACATATTTTTTTATATATAAAAAAATATATATTTTTTTTTTTTTTTATTTTTTTTTATAATTATAGACATTTATATACACTATTTCCCCCCCCTTTTTCCTCCCTTCCCCCCCCTTTGTCTCCCCCGTTTCTTCCCCCTTCCCCCCCTCTTCTCCTCCCCCAGTCCTTCCTTCTACATTTCTTTCCCTTCCCCGCTCCCTTTCCCCATCTTCCTTCTTTTTCCCCCTCCCCTCCTTTCCTTTCCCTCCCCCCCCTCCCCCTTCCATTTTCCCTCCCTATTTCCCTTCCCCCCCTCCCCCTCCCACTTCCTTGTTTCTTACCTCTACCTAACCTGACTCTACAGCCTACATTACACTCCTCTACCTACCCTATCCTCCTACTATTGATCTGTACCATGTTACATTCGTCCCCACATTGCCTTTGCTCCGCCTGATCATTGCAGGATGGATACCCCCCTGATTTTTTAAAACAGCCTCTCTTTTACCACTCTATTATATTGTTTAGATGTAAGCTTATATATAGACATAAATCTATGTTGAATTTTTACAAATTGTACTATTCATTACAGTATCCTAACTCTGTGCTCCTGAAGAAGCGCATACGGCGCGTAACATGTCGAGCTTATACAGAATCTGATTGCCACCATCACATAGCGTTTGGTTCAACGAAATGTACTGTAACTATATAGATCAATAAGCTGTATGTCTCTTGTTGGTTCTGTAGTTTCGCTGGCTTTCTTTACCAACCAACCAAATGTGTATGGAGTGCATAATTTGTAAACTGTGTATGTCCTACCCTACTTTTTATCCTTCGTCTCTCTTTTTTTAAAATAATAATTTCGAAATAAAAATAATATTTTAATTACATATTATCTTCATTATTGTGCCTATAAAGTCTTGAGCCCACCTATACTCTCTTGTTCTCCTAAACTACTTCATATAAGACGTGGCACTTGTAACTTATTTCGTATCCGCATGACCACTATGCGATGATACGCTCTTAATCCATTAAATAAAATCAACTGTAACTGAATTCCGGATTGGTCAGTGAATGGGGGAAGTATGGGTGCTGCAGAAGTGGTGGGTACCCATAAAGGATTGTTGAATGCAGCAGGAAGGGCACTATGGGCTCGACGGGCCTGTCTTTGTCTTCTTCTTGGTGGCAGCGGGACACTACTCGTACTTGCCAGCTTGAACTGCACTTATGGGACTTGCCACGTCACCAAGTGTTACTGCAGTGCTGGATGTACGACCAGGATGTACTAAGCCTCTGGGGCTTGCCAGTTCACCAGAAGGATGAGCGGCGCTATTACTGGCTCTCTGCTCCATACGAGGGACCTGCGGTTCTTGCACCTCAACGACAGCAGAAGAATGGGGTCTGGTACGCCTGACCTTGGCAGGGACCAAAACTCTGTCGTCAGAGCTATCTGTCAGGGTGCCGCTGCTGTCTACAGGTTCGCATTCTGAGCCTGAAATCTGACAGATGAGTGACTTCCTCTTCACTATCTGTCATGCTCAGAAACATGTAGGCCTCTTCACTACTGTACCTTCGATTTGACATTTTGGTCTCTAAATTTACTGGTACAGTAGTGAGACTCACAAGAAAAAAAGCACCTGACTGTCAGCGACTGATTGAAACGCTACCAAAAAAACTGTTAGCGTTAGCAGGGCTCAGGCCTGACTCTGCGAACACTGCAGTTATGTGTTTTGTGCTTTTGTAAGTGACAGTGATTGATTGATACTGCACTTGGGTGGGCTGGTCTGGGCTGGGCTGGGCGGAGGGGCTAAAAGCAGGTGCTAACAGGTATCTGGGCTGATCCTGCTAACACTGCGTTTTTTGGGAACCCTAAACTGCTGGGGACGCTAATATAGTTCTGATCAGATCAGATATTGATCTGTTCAGACACTATACTACTAAGGGAGGCGTATGGTGCATGTGTGGGTGTTAGCGCTACTGGCACTGATCTGACGCTGCCTGGGGTGACGCAGACCCTATCTGACGCTAAAACCTAACTTTGATCACCCGCCGGGTGATCAGGGGGTTAAACCTTTATTGGGTAAAATACGGCGGGTGCTCTGACGCTATAAAAAATATCTAGCCAACCTGCGTCACCCATGACACTTATACAGTGATCACTGGTGATGGGGTGATTAATGGGTTAAACCTTTATCTGAGCCTAAGACAAATTACCCTAACACTGATTAGTGTCACTAATGACACCAGTACAGCAATCTGAATGCTGCACTGGGTGACACAGTGACAGAAGGTGAAGGGGTTAACTGGGGGGGGGTGATCGGGGGGTGAATTATGTGCCTATGTGACCTGGTGTCAGTGTAGTGTTGGTGCACTTACTATTAGATGTTATCTCTTCTCAGTCTGGAACGGAAAAGACCGACACGAGGAGAGATGACATCACCCCTGTCAGTGTTTACAGTTACACGACAGGGGAAGGATCTCATTCGCCAGGACCGAACACCGGGTCCAGGCCAAATTTCATTGGTCTGGGCCTGGAGATTGATCTGTTCTGGATCGAATTCGATCATCGCGCCCCCTCGGCGGTCACGTGTCCGATGTAACATAACAGTGATTCGCCTGCCCGTGCCATTCTGCCACAGTGCAACTGCGGCCGCTGGTTGGGAAGCAGTTAAAATTGCTCACGGCTGTAATGTATTTTTTATTGTGTATTTTTACATAAAAAATCATTGAAAAAAACAGCCCCAGTCCACAGCCCCAGTCCATACCAGGCCCTTCGAGTCTGGTATGGATATTAAGGGAAACTCCACGCTAACATTTTTTTTTGAAATGGCATGGGGGTCCCCCATAAAAATCCATACCAGATCCAAAGGGCCTGGTATGGACAGGGGAACCCATGACGTTTTTTTCTTAATTCTGTCATAGGGCTCCCCTTAACCACTTCAATACACTATATTATATATTGTACACTGCACTGTATACCCTGCATTGTATTATATATACTACACTGACTGCACTATATACTCTGAACTGCAGTATATATACTATACGGACTGCACTTTATACTCTGAAGTTGAACTGCAGTATATATACTATACAGACTGCACTATATACTCTGCTAAAAAACTGGGCCTTAGGTGTTGGTGGTGGCAGAACACTGTAACCCCTCACAGTTACTCTTGTTGGGCACAGAAACGGTCCCTGCTGGTAAATATTATTTTAATAATGTTTAATTAAATGTCCCTGTTAAACAGGGGCAGAAACATTGGGCCTTGGGTGGTGGTGGTGCCCTAAACCAAAAATATTGTTGGAAGCTAGCATCATCATGATTGAGGAGGAACAGGGTAGGCAGCATAGGCAGTATTCAAGGGATCTCAGATCCATAGCAAATTGGATCAGTTACATCGGCATCAGGTGCTTGCTAGCTGCTGATCCAGGATGATTCATTTTTATAAATGTGAGCCTATCCATTTTTATAAATGTGAGCATATCAACTGAGTGTGTGGTCAGGCGCACTCTTTGATCCATTACAAACCCTTCAGCAGCACTGAATGTGCTTTCAGAAAGAACGCTGAATGCAGGACAGGTCAGTAGCTCAATTGCATATTGAGCAAAGAGCAGATATTATATTTAAATTTGGAGAATTCACAATATACACCACCTCCCTTAAATAAGATTCAAAAAGTTACCAAAGCACAATTGCAGTTTTAAGGCACACACAGTCAATAAAAATTGATATAGGAAAATAAATACATTTTATTAAACAAGCATATTTATGAAAAACATTTTGTATATATATATAAAGAGCATACTACAGCTCAGTGGTCACAATACAAAAGAGTGGTTGCCTCTACATGTTGCTTCTTCTGGAGCTTTTGTAGGACCTTAATACATTATCACTAAAAAACAAAAAACAAATAAAAATGAATTTTAATAATAATACAAAGATTTAAAAAATGTATAAATCATAAGAAAAGGAAAATAATAAACAGTGAGGACCCCAAACGAAGTCCTCATTGATTCTAACTAATCATGTAATTTACATAATTAACATAACATATAGATCGTCTGATGGAAGAACTCTTACCCCTTTAGAAGACCATGGCTCCAAGGAGTCCTCAGGGCCCATCAAGAGCTCAAATGAGGTGTCTGTGTACCGAAAATGAAGGGGGAATAATAACCCTGTAGTCACACCTAAGGAATCACATAGTTGGAATCCATAAATCCTGGTATCACCTAAATTAATCACTTGCAACTTACACCAATTGAAAAAACCTACCCTGTTATAATAAGAGGTTCAACGAATTAATGGACTGATAATGATATCTTCCCAATGACGCAAACTACATATATTAGCAGCAAACCTCAAAGGAACCGCGCCATCTAAAAAATATATAATTCATCACGGAATTTTCCATATAACTAGATTTTTTCACTTAGTATAACAATAGATTTAGCAGGTGATTCTTACCTAGGCAAATCCTTCTTTGAGAGTACCAATGTTCATTAATTCGGTATCACTAGGGTACCTTTAAACCCAAGGAGATCAAAGACAATTGGTCTTTCCCAGAGGAATTAACCCCTAAAGGGGGGATAATAAATAAATAGGTATTAGAATTGTGGTTTATCATCCACAAAAAAAAAAAAAAAAAAAATCTAACTACCAGGATGAGACAATCGTCCACTTACTTTTGAACTTGGTTATCAATATTGTGAAGAATATTTAAACCTCTTATGCCGTGTACACACGACGGGTTTTGCCATCGGAATAAACTCTGAAGGTTTCTCCGAAGAAACTCCGACGGAATTCCATTCAAGCAGTCTTGCCTACACACGGTCCGACCATCCAGAACGCTGTGATGTACAGCTCGTATGACAGGACTAGAAAAAGGAAGTTCAATAGCCAGTAGTTAATAGCTTCCGTCTCTTACTTGCTTTCAGAGCAAGCGTCCTTTTTGGTCCGTCGGAACAGCATACAGACGAGCAGTTTTCCCGATAGGAATTGGTTCCATCGGAAATATTTAGAACATGTTCTATTTCTAGGTCTGTCAGAATTTTCAAAATCAAAGTCCGATGAGGCACACACATGATCGGAATAGACGATGAAAAGCTTTTGTCTGACTTTTTTTGTCGGACATTCTACTTGTGTGTACGCGGCTTAACAGAAATGAGATAAAAATAGTGGCGCTAATTTCAATACTAAAGTGAAACATGTCTATAGATTACTAAACATGCAACAATGAATATTTAATCACCCTGTGACTAGTGTGAAAAAATAAAAAATTAAAAACAAATTTATCTGGAAAAAAAAGTCCATAAATGAATTTTTCCAACGTTAAAACTTTGTATAGTGTCTTCTCAATTCTTCCTCCACACCAATATCTGACAGTGATTTTGCACCCATTAGATAACGAACTCACCGGCTTCCAATGCCTTGCACTCTTGTGCTTGGCTAAAGCGCTTTTAACCACACACATATGGGTTAAGGGAATTTCAGAATCCAACCGTGAACATCACTCCGGATCTCTCAACATGTAAATGATAAAGTGCTCTAAATAGTGTAGTAACGTAAAACCAGTTTAATTTTGATTGAAAAAGTTTTCAATCATTAAACTCACATCAAGTAAATTCTTTAAAAGCAAAAAGAGAAATCACAGCAACTCTCCAAACAAATTGTAGCAGCGGTGTATAGTGGTCACAAGGTATGCAGATAAAAGGTTCACTCTCACCCGCCCCTCAGGCTCGGAGCAGATCTCCACTTCCTCGTTCAGTGTGCAGCGACAAATGTTACACGTGATTGCTGTACAGCCACGCCCTGACATGTTTTGTCATGTTGACTTACTCATGGGATTGGCTGCACGGCACGGCAATCATTACTCTTATACCCCACCCATAATTTACCGGCGGAAGTGACTCAATAGCACATGCGCTCTCCTCGTGTCCCCGTGTTCACAATACGTCGATCTCTAAGCAGATTTTCAGCAGTAAATAGGACATTATTAGAACATTATTATACAAACATATCACGAGCAAACAAAAATTACATTAGTGCGCTCAATAACACCAGCATTTCATGGACATCCGCGTCCTATTTATCAAGTATTGCTGTCAATTCCTATAAAATCACCTGAACTTCACCAGGGGTCATAATGAAAAATTCATGACTATATTAATCAAATAGAATTTGGTGGAGTATATGTTATGATAAAGTTAAAACATATGCTAAAATTGAAGCACATTTAAGAAAAATCCAACTCTAGACAAATGGCTAATTTCAATCATGTTAGATTAACTATCATGATTTTAAAACCTCAGTATTAGTGGCACAAAATCTAAAAAATGGGAAAACACATCAAAGACTGAACCCATCCACTGGTAGAATGCCTCAGTCCATATCCCATCTTCCTCATTAATATTTACAGTACATTACCAATTATTATCAGAAGTCCTAAACCCTACAGTATAAAAGCTACATAAATTCTGATATATGAGAAGATTGATTTAAAGAGACAGATCCCTCTATCACATACTCATACCGGAGTGATTAAGGTAAATCACTTACCCAGCCCATACCTCTATTTTACTTAAAAAAAATAAAAATTAAAAATTATTGATAAAGCAGAAGGTCCACTTCAATATTTAAGCCTCTTGGAAACAGACATTTTAGAAGAAAAATCCATCTGGTTTCTCTTTGAGATAGGTCCCGTACCCTATTAGAGCCTCTCCAAGCTGGGAACACGCAATCTATCCCACAGAACTGTAATAGGGTGGGGTCCTGGTTATGTGTCTCTTTAAAATGTACAGAGACACTATGGTGCTTAAAGCCATTTCTTATATTCGTTAAATGTTCTGCAATTTGCACCTTCAGGAGTCTTTTTGTTCTCCCCACATAAAATAAACCACAGGGGCACCATAAAAAGGTATACAACATACGAGGAGTTACATGTGATAAATTAATTTATCTCAAAAACTTCCTGATCAGTATTCGTGATTTTTGTCATACCTCTATTACTTACTCCAATAGTTCTACAACATATGCATTTCCTGCATACGAAGAAGCCTTTTAAATCTATTTTAATACTTTGCTGGTCAGGTGGATCCAGGATTTTCCTTACCACCCGGTCACCAAAATTCGGTGCCCTCCTATAGATAAATTTTGGTTGGTTGGGTAATACCCCTCCCAAATGCCTCTCACGGCATAAAATATGCCAATGTTTCTTGTATATGGATTAAATTTCCTTATATTGGTAATGGAAAATTGAAATAAATCCCAATTGATGTTGGTCCCCAAAGTCTCTCCTTTTTTCCTAAAACATTGTTCCCTAGGTACATCCGCTACTTCTTGAATAATTTGATTTATGGTGTTTTCCCTATACCCTTTTTGGACAAATTTATTCTTAAGGATATTAGCTTTTCTATAATAGTCCTCTTGTTCAGTACAATTACGATGTACTCTGAGCATCTGTCCCTTAGGGATATTTTTTATCCACGCAGGATGGTGCCCACTTCTAATGGACAAGTAACTATTCCGATCAGTCAGTTTGAAGTAAACTGTAGTGCTTATTTTATTCAACTTTTTCTCAATAGTTATATCCAAAAAATTAACAGTTTTATCACTGATCTGATAGTCCAAAACTATGTTATTCATATTGTTTAAATATCCCAAAAATTCCACTGCAGATTCCTCAGTTCCCTCCCAAATAAATAGGTCATCTTTAAATCTGCGGTACAATTTTAATTGGGGTCTAGGTGTACTGAACACATATCTATCCTCCCATTCAGCCATAAAAAGGTTGGCTAGGCTGGCAGCAAATTTGGCTCCCATAGCCATGCCAACCTGCTGTGAGAAGAATTGACCATTGTACAAAAAATAATTATGTGACATACAATAATCCAGTACTTGTCCTAAAAAGCATTTCTGAGTATGTGGGATATCTTCCCTTTTACTGATTGCCCAGTTCAATGCTAATAATGCAACCTCATGTTGTATAATAGTATACAAAGAGCGTACGTCAGCAGTTACCAAATAAGTGTTAGAAGTGGGATTTAGTTTGACTTTCTACAATAGTTGTAACAAATGTGACGTATCTTTCAGATATGCTTTTGTAACCTTAAGTAACCAAAAAGAAGAAAATAAAACCAGGTCCTACTCTATACATAACCCGGTGATAGGGACAAAAATAATGATAATAATATGCCCTTTGAGAATTTACCGAAGTCTGGTAATATTGCTATAGCCAAGCAGACCAAAGCATACAATAAAAAAATCAACCACTATATCGCTACAGGGATCAAAAAAAGTGGCTACTTTGAGCAACAATAAGTCAACACCAGGGTATGTATATAAAAAGTATAAATGTATTTATTGTTTAATTAAAAACTGCTTCAACACGCATAGAATGCATCCACGTGCAGGGCATTTAGCTCATGCACATGATAATCACCACCGGGTGCTGCAATAGGGCACTATCTTGGTGGGCACTGTGGTTAGTGAATACACATCAAGCAAAAGGAAAAACACATAAACCTGAACAGACAAAAAGACAACACACAAGGGACACATACATAAAACCAACCACAACACAGACAATCCGGACGCCGGCTAAACACCTCTCACAGTGAAGCTGAATACAATCACCACAGTATAACCTCCATAACTGCCCTGGGGATGGGCAGGAGATGTAGGTGTTACACCCCGTATGTTATATTCTAGCTGGGATGTACCCAGTGTCACTGTGAGGGCTCCCCCTGGGATGATATATGGCCATGAATGATGATGGTGAACTAGGGCTAATTGAACATGTATTACAGGGTGAATGGTGCTGTTGCCCAAGTATGACTGGGTTCAATAGGTTATTCACAGCCGGGAATTTCAAAGGCTCTCACCAAGATCCCTCACAGAATGTAACATACAGCAGCTAATGGCTGCAGTAGCCTCTTAATCCGCCAAATCATCTATTCAGTCACATAAGGCAGTCCAATCCCACAGGTAGAGCATCTGTCAGTTCATCAATAGATTAATGCAATGAGGTGAACGTGTGTCACCGGGCATGAGAAGCCCTTAGTGCTGGCATAGACTGTAACAGCAGGCATAGGTGGGCAGGTATCTGCAGGTAGAATGACAGGTGAAGGGTGAAGGGGGTGTAGAGGCAAGATGTACATTACCGCCCAACCGGTCAGCATACACAGATCGCCATATTCATAGCTTGATTCATATCACCACGCATTAGTGTTATCCTCAATGCTTGCGTATAGTGGTGCTGTCTTCGCTCGTTGCCGTATGGTCGTTGGGGGCGCAGAACTTGTAAGATTAGTCCGCCGTGGCCCCAATATGGCAGTGGAGCAATAGGACCAGTAAAGGTGCTCGTTTACTCTATTTTCCCGATGCTTGTCTCCTTCACCGTGACGGTGACCAATGGGGGAGTGGGCGTGTCGTCCAGCCGGCGTCACATGACCGCTGTGACGTCAACGCGTTTCGCTTGACCAATCAGCGTAGCTTCATCTGGACTAGGCGTGGTTAGGAGCTGTCATTCTTTTATGTGTATCTTCATTACCATAGCTCCGTCCAAAGTGTCATAAACATTGTAAGTCCGGGTCATGCCTTCGCCTCCTGGTTGAGATGATTCACCTGCACATAAAACGTAAACAGGAACACTTCACCTCCATCTATACTTTTCATGCCTTTTTTAGGGAGTGTTATTCATATATAGGTCTTGGTAGTTCAGAGTTCTTTATTCCATTCTTTGACATCGCCTGGTCCTAATTGGTATAACTAGTGGTGGTTAAAGTTAGCAACAATCACTGTTATAATAATCTATTAAACACCGTTTGTGCTTATTAACAAGCACACGGGGCTATTCCTGGAGGTATTTCAATTATACCCACTCTCTTGTTTAAAGGGACATGCTCATCGAACCACATAAAAGACAGGACTCACATAAAAGGTACCAACAAAGCCAGGACATAAACATGCAAAAAAACGAAACAGATGCACAACAGTATTCCCGTTTAGACCAAATAGGTTGGGTCAGATAGATTAAACTGTACTTATTAACCTATAATCATTGTCGATCTTATAATGAGAGAGGCAAACGGGTCAGTCGGGCCTATATGTAAAGATAAAAGGCCAGCATGCTTATTATGGTGTATGTGTATTCAGATAAGGATTAAACTCCTGGACTATAATAGAAAATATATATAATATAATTAATTAGTTCAAAATCAATAAATTAAAATTAGAAATTGATAATTAACGCATGTCCAGGAACAATACACACACAGCCCACTTTGTTGGAAGTTCTTATTGTTATTACATACTGGGTAGGTCATTCACCACATTGGGGCCTACAACCCTAACCTTATTTTTGGAAACGTGTGTCTTAGTCCCCTAGATGAAGTATATCTCTCATAAAATCCTCATCTACCCCACTCAAAGGGGACTGGTGTAACATACATGCTCCCATATTATTAGGGCTGTTGTGTTGAGTCCCCGAGGAGCAAGGGACCCCAACCGATAAATCCACCTCTTCTCCTTCTGTAGGAGGATACGGTTAAAGTCCCCCCTCCTCGGGGACAATTTAAGTGCATATATGCCTTTTACTTTTAGGCCATCTGGTTTGCCCCCATGATATAAAGCAAAGTGCTTTGCAAGTGGTTTCTCTTTTAGTTTTTGTTGGATCCCTTTCTTTTTCACCTTTGATCTCTCATAAATGCTCACCTATCCGAGTCCTGATAGATCTCTTGGTTTTACCAATAAAGATCTTCTGATAGGGACAGGTGAGCATATAGATCACTTTGCTAGTCAGGCAATTAATTAAGTCCCGTATTTCAAAGGACTGCTGTCCCGATACATCATGGAACACCGCCGTCCTATCCACATAGGGACATACCTGACATCTGTTACATGGATACATGCCTTTGCTTCTGGGGTAGTTTGACAGCCAGTTTGAATTTGATTCCTTTACATATTCCGACCGTATCAGCGTGTCACCTAAATTCCTGGCTCTTTTGGCCACCAAAATGGGTGACGGTCCTACAATCTCCCTAATTCCTGGACCGTTCTGAAGTATTCCCCAATGTTTGTTGAGGATACTTCGTACGGACTCCCACTGTGCCCCATACGGTTTAATTAACCTTACAGGGCCCGGGTCAATGTTTTTTCTCTCCTTTGGTGTAGTTTTCAAAGTCAACAGACTTTCTCTACTTCTACACGCCGCTTTGACCCTAGCTTTACGAATTTGCACATGTGAGTACCCCCGTTCTCGGAACCTCTTATATAGGTCCATATTCTCTTTTTTTTTTTTTATCATCAAAAAAGTTTATTTGAAAGTTTAATATAACTTACAATCAAAGCCATTTACGATTGTCAAAGCAGTACATAAACATATCGCTAATCTTTACTACATTTTTGTTTACTATTATTCCAGCTATGTTCAATCGGTGTAATTCTCAGTAGTTTAGTGTTTAATTTACATTATAGCAATGTTATATATTATGTAGTATCACATAGTACTTCTTATTCATATCTGAATTCTGCTTTTACAGTAGCTTTGATTTGAAAACCTGGAAATGGATAGGACAGGTAGAAGAATAGAAAGGTATAGGGGTAATAAGGGGATGTATGTAGAACTTGTTATACAATCTGTTATTACTACTTATTCTTTTTATCGGTGTAGTCCGGTGGAGAGTGGTCGTCTTGGCTTATCTTCTTCTTGTACTTCTAAGTGTAGTTTAGTTTTTCACTATGTCATTAACTCTTCATATGTCTTGGAGAATTTAAAAGCGAACCACGGAGACCATGTCCTTTGAAATTTCTCTGCTCTGTCAGTGGATTGGGCCAGGGTGTCTTCCATGTATTCAATTTCATCTACTTTTCTTAACCAGTTTTGTATGGATGGGGGACTTTTAGTTTTCCAATTGAGCGGTATTAAAGATTTAGCCGCATTGAGTAGGTGTTTTGTCAGTGATTTTTTGTATCTTTTAAGAGGAAAATTTGATATATGAAGCAGACAGCAAGGTGCATCCAGTTCAAGACTCGTCTCCGTGATTTGCTTCACTAGTTCCTTTACTCTGTGCCAAAATGGACTGATTAGGGTACAACCCCACCAGATGTGTAGCAGTGTCCCCCTTTCCTTCTCACATCATATTCTCTTTTTTAAGGTCGTTCCTTTGGGTACAGTTCCTTTTGATTGTTAAAAATTGGCCAACAGGAATGCCATTTTTAAGCCAGGGGGGATGGTGACTGTCGGCCCTTAACAGAGTATTTGCCGATGTTTCCTTCCGGAAAGTACTGGTGCAAACTTTTCCATTTTCAATGGAGATCAGGAGGTCTAGGAAGGGTATCTGTTTCTCATCAATGATGTAAGTCTGTCTGTGTTGTCTGTGTTGTGCTTGTGTTATGTATGTGTCCCTTGTGTGTTGTCTTTTTGTCTGTTCAGGTTTATGTGTTTTTCCTTTTGCTTGATGTGTATTCACTAACCACAGTGCCCACCAAGATAGTGCCCTATTGCAGCACCTGGTGGTGCACATCATGTGCATGAGCTAAATGCCCTGCATGTGGATGCATTCTATGCGTGTTGAAGCAGTTTTTAATTAAACAATAAATACATTTATACTTTTTATATACATACCCTGGTGTTGACTTATTGTTGCTCAAAGTAGCCACTTTTTTTGATCCCTGTAGCGATATAGGGGTTGATTTTTCTATTGTATGCTTTTGTAACCTTAACACTAGGTTGTAAAAACCTGTCTAAGTATTCCCCCAATCTTGCTGTTCCTGAACTAATCCCATTAACGACTGGTCGTGCTGGAGGTACCTGTATATTCTTGTGAATCTTCGGTAATGTATAAATCACCGGGATTCTACAAGCACTGGGTACAAGATATCTTTTTTCTTTTACACTTAGAGCATTAGTTCTAAATCCTCATTCTACTAGTGAATTTAATTGTGCCTTGTATGGTTCTGTGGGGTCAGAGGTCAATCTCCTATAGGTAGATCGATCCCCCAACAAATCCATCATCTCATTGTGGTAGAAGGATTTATCCAACACTACTACTCCCCAAACCTTTGTCCGCAGGTCGAACAATGATATTTTTTTCTATTTTCTAAAGATTTAATGCCTTCCTTAATATATTCTGGGTTCACTCTTTTTTTCGGGACCAATTCCTCAATATCTTTTAAAACTAAATTTTTAAAAACCTCAATGAAATGATTGTTTGAGTTCTGGGGATTAAATATTGATTTATTTTTCAAACCACTTTCTATTCTATTTGAAACACTGACAGCTCTTTTCGTAGGGTCAGCAGGGTGACTCAAGAAATATTTTTTCATATTTAAAGTACTGTATGAACAAATTTGTGTGTATCAATATACGGTTAATCAGCTGGGGTAGGGAAATTTGCCTGCTAAAATCAACTGGTGGTGTACTGCTAGCAGATTGGCTGCAAGTACTTGTGACACCTATTGCTATACCTTCATTCCTCTCAGTGCAGATTTTGAGAGGACTGGAGGTAAAGTAGGGTTTGAGATCCCAGATGAGGAACAAGGAGAAGTCTGCCTTTTTCTATCATGTGGGTCTTTCAGGTGCTGCTACCAATGGACTGCATGGTCAAGCATGTGGTGCCCAAGCCGCTGCTGTTCTGGCCACATTTGATCTGCTTCAGACATAGGTTGTAAACAGCAACGGTGCGATCTTCTGCACACGTGTCGAAAAAGGCCCACACCAAGGAACTTTTAAAAGTCAGCAGGGAGTCAGCAGCACCCTGCACCTGCAGAGCTCTGCGGTGTGATGCAGTAGGGTTGCTGCCCTTAAGCTGCCCCCTAGAGGACATACTGCCTTGTTGGAGTTGTGCCTCCTCCTTCTAACTTTCCTCCTCTCTTCTCTCAGGCACCCAAGTATGGTCAGTGACCTCATCATCCCCTCCCTCCTCATCAGTGGAGCAAACTTGGCAGTATGCTGCAGCTTGGGGAACATGACTGCCAGTTTCTTGTCCTTCTGTGGCACCCCCTCTCTCTAGGCTCACGTTACGCCCTTCTTCCACCTGGGAACCAACATCAGAGCCTTCAAATTGCTGCGCATCCTCCAGCAGCATGTAACTGACACTGTGGTCGAATAATTCTGGGGACTTCTCCATGCATGATGGTGGGGCTACATAAGGAGTAACTGTGGACAAGGAGCCGGTGGAATAGACCGCTTTGGCAGCTGCGTTGGAAGGCAAACTACTATGAGCCTGGGTGACAGAGGATGAGGACTGCTTCGTTATCCACTCCACCAACGCTTCTGCATGTTGTGGCTCAATAACACGGCCAGCAGCAGAAAAAAAAGGGCAAGCGTGCCCCACGGCCACCTGCAGAGGATGTACCATGTCCACAACCACCACTGTTGACTGTAGACACAGAGGTTACTTGCCCTCTTTTAGTGGCCTGTGAGCGTCTGCCTCTCTTTGGTGGCCTTCCAGACATGATGGGGATTTTTTCTATTCACAGTACACTACACTGTAGTATATATTGTGTACACCACCTGCACTGTATTAGATATGGTACACCGGCTGCACTGTATTATATACTGTGTACACTGCCTGCACTGTATTAGAAACTGTACACACTGATATATATATATATATATATATATATATATATATATATATATATATATATATATATATATATATATATATATATATATATATAAATACACTGCATGAAGTATATATACACGCTACACTGAATGCAGAGTGTATATATATATATATATATATATATACTAGACTGTATATAAATATATGAATAAACCACCTGAAGTGTATTATATAATGTACACCACCGAATGAACTGTGTATGTGTATATATATATTCAGACTTCCACCTTGAAGACAGACACCTTGACCTTCTAAGAAAGGGACTGTCCTTTTCACCTGCATCCAGTATGGACCACTTTGAGGTATATAAGGCCATCTGTCTCTTTTTGAGAAAAGTATATTGAAAGTCCCTGTACTCAGGGAAATCAATCGCAGACGATTCCATTGAGAGAATGACCAGACAGACACAGTGTCCCTTGACCAACTAGTATAATTACTGGAAGAGGGTGGATCATCGTCGGAGGACGACGGATCCATAGACATAATACCCTGGAGAAGAACCCTAACCTTAAAATCAGATGGACATCCATGCCTCACTTCCGAAAGGATAAATGGCTGGGTGTCTTTCTGGACCTAGTCCAGGAGGACCTCAACGAGGTCAACTAGATAGCCAACACCACGGACAATCTCTCATCAGATGAACGATTAGCACTGAAAGAATTTCAAAATGCGGAGAAACTAGTAGTCAAACCAAGTGACAAAGAGGCAATGAGGTCCTACTATCCGCAGATAAATATGAAAGGAAGGTGCGTTGTCTATTGTCAGACAAATCCACCTACAGGAAGCTTGATCTTAACCCTAGCCCGCCTCATCAATGACAAACTCTAGTGGACCTTTGAGGCAGGCTTACTTACAAAAAAGGAGTTGAACTATTTGAAGGTGGATTACTTTAATACCACCTTCTACGTCATTCTGAAGATTCATAAAAACCAGGAGGACCCTCCAGGATGGCCAATTGTCTCCGCAATTAGGGGTCCGCTAGAATGGGTCGGTAAATACATAGACTCCCTTATTAAGGATCTGGTGACTACATTACCCTCGTACATACATGATAACGGCAATGTACTTAATAAAATTAAGGACTTGACCTTCCCTGGGGATATCCTCCTTGTTGGAATTGACGTGTAGGCATTGTACACATCTATACCACATGAATGGGGAATCTCTGCAGTTTTTTGTGAAAAAATTCCCCACCATGGGGCTCAAAATTAGTTTTTCATTGAGGTCTTTGACCTGGCGCTAAAACAATTCCTTCCAATTCTTGTGACATCATTACCAACAGCTATGCGATACCTCTATGGGGGCACCCTGGGCACCTGTCTATGCCTGCCTCCACCTGGGATGGTGGGAGGAAGAGGTGGTCTATGCCTCAGCAATGTACCTTGGCCACGCCTGCACCTGGCTGAGGTACATCAATGACATTCTAATGGTCTGGGAGGGGTCCAGTACTGAATTACTGGAATTTATGAATGAACTTGGCCACAACACTTGGAACATACATTTGACCTATGTGGTAGACCCCTATGAGATCTCCTTCCTCGATCTCTCCATTAGGTTGGAGGGTGGTAAACTGGTAACCAAAACCTATAGGAATAAGACAGCGGCCAACACCATCCTCTCAGCAGATAGCCATCATCCCAGACCTCTCATCCGCGGGGTCCCTGTAGGACAGTTCCTCAGGATACGGAGGAACTGCTCAACCGAGGAAGTGAGTCAGTGAGTCAGATCAACTCTACCGATGCTTCAGGGAAAGAGGCTATCCCCATCACACTCTTATAAGAGCTAGAAAAACTGCTACGCAAAGAACCAGGTCAGACCTATTACGGACTCGAGATAGGGCTACTGATGAACCAGAGGGACCAGTAGGATTGATAACACAATATGGCACACAATGGGACCAAATTGGCAAAATCTTACAACATCACAGGCATATCCTGACACGCTCTAAGGGCATGGAGGATATTGTCGGCTCTAGGCCCCATATGGTGGCAAAACGAGCCAGAAATCTAGATGACACATTGGTCCAGTCCGAGTTTGTTCACCCATAAAATAGAAACTGACTTACTGACTTGCCCAGACTCAAATGAATGTATCCCTGTGGCCACTGTGGTATGTGTAGCTATATTGAACGCTCCAGGGTTTTCACCGACTCTGAAAGGAGACATTAATATGAGATCAAACAGTTTATTACAGAACTTCTTGTTAACAGAACCTAGAGGCGACTATGACACGGTCTTACTTAGGAAGGAAAAATCTTGGATATTTAGGCTAGATACTTTAGAGCCTAAAGGCTTAAATAATGAGCTGAGTCTCAAAATTTTCCTTGAACCATAATCCAACCAGATTCCACCTCGACACTAAAAATGCTCTTTGTGCGATCTGGCTCAATTCAATATCCTAGATTCGCTTATCCCTGATTGACTGCGTGTAAATGGTTGGGATCTAGGCCTTTGTCCCGTGCAGATCAGCCCCGACTATATGATGCAATCAATACTGTCAGTTCAACAATTTCTTCTACCTTTTACCTGTTTTTTAACAACTTCCGACCCGGAAGATTTGGCTGCTCAATGACCAGGCCATTTTTTGCGATACGGCACTGCGTCGCTTTAACTGACAATTGCGTGGTCATGGAACGCTGCACCCAAACAAATTTGATGTCCTTTTTTCCCACAAATAGAGCTTTCTTTTGGTGGTATTTGATCACCTCTGTGGTTTTTATTTTTTGCGCTATAAACAAAAGAAGAGCGACAATTTTGAAAAAAAACACATTATCGTTTACGTTTTGCTATAATAAATATCCCACTTTTTTTTCCAAAAAAAATAATTTTTTCCTCAATTTAGGCCGATATGTATTCTTCTACATATTTTTGGTAAAAAAATCTCAATAAGCGTTTATTGATTGGTTTAATAGGGGATAGATTTATGGCATTTTTTAATTATTTTTTCTAGTAATGGTGGCGATCTGCAATTTTTATCGGGACTGCGATATTGCGGCGGACAAATTGGACACTTTTGACACATTTTTGGGACCATTGACAATTATACAGCGATCAGTGCTATAAAAATGCACTAATTACTGTATAAATGTCACTGGCAAGGAAGGGGTTAACACTAGGGGGCGATCAAGGGGTTAACTGTGTTCCCTCACTTTGTTCTAACTGTAGGGGGATGGGATTGTCTAAAAGGAGAGAGAGATCGGTGTTCATACATATGAACACACAATCTGTCTCCTCTCCCCTGAGAGAACCGGGATCTGTGTGTTTACACACACAGATCCCGGTTCTCGCTCTGTCATGAGCAATCGCTGGTGCCAGTCTGCACAGTAAAACTGCGGCAGCTGGTCGGCAACCAGGTAATCACTGCAATATGATTTGTCACCATAAGATGGTCCCAAAATGAAATTATGACGTAATCAACACTGATTGGGCTTAGGTCCCTTTAAAAGAATGCAGAGAACTTCCATCATGCGTTCCAGCAAGTGTGCGAGTTAGAAAAAGAGAAAAACTGCGCTAGACTTAGATTGGTAAATAAGAAAACCAGTAAAGGCAGCAGCTCAAATGTGGGATACACACAAAAATAGACAGATAAAATAGAGGAGAGCTGCATCAATAAAATTGTGTATATTAGCATTAGTAAAAAACAATAGTCCATATACGGTCAGGTCCATAAATATTGGGACATTGACACAATTCTAATCCTTTTGGCTCTATACACCACTACAATGTATTTAAAATGAAACAAACAAGATGTGCGTTAACTGTACACTTTCAGCTTTAATTTGAGGGTATTTACATCCAAATCAGGTGAACGGTGTGGGAATTACAACAGTTTGTATATGTGCCTCCCACTTTTTAAGGGACCTAAAGTAATGGGACAATTGGCTGTTCAGCTGTTCCATGGCCAGGTGTGTGTTATTCCCTCATTATCCCATTTACAAGGAGCAGATAAAAGGTCCAGAGTTCATTTCAAGTGTGCTATTTGCATTTGGAATCTGTTGCTGTCAACTCTCAATATGAGATCCAAAGAGCTGTCACTATCAGTGAAGCAAGCCATCATTAGGCTGAAAAAACAAAACAAACCCATCAGAGAGATAGCAAAAATATTAGGTGTGGCCAAATCAACTGTTTGGAACATCCTTAAAAAGAAAGAACGCACAAGCTCAGCAACACCAAAAGACCCGGAAGAGCACGGAAAACAACTGTGGTGGATGACCGAAGAATTCTTTCCCTGGTGAAGAAAACACCCTTCACAACAGTTGGCCAGATCAAGAACACTCTCCAGGAGGTAGGTGTATGTGTGTCAAAGTCAACAATCAAGAGAAGACTTCACCAGAGTGAATACAGAGGGTTCACCACAAGATGTAAACCATTGGTGAGCCTCAAAAACAGTAAGGCCAGATTAGAGTTTGCCAAACAACATATAAAAAAGCCTTCACAGTTCTGGAACAACAGCCTATGGACAGATGAGACCAAGATCAACTTGTACCATTGTGATGGGAAGAGAAGAGTATGGAGAAGGAAAGGAACTGCTCATGATCCAAAACATACCACCTCATCAGTGAAGCATGGTGGTGGTAGTGTCATGGCGTGGGCATGTATGGCTGCCAAAGGAACTGGTTCTCTTGTATTTATTGAAGATGTGACTGCTGACAAAAGCAGCAGGATGAATTCTGAAGTGTTTCGGGCAATATTATCTGCTCATATTCAGCAAAATGCTTCATACTCATTGAACGGCGCTTCATAGTGCAGATGGACAATGACCGGAAGCATACTGCGAAAGCAACCAAAGAGTTTTTTAAGGGAAAGAAGTGGAATGTTATGCAATGGCCAAGTCAATCACCCGACCTGAATCTGATTGAGCATGCATTTCACTTGCTGAAGACAAAACTGATGGGAAAATGTCCCAAGAACAAGCAGGAACTGAAGACAGTTGCAGTAGAGGCCTGGCAGAGCATCACCAGGGATGAAACCCAGCGTCTGGTGATGTCTATGCGTTCCAGACTTCAGGCTGTAATTGACTGCAAAGGATTTGCAGCCAAGTATTAAAAAGTGAAAGTTTGATGGATGATTGTTAATCTGTCCCATTACTTTTGGTCCCTTAAAAAGCCGGAGGCACATATACACACTGTTGTAATTCCTGCACCGTTCACCTGATTTGGATGTAAATACCCTCAAATTAAACCTGAAAGTCTGCAGTTAAAGCACATCTTGTTTGTTTCATTTCAAATCCATTGTGGTGGTGTATAGAGCCAAAAAGATTAGAATTGAGTCGATGTCCCAATATTTATGGACCTGACTGTAATTCAGTCCTCCAATGACACCACAGTGACTCCACACATTGAAAAGAGTGCCCGACCACCGTATAAAAGGCCTGCTTACCAGATAGCAAGCAAAAAAGGCATTTGGCTGTAAACCAGCCACGGCCTTTAGCTTGCAAAGATGACCACTGGACACACACAGGAACTGGACCTTGTAGCTGACAACCCCCTAAGCGTCTCACAAATTCGTAGCCGTACTTGAGGTGTACTCAGGATGGGCTCAGAAAGAGAAAAAACTGACCATAGCGTAATACAGTTTTGACCATTTAATAAAAAAGTTAGTAATGCACCTACATATAAAAAGACAGAGATCGCATAAAAACAAATGCCGGCCGGCAAACACAGGAGCCCGTCCTCCTCTCGAACAGCGTGGTGACATCAGTGCATGCCTTCCCAGTGTGTGAGTTAACATCAAACTGCCACTTCTGACCGGAATGATTGGACGAGCTTGCTTTGCATCCACCTGTGGGCCTCCATAGCCACCTTACCTCACTTCTGATTGAATGTTCAGAGAATGGACGTGATACACCAGACTGCCATACGCTGACAAACTACACCAGCATCTTTCCATCAGCAAAACCAGGGTCTACCTACAGGTTGAATTTCGAGGGGAACGAGTTTCTTCTACTACGGCCTCTGCAGCCATGATTCTGGAGTGGTGAGAGCCTCCGGGCAACTTATATTTATAACCCCTGTTTCTCTCTCCCCTCATCATCCTGTATATACCCAATGGACTCACCCTATCATTGAGCATTGTTTGGACATGCCATAGACAAGGAACTGTGTAGTTCACGCATGCATACATAGTATGCCATACAGCCAGTTTATCCTCTTATATCCGGCTCATGCTCACCCAGTCATTCTATCCCTGGTACACTGGCAGTATTTTGAATCCAGTACTCACTGACAGGTCCATCCTACAACTTATGCTACAGACTCCTAGCTTAGCTCTATATGTTTGACCTACCTGCTGAGGCATTTCCTCTACACTATAACCACACAAGTCCGGTAATTGGATATGCAGCATGTGAAATTAGAGAATATTGATCACTCAGGATCAAGAGCAAGCACCGCCCCCTACTCTTTGCTAGCAGCTTCATTCCCCTCATAGCTGGTCCCTGCATGTGTGTATGAGTGAGGCCCTGTGGTTGGCACCATATTGTGACAACGTTTTAATTTTTGTCTGTATGTGTTTTTATTATTGGGTATACTGGGGGGATGGCTCCATTGCTATGTTTATTCAACACTTGTAGTGGCCATATTTTACACTTGTAATTTCCTATTTTCTAAATTTGACATTCCGTGGCTGATCCTCTTTATAGCTCTTCTTTGGGACATTACTTTCTTCCATTTTTCCTTTCTTTACATTTTGACTTATTTGAGCTTTGGAGGTATCCCGTCTCACTGACGAATCAGTAATTTATCATTAATACATGTTGGTATTAGGCAACCCAGGAAAGTGGATTCCATGTTTGTACTCAATCCATTTAAATAACCAACTAACCTGTCTGCCTAATCTAGCTCAATCTATCTCAGTCCGCAGTCACACACTATACACGGCCTCTATGTAAGCAGCCTTATATAGTGTGGGGCATGGACTTAGGCCTCCTGAGCCATGATTGGCCAAAGGCACCCTACCTTTGGCCAATTATGGCTCTCTCTGCAGAGCGAGCTGTAATTGGCCAAAGCATGCAGGTCAGGTGCATGCTTTGGCCAATCATCAGACACTAGTGCACTGTGATCTCGCAGTGCATTATGGGGCGTTTCGCGGTTCTCAAATTTCCCATGAACGCCCCAAATTGTTCACTGTTCAGTGTTCGGCAAATGGGTCATGACCATCGAGCTCATGCCAACTTCTGTGGTCAGTCAGCCAGCAATCATACATGGAACGGCATGATGAGATCATTACCAAATGTTGCTGTATTGAGCAAATGTCCTTTTGTGTCTAAAGTAACTTACAATGGCACTAAACGATTTTCTTTTTTCTCCAAAAAGAATCCATAAACATCAGCTACTTAAAGTGGGGTTCCACCCAAAAAAACAAAAATACCTGAAAAATTCAAAAAAACAAAACAAAAAAACATTTGGATATATATATTTTTTTTACTTACCTCTAAATGCCTGTTGCTAGGTGGTCCCTCGTAGTCTGCCTCTTCCTTTGCCTGGGCTGGTGACATCACTTCCCCCTCGGCACAGGAAGGGCTCGGCTCTGCTCCCTCTCTCCTGTCAATCATCTGGGACCCATTACAGGTCCCAGGTGATTGAGCGGTCAATCACGGCGCGCGGCGCCGCTCGCGCATGCGCAGTGGGTGCCAGGCTGTGAAGCCACAGCCCGGCGCCCACAGTTGAAATGCCGACGAGCGGAGGGGGGGACGAGCGGGGCTTCGATCCCCCGCATCGCTGGACCCAGGGACAGGTAAGTGTCCAATTAAAAGTCAGCAGCTGCAGTATTTGTAGCTGCTGACTTTTAATTTTTTTTTTTTTTTAATGGACCCCCTGGGTGGAACTCCTCTTTAATAGCCATGTAGTCTATTTTTTATGAAATCATTTTTTACTGTGTTTTTCTGCCCCCTTGTAACATCCTCTGTGACCACCTTTCCTTTCCCTACTCACTTCCTTTAGTTTGGAACAAACAATGCTTGTTAGCTGCAATCATATCCACTGCTGTAAGCACACTACACATCCCATAGCCCAGAGTCGACAGTCCTTCGCAGGTGTAAGCAAGACAGGGAAGATATATTCTTATATACCCCCTTCCCGCCGATCGTACGCAGATATGCGTACTTCGCTTTCCGGGGTTATACCTGGATGATGCCTGCAGCTGCAGGCATCATCCCGGTACCGTTGTTTCGAGCGGGCGATCGGCTATCCGTATATAACAACCGATGCGGCTAAAAGCCGCTCGGCTGTTATACCGGAGGAGCGGGAGGGGACATCCCTGGTGTCCAATCGGGTGCCTCCGGCGGCTGTGGGCGGGCTGGAACGAAGCTGTCGGCGGCTTCGTTCCAGCCTTCTCAATGTGAACGCGGAAGCGACGTCATGACGTCACTTCCCGTTTACTCGGCTGCCAATGGCGCCAAATTTAAAAAAATACACAGTATTCAGAATCGCCGTTTTCGGCGATCTGAATACTTTGAAGTGTAAAGGAGGGATGGGGGGTCTTTTAGACCCCCCCATCCCTCCATAAAGAGTACCTGTCACCACCTATTACTGTCACAAGGGATGTTTACATTCCTTGTGACAGCAATAAAAGTAAAAAAAAAAACATTTTTTTTTAAACACAATTTATAAGTATAAAAATAAATTAAAATAAATTTAAAAAAATGAAAATGTTTTTTTTTTTAAAGCGTCCCCGCCCCCGCGAGCTCGCGTAGCGAAGAAAACGCATACGGAAGTCGTGCACGCGTATGTAAACGGTGTTCAAATCACACATGTGAGGTATCGCCGCGATTGACAGAGCGAGAGCAATAATTCTAGCCCTAGACCTCCTCTGTAACTCTAACCTGGTAACCGTAAAAAAAGTTTAAAGCGTCGCCTATGGAAATTCATAGCTACCATAGCTTGTCGCCATTCCACGAGTGCGTGCAATTATAAAGCGTGACATGTTTGGTATCTATTTACTCGGCGTAACATCATCTTTCACATTATACAAAAAAATTGAGGTAACTTTACTGTTTGGATTTTTTAAAATTCATGGAAGTGTCCCTTTTCCAAAAATTTGCGTTTAAAACACCGCTGCACAAATACCGTGTGATATAAAATATTGCAACAATCTCCATTTTATTCTCTAGATTCTCTGCTAAAAAAATATATATAGTATTTGGGGGTTCTAAGTCATTTTCTAGCAAAAAATATGGGTTTTACCTTGTAAACACCAAATTTCAAAAATAGGCTTAGTCATGAAAGGGATACAGTGGGACGGACCATGGAGAACAAATATAGCCGTCCTATAACAGGAAGTCGAATCACATAAGCAAAAAATTGAATTTGGAGCAGGCTGAGGGCAAAAGAATGGACTTTGACTTAAGAATTTTTTTTTTTTTTTGTTAATCAGAGTTTGAGTCTTTTCTGGAGAGCATTAGAAAGTGCCTTTGTGTAGCTTTAGGAAGGTAAGATTGTGCTATTTACACTTGCCTCTGTGGTGTCCTTAGATTTACTTTATGTATTTCCAGCATGCTTCAGAGCAGATTGCAAGGACCAAGATTATACAGGCAACAAATGTACTGCAGGGATAGATGGGATTTTATTGGAGCAAATCTGGAATTAGAGTGTGGACAGTATGGGGAGCAATGCCAGAGAATGTAGTGTGGATAGGCAAGGAATAGCTGTCAGAAAACATAATCAGTGGATGAGACCTGTGCAGATAATTGCACTGGAAGACCATTGAATATCCAGTTAGCATCTAGTCCATATACTGTACATTGTTTTCTATCTCAAGACCTGAGGAAGGGTGTGTTGGCTTCTCTGTTAATGACCTCCCTGACCCTTACTGGAATAAAGTTGTATCTGGAATTGTTAGCTTTGTGTGGAGCTTAAATTCATTTTGCTAGAAAACATAATCTAGGATGGTAGGGTGGAGTTGTTTGCCAAAGTATGTTATTGGAAGATGAGATGTGCTACAAAATGTAATGTGAATAATAGAAAGTGAAACTGCCAGAGAACCTAGTGTAGACAAGAAGGGGAAAAGATGTGCAGACCATAGAAGAAAATCACAAAGAAACTGCAGGCAGTATGGAAGAAATGCATTAGAAGCTGGTGTGGGCACTATGGCAAAAGTGCAATATAGGGGTGTGGAGTACCTGCTATTGACGTGTACCCTCCTCAGAAGATTGCTGGCAGGGGAGACAGGCTTTTCTAATCAGGCTGTAGCTGGGTTTTAAATAAAACCAACTGTAAAGATGGCTATACATACACAGTCTGATTGCACAATCTTATTTGGATCTACTAACAACTTACATAATGCAAGGGTCTGACTTATACACACTGATTAAAATGTCTGGGTTTGTCTTCACGTTACATTGCTGCCTGATTCTCCAGCTTTAGTAAAAGAAAAACATAGTGTGTCGCAGTAGTGTCCTCTGCCCCCTTTACATCACACCACACCACACCACCCCCCCACAATAGTGTCTTGTGGCCACCTTCACATCATTCCCCCACGGTAATGTACTCTGCCCCCACACAGTAGTGTACTCTGATCCTCTGCCACCCCTTAAAGTAGTGTCCTCTGTCCAGTATTAACCCCCCCCTGTAGTGTCCTGTGCCCCTCTGTACCCCCCTATAGCAGTGTCCCATACCCCCCTACAGTAGTGTCCTCTGCCCCCTTTCATATCACCCCCCTGTAGTGTCCTCTGTCCATGTAAACACCCACCAGCAGGTGTACAGCAGAGCAGAGTGCAGGAGGCAGCACAGTACTGGCTGGGATGGTGGGAGCTGCCAGATATAACTTTTCATATTAACTAACTGGTGAGTGGTTGGTAGGTCCGCCTGGCTTCCTAGCAACCAATCACCTCCCACTCCTGTCCTCCATCCAGTACTGTGCTGCCTCCCGCTCTCCACTCTGCAGTGTAGAGGAGAGCAGTGGAGGCTGGGGAAAAGACCGGCAAAGTCCTCTGTGTTCACGATCTATCCATTGGCTGCCCACGGTATATCGCGATTGACGACTTGCCGATCCCCGTCCTATAGTGAGTACTTGTCTCAATCCAGAGAATGATTTGTAATTTCTGTCTGCTGCCCTATTCCTCTGCTATCTGCATGGATCACTTCTGACATCAAGAGAAAACAGGTGGTAGTGGAGGGAACCCCAGTACACAGCCTGTGATAGCCTTTGTTCCTGTGTTCTTTGTGAAGGGGAGTGTGTCCCTTCCCTCTAATCAGCTTTCAGAGTTCTCCTCGCTGAGATCTGCATTGTGTAATTTTAGCTCTCTGCCCCCTGTTTTCTGATGGCTCAGACAAGCTTTTTAAAATTCTGGACTTTGAAAGGATGTAGAAAAGAGAAGACTGTAGATAAACGTATGTACTCTGGGAAGATTTGTTTAATATCTGTGTGTCACCTGAGGCCAATCACTTCACTGGGTATATGTAAAGGTTTACAACCACTTTAACCACTTAAAATGTAACTCCACTTTTGTTGAGAAAAAAACCTTCCCCCCCGGGTGATCTATGTACATTGCAAGGAACAAAACAACCTTTGTTGCATATTCCTACCTTTTGTTAATCTGAAGAAATCCATGTGTGTTTGTCTGTGCCTCTGTGCTAAGTGGATCTAATGGGAGTGGTTTCATAAGTATCTGTCAGCTATGGCATCTGCAGAGCACTAATGAGGAAATCTGCTAGGCTTGCATCCCTTTAGACGTGTTCTTATTGAAAGTATCTCACCAAACATGACATTTTTGTTGCAGGGGATGCCTGAAATCTGACTTGTATGTTTGGCAGACTTCTGGGAAAATTGGTAAGCCAATCACACAAGCAGGAAATTATGTTTCTGGGGAGTGGTCAGTACACATTCTTTTTTTTTTCTCTATTTGCAATTTTCTTACCCCACGAAAGTGATTTACCCTTTAAGGACTGCCCCACGTACATTTACAGCGGCAGAGTGGCCCTTAAGTGTGAAATCACGTACCTGTATGTGATTCCTGTTGTCGGCTCTGGAGCACATGCGCCACTGGAGCCATGCTCCCGCTGTGATTGGACACGCTGATCGTTCATAGGAGAGGCAGAATGGCGGTCTGACTATGTAAACAAGGCAGACCGCTGTTTTGTCACAGAGGGAAAGAAAGATCTTGTGTTCCTGCTAATCAGGAACGCAGATGTCTCTCTTCCTTCAGTCAGTCCATCCCCCACACAGTTAGAAAGCATTCCCTAGAAGCACACTTAACCCATTGATCGCCCCTGATGTTAACCCCTTCCCTACCAGTGTCATTTATAAAGTGTCAGTGCATTTTTTTTTAGCTCTGATCACTGTTCCCCAAAAAGTGTCACTTAGTGTCAGATTTGTCCGACCGGAAATGTCACAGTCCTGCTAAAAATTGACGATCGCCGCCATTACTAATAAAAACTATTAAAAAAATAAAAAGCCCATAAATCTATCCCGTAGTTTGTAAACGCTATAACTTTTGCGCAAACCATTTAATATATACACTTTTTGGGATTTTTTTTACCAAAAATATGTAACAGAATACAAATTGGCCTAAATTGATGAAGAAATTAGATCTTTTACATTTTACATTGGATATGTTTTATAGCAGAAAGTAAAAAACTTTTTTTTTTCAAAATGGTCAGTCTTTTTTTGTTTATAGCGCAAAAAAAATAAAACAGCAGAGGTAATCAAATACAACCAAAAGAAAGCTCTATTTGTGGGGAAGAAAGGACATCAATTATTTTTGGGTACAACGTCGCACGGCCGCACAATTGTCAGTTAAAGCAACGCAGTGCCGTATCGCAAAAAATGGCCTGGTCAGGAAGGGTGTAAAACCTTCCGGAGCTGAAACGGTTAAAAAATAGCTAAACCCAAGAAAATGCAATATGTTGCAGCTTACAGTTTTTAGAAGTGCTGGCTGCATTTGTTTTCTTTTCTTTTTTTCAATATAAGAACATCTGCACATCTAATTATCTACTATAATTGTGAAAACAACTGCAGCTTACCAAAAAAGTGCTCTATCTACTCTTTTTAATAATACCATATAAACATTATGACGCATCATGTAATAAACCAGCACAGTGTAACAATCAATACTAATAAATATATTTATAATAAACCCTCCACACAGTAAAATAAACTTCTACAGTGAAATATTAAATCTGTAAAAAGTATCTTGAATTAAAAAGTGTCCATAAACTATCCTTCTATATTCTTCAACCCATTGAAAACGTGCCAAACTTCAACAACGTCTGTCTCCACCACCTAAATATACACCCATCGAAAGTAGGTGACCTTACTATTATTTCAGGTCTCATTTACGTCTAAAAAGATGGGTATTAACTCACTATTATGCCGCGTACACACGGTCGGACTTTTCGTCTACAAAAGTCAGACGGACGCCGACAGACCAAAGCCGGCTGACAATCCGATCGTGTGTGGGCTTCCCCGGACTTTTGACGGACTTTTCCAGCCACAAATCTGACGGACTTTAGATTTGGAACATGCTTCAAATCTTTACGTCGTAACTCCGCCGGACCCAGAAATCCGCTCGTCTGTATGCTAGTCCGACGGACAAAAACCCACGCTAGGGCAGCTATTGGCTACTGGCTATCAACTTCCTTATTTTAGTCCGGTGTACGTCATCACGTACGAATCCGTCGGACTTTTGTGTGGTCGTATGTAGGCAAGTCCTTTCGTTAGAAAGTCTGCCGCAAGTCCGCCACAAGTCCGCCAAAAATCAGTCGAAAGTCTGTCGGACGGGCTGTCTGACTTTTCGGCTACAAAAGTCCGACAGCCCGTCCGACAGACTTTCGACGGATTTTAGGTAACTGGTCGTATGTAGGCAAGTCCGTTCGTTAGAAAGTCTGCCGCAAGTGCGCCACAAGTCCGCCAAAAATCCGTCGAAAGTCTGTCGGACGGGCTGTCAGACTTTTCGGCTACAAAAGTCCGACAGCCCGTCCGACAGACTTTCAATGGATTTTAGGTAACTGGTCATATGTAGGCAAGTCCGTTCGTTAGAAAGTCTCCCGCAAGTCTGCCACAAGTCCGCCAAAAATCCGTCGAAAGTCTGTCGGACGGGCTGTCGGACTTTTGTAGCCGAAAAGTCCGACCGGCATTAGTTTGATTCTTACACCAATTCACTTGCACAACATCTAGATTACATCTAAATGTACCCAGATGGCATGTAGAAAAAGATATGAAGTGTATATTGCGTTATACCAATACGTTATACTAATAAAAATGCCTTTCATTTAAAAATGTAAAAAAAAACAATGGTGTATCAGTCTGCACCAATATGGCAAGCTTAATTTGATTCAATCTCTGTGCTGTTGCAACAAATGTATCACAGTTGTATAAGGTGTCACCCCGTCCACCAGGTACCTCTGCATAACATTGAACCTTTGCACGGCTCCAGGGCACTCCACTAGAAAGCTGTCAGAATGTCAATAACAGTATGTGCCTCGGCCACACCTCCTGATGCAACATTTTATGCACAACAGGAATTTGTCTAGAGATCCAGGCTGAGCACTTGAAGTTACATCAAGTACATAGGTATAAAGGCTGGGGGCCTTTAAAAAATTCTGTAATTGTGGCAAAAGTCAGTTAAGTCCCTGGAGAGGGTGATTGATTTGGCACCAAGGGCTGGGTTGTCTCTGGCCTGGTGGCTCAGGAATTTGAGAAGTCCTTCCTTCCATTCTTCTGGAAGATCCTAATGTCAGGTGCTGGCCTGTTAGGATCAGAAGGAGTCCTGGAACCCTGTGAGTGCAGGGAACATTATTAGATTCTTCTCCCTGGCTGCGGCATCATCCACCTGGGAGGAACCAGAAGTCACAATGGACATGAGGTAGACTGGATCCTGTTCTGGACAGAACTTCATGTTCCTGCTTTGCCACCTCCCTACACCCAAAGGTGTTCCAGTAACTTTGTCGAAGGTGGGGGATGCTGGATATGGACTTTCTGGCCTCTAGGTTCACCCACAAACTGGTAAGGGTTGTCTTCAGGTTCAATGATCATCTAATGAAAGCAGTGAATGCTCTGGTGGCCCAATGGAATTACTACATCCTGATCTATCTTTCCTCCCGTGAAGTTTCTTTCCACTCTGCTTCACAGGATTGAGTAAAAGGGCATTCTGTTGACCCTATCTCTGGACCAGCTAAAGCATCTGTGGTGACCTGGTTAAACCGCTGGCTCTATCAGATAGTTATGATCTCCTGTCTCAAGGGCTGATTTGCCATCCTGCTTCATGGTCGCTGGCTTTAACAGCATAGCTGGTAAAGCTCAAATTTTAAGAGATGGGCATTTCTGAATTTGTGCTTGCTACAATGCTAAATGCTAGGAAGGCTACTTGACTAGTGTAGTCCAGATGTACCCCATTTTTACCCATACTGTTAGCCACCCATACTCCACCCTCTTACCAACTTAAATAACGAGACCACACCTTTCATCTGGAGTATAAATGGCCATAACAGCCTTTTATTAAACAACTGTATAAAATTACCTCCAATATTAACTTCAATATGAATAACATATAAACTCAGATAAAACAACATGTTTTAAACAATCTGTTGGTCAATGACGGAGCTACCCCAGTTTACCACATATCCACAAGAGGGCACTGCAGGAACATGTTTCAAAACTGATAAGGCCTCCAGCTGTACCGCTCGGAGACAACCCCCTCCCGCAGTGCAACATACCGGTATTCCTTTCAGGAATACACAGGAGGGGCCATATTATTGCTGACCCCCCACCCCTTTTAACCTTTTATTTACCGCTACCGTCACCGACCAACAACAACAAACCAGCCACAGCCCGAAAGGATGAAACCTTATCCTTAAGGGCCCCTCCACACCCTCAAGGCCCGTTGTATTCCTTCCTGCAAACCCATGGTCCAAAGATCCGTCCCCACATCTGTGAGGTGGACCCCATCCCTCCTCAAATAGAGGCCTACATTTATCTCGAGCTCTCTGTGCCGAATCATCATGCCCCCTTGTTGAACCAAAAACCTCCCCACCACCTTGTTGACACGTATACGAGCCTTGTTAATCCTTACCACAGACCTAGCATTGCGCCACGAAGTTCGTGCCACAATATCAGACCATAGTAGCAAAGTGTTCGGATAAGTAGTGTGCAAGTGCAACAAATCCTCTTTTACATCCACTATCAGGTCCCTGACCGTCCTCACCCCCAAATCGTTACCTCCAGCGTGTATGACCAACACATCCGGAGGTCTATCTAGCCAGGCAAATCGTTCCACCTCTGAAACCACTCTGCCCCACATGATTCCTGGTCTCCCCAGCCACTTGATAAAAGCCTCCCTTCTCGATATGCCTAACTGGCGCCCATCTGGTCTCGCATCACCTCTCCTTGCCCCCCAACAAACGTAGGAGTGTCCCAGTATCCAGACGAGGCGTGGAGACACTCCATCTGAAACGAAAAGACAACAAGGCAGGGTGATATCACCAACGCAACAAACCAAAAAACACCCACTACCTATATGTGAAAACCAAACTTATACAACATACGGGTTTCATTTATTTTTCATTTATATATATATATATATATATATATTTTTTTTTTTATTTTTTTTTTTTTTTTTAATTATTATTCCACTACTAATTGAGGGCGAATGTATGAACGGAATCTCTTTGATTCCCATCTACCGATCCTCCGCACCGCTGCTTCATCCAACCCGCATCTGGCAGCTTCTGTGGCCGCCCCAATGTGGAAGGAGTGTGAGGCGTATGCCTTCTCATCCAAACCTATCATCGATAAGCATTTTCGAAACACCGCCACAAATTGAAACTTTGAAAGGTAAGCACCATTCTCATGACATAAAAATGGACCCTCACCTACCGGTCTAATCTTCCCAAATTCACCAACCGTCCTCACCGGACATACTGGCGATCCCGGTAATGCATGGAGCCACACATCTATGCCCTTTCCCAATTGGTCTGTTTTCGACCTCCTCAGCCGTAAACACACACTCCCCGTGCATGCCCGCACGTCTTGCACTAAAATACCCCCCGCTTCCTTTTTGGATGGGCTGACCAACTCCCCTACCCGAAACGCCCCAAAAAACGCCAGCGAAAAAGCCGCTGTAAACAGTAAACATTCATAACTTGAGCTGCACACCAACCCTAGCTGATCACAAATTGCCAACAGGTTGGCAAAAGTGACCGGTCTACGGTTATCTTTTTTCTTGTGCCCCTTCCGGTACCCTTTTAATGCCTGCCGTACCCAAAATTCCTTCGTCCAATCCTCCATCCCCTGTAACTTAAACAGAAATGACAGCGCCGCCAATTTCTTACCAATAGACGATACCCCCACCCCATTTTCCATATTCCTGGACACAAAATAAAGGACCAATAATCTCAACTCTCCCCCGTCATCCTCTGCTCCGGATTCCCGTACAAGTCTCAACCATTCACCCCATACCTTCACATAGGCCGACCATGTGGACTCACTCACAGACTGTTGTATCCATCCTGCGATGACTCCAATGCCAGCTCCCAGATCCAACCCGGGCAAGGAATCCCTTCCTTCTCTGCAGCCGGAGCTCATTCCCTGAACTTGTCCCACTGAAAGCGAGACAGTGAATCAGCCAGCGTGTTTTCAATCCCAGGTATATGCACAGCATATATGAAAATATTCAATTGCAAGCACCGTAATACCAACTGTCGTAATAGTCTTATGACAGGTTGAGAAGACGCTGACAAGCGATTGACTACCTGCACCACTCCCATATTATCACAGTTCAGACGCAACTTTCAATTCTGACAAGCCTTGCCCCATAATTCCATAGCCAGAACTACTGGAAACAATTCCAATAGTACCAAGTTACGAAGGAAACCTGCTTCAACCCAGGATTTTGGCCATGGTTCTGCACTCCATTGACCCTTAAAGAACGCCCCATATCCAGTAGATCCCGCCGCGTCAGTAACCAATTCTACATCGAAGTTACTTACCGGACCAGACATCCACACTGACCTCCCGTTGTATTCCGACAAAAATTGATACCATACCTTTAGGTCCTCACGATGATCCTTAGTAAGCCTAATGAAATGGGCTGGTGCTTTTACCCCAGCTGTAGCTGCAGACAGCCGTCGGCAAAAGACCCTACCCATGGGTATGATTCTACAAGCAAAGTTCAACTTACCAAGCAAAGATTGGAGATCCCTCAGCTGTATTTTCTTCATCCCATGGACCCGCCTTATTTCCGTCTGCAGATCCAGTAACTTTCCTTGCGGTAACCTACATTCCATTGCCATTGAATCAATAACAATGCCCAAAAAGCTAATCTCCATGGTGGGGCCCTCAGTTTTGTCAGCAGCCAGGGGAACACCAAACCGTTCTGCAGTGTGTTGCAACGTTGACAATAAAATCGCACACACACTGGAAGACGGTGGGCCTATGCATAGGAGATCATCTAAATAGTGTATCATAGATTCAAGGCCGGACACCTCTCTTACCACCCACTCCAAAAAGGAACTGAAAACTTCAAACATGGCGCAGGAAATGGAGCAACCCATAGGCAAGCATTTGTCCACATAAAATTGTTCCTGCCACTGGCAACCCAGCAGCCAAAAACTGTCTGGGTGTACTGGCAGCAGCCTAAACGCTGCCTCAATATCAGCTTTTGCCATCAGTGCCCCTTTTCCATAGCGCCTGACCCATCGAACCGCCGCATCAAACGAAGTGTATGACACGGTGCAGACGTACGGGTCAATGAAATCGTTAACCGAACCCCCTTTTGGAAATGATAAGTGGTGAATGAGCCGAAACTTATTCGGCTCTTTTTTGGGCACCACCCCCAGAGGGGACACCACCAAGTCATTCAATGGTTTTGCCTCAAATGGCCCCCCCATCCGTCCTAAAGCCACTTCCTTTTCCAATTTCTCCCCCACCACCCCCGGGTGTTGCAACGCAGATTTTAAATTCCGTGCTACTGGAGGAACCACCGCCAATGAACATGGAATTTTGAACCCCTCTCTAAAACCCTCAGTGATCAGTAACGCCGCTTTCCTATCCGGATACTTACTTAGGAAAGGTTGCATCCTTTCCACCTTCACCGGCGTCATCCCTCTTGTGAGCAAACTCCCCGGTACGTTTACCTTTTTTGAAACACCGAGACAGGGTGTGGGCTCCCCCACAGCCTGATCACTCATGCTTGAATTTGCAGGACCCCCCAAATTTACAGGATCCTTCATTATACTGCCAGCATACCCCCCATTTTCTGCCGGCCGGTAGTCCTGAGGAGTTAGTACCCCCGGCCCCCCCTTGAAATAACTGAGGCGGGGTCCTAGCCGACGACATCAGCTTCATCCATAGGCTAATATCCTTATGGTCCCAACGCAGAGCCGGACGCACCGCTCTGCGTTGACGAAACTGCTCATCGTAACGTAACCACGCAGTTCCCCCGTACACTCTATGTGCCTCACCTATAGCATCCATATAACAAAACAACCCCGAACAATGTTCAGGGTTCTTTTTGCCAATGACACTAGCCATGATAGAGAACGCTTGCAACCAATTCACAAACGTCCGCGGTATCAATCTATATCTCCTCTTCTCCTCATCCTCCTTCTTGGAATCGTCGGGTTTAACCCTATCCAGGTTAAACTTTTCCAATGGCAACAAGGAGAAAATTTCCACGTACTCACCTTTATGAATTTTTTCTCTCACTTCAGGTTTCAAGTGTGCCCCTAACGGGCCTTCAAAACAAACATATATCTCACATTTTGCAGCATCTGCCAGCCTAACCACATCAGTCCTGCCTTTTGTTTCTGCAGCCCCCTTCTCACCTGCTGTTTCCTTGTCTGCCACCTTCTCTGGCGTTGTGGTAGCTGGCACCTCTGTAACCGCAGCCCCCCCTGTCCCCCTTTGTGCATCCCCTTGCGGAGCCTGCCCTGGTCCCTCTCCAAAACGACCAACCAGGGCCCTTAAACCCTCCAATAGCTCCTGGAGCTGTCCCCCTGACCCCAAACTGGCGGGTGCAGTACTCGCCAGTTGTTGGTCAGTAACCTGACCTACCCCGCTCTGCGAAGGTGTCACCATCCCTCCTGCAGTTGTTGCTATCCCCCCCAGCAAGCCCTGCAAAGCATTGGTAAAGGAAAAGTTATCACTAGACTTACCGGGCTGACCAGGATTCCTCCCAACAGCCGCTGTGCTGCTCTCTCTTGCTGGTTCCGGCTGCTGTAGCCCATCTTCCTCATCGGACACCTCGTCTTCGGACTGTTCCCCTTGCACTGGGACTGGCGTCAGAGGTAGCCCCCCAGGAGAAGCCCTCCTGGAGGCCGGAAGCCCACGCTGGTGTGAGGCCTGCACTGTGCGACGAGTCACTGCTGATCCCTGCTGCCCTGAACTTCCAGCTACCGGGCCAGCCTGGGCACTGTTTCCATCGCCATCTTGGGACACGTCCCCCCCGCCCGGTAAGCTCCGCCCACCCGCGGTGCCGCTCGATTCCCGAGACCCGGACGTTGCTGCTCTCGGCGCCGTTCTCCCCCTTCTGTCCACCCGCTCACACTCGTGCAGAGGTACTGAGGGGCTGTTCGAAATCCTCCGTGCAGTGCCAGCGTGCGGGGAAGTGGCGCCATGTTGGCCCGTGGCCCCGCCCACCGCTCCGTGACCGCGGCGTGTAACCCGCCCGGGCCCCACCGAATCAACCGCGTGGCTCCTCTTGGCCGGCGGTGCCGATTGCTCCCCCCTTGGGCTCTGTGTCAGGCGACCCTGTCCATGTCCTGGCCCAGGTGAATAGCGTGCCGGAGTCCGCGATCTCCGCGCACGCGCAGATGGCTCACCTTCACCCCCTGCATGGCTTGCTTCTCCCCCGAGCATCGCTGTGACCTGGCTGCGAAGCCAATCGGATCCATTCGCCGCCGCCGCCTGCCGCAACCGTGCCAAAATCGCCTCAACGTCCGCCATTGTGTCTGAGGAGCAGAGAAATTCTGCCTCCTCGTGTCTCCTTCCCAGCACACTGTTCCGTTTTTTGCTCCTCCCCTCTTTTATAAGGCCACTCCTCCTTACTTTCCTGTTATCTCCTCCCACACTTTTCCTTGAAACATTAACCCTATGTGTGTCACTAGACACACTGTCATGCCCGGCCCTGCACTATTCCTCTTCTTTCCATCATTCCGGGCCTCACTTTCCTCAAAGTCTGTAATCAAACATGGACTTACTTCACTTAGTTTGGTTCTCAGGGTTTCCATCTGAGGAGTTGCTCGTGAGTTGAATCATCCCTTTCCCACAGCTAAACCTGTGTGTTCTATATTGACTGTCAGCTCCTCACTCCTTGACTAAGACATTTATACAAGGAGCCCACCTATGTATTCCCCCCTGATTTTTACCTGCTTGCTGACTGGCCCACACAAATATACTTTGCTGGATCAGGTATCTGATATGTGATTAGTGCTTCCGGGTAGGGTAGTGCTTCCGGGATGTCAGTGTCAGATAGTGTACTCCCCAGCCGGCGTCAGCTAGTGTCAGATTGTCCGCCACACTATCACAGTCCCACTATAAGGCACTGATCACCGCCATTACTAGTATAACAAAAAAAATTCCAGTATCTATACCAGACTCTAACTTTCACGCAAACCAAATTATATACTTATTGGAATTTTTTTTACTAAAAACATGTAGCAGAATACATTTTGGCACAAACTCATGAAGAAATTAGATTTTTTAACATGTTTAATGGATATGTTTTAAAGTATTTTCCATCTTATTTTGTTTATATCGCAAAAAAAAAAAAAAAAAAACAGTGGTGATCAAATACCAGCTCTATTTGTGTGAAAAAAAAATGTAATTTGCATACAGCGTTGCACACTTGCCAAGGCAAAAATAGTTAAAGTAGCACAGTGATGAATAGCAAAAAATGCTCTGGTCATGGAAGGGGTAAAATCTTCCGGAGGTCAAGTGGTTAAGACAATTATACAAAGAGCCCCCCTATGTATTCCCCCTTGCTAGTTCCCCTGTGACTCCGTTGGATCTAAACCTTGTTACCTCTGCCCTTCAGAAAAAACTTTCTGAACCCATTGAAACACTGCTATGTCTAAGGGCCCTTTCACACTGGGGCAGGGGCGGCGTCGGCGGTAAAGCGCCGCTATTATAACCGACCCGCGATGCAAACCGACCTGAAAGTGCAGCCGCTTTGTCTCCAGTGTAAAACCGACCCGCTAGCAGCCGAGAAAGGGTTAAATACCACCGCAAAGCGCCTCTGCAGAGGCGCTTTGCCGGCGGTATAGCCGCGCTGTCCCATTGATTTCAATGGGCAGGAGCGGTGAAGGAGCGGTATACACTCCGCTCCTTCACCGCTCCGAAGATACTGCTAGCGCACCGCTCCAGTGTGAAGGCCCCCGGGGCTTTCATACTGGAGACAAAGCGACTGCACTTTCGGGTCGGTTTGCAGGCGCTATTATTAGCGCAATAGCGCCTGCAAACCGCCTCAGTGTGAAAGGGCCCTAAGCTCGCTTACAAAGATTCCATGTACCCATCACTCCTGTAAGGCCTGTGGCTGACCTGGCAGCCTTATTCTACAAAGAACTCTGTCAGAGCACATTCTACTAGATCCTGTATTTGCTTCATATGATTTTTGGTATCAAGCATCTATTTCCAGGAGCAAGGCTGCCACTAGGTTTTGTTCACACATTTTTTAAGTTCTACCATGTGGATGTTGGGGTCTCATCTAATGCCAGCTTTAGGAGTAAGGTCTTCAGATTTTTGAGCTGCAGGTAGTCCCTATGTTTCTGTTTTTATTGAACCTGTAAATGTTTGTTTGCTTGTAGGCAGCTGTGGTGCAGGGCAGCCTAGCTGGCTGCAAGAGGTAGTGAGTTAACAAGTGTATATTCTTACTTCCAGCCTCTTTGATATGTTTACTATGTGTACATAGGTTCAGAGCTGTTTGGCCTCTATATTGTCTCCAGCACCATTTCGGAGAAGCCTGGTGTCCTGATAGGACAAGCAAATCCGGAGAGATTTGGTCAGCCATTTTTGGGTGGATATCCTATATAGGATAGCCCAGCCACGTTTAGTTCAGTTCACATGTGTGCATAAGACAGGGAAAGAGATACCACTTGTCAGGGAGAGTTAGGAGAAGATAGGGAGAGTGTTCCGGTCTGTGAGGGATAGCTCAGGGTTACTCCGGAGTTCTAAGTCAACAATCCTGGTCGGATGAAAGACTCCCCATTGCGGATAATAAATCTGGTGTCCTCGCTGTGAGGGAGGGACAAGGTATCAGATGCCTATAGCCATCTGCTGAAGGAATACCGTTGTTACCGGGTAACGTGTGTGAATATCAGCCTCTACAGATACGCATTGTGTGCTTGGGTTTATACTGTGCCAGTCAGTGGAAAGTGACTATAGTGCTGACGAATACAACTACTGCTTACATCAGAAAAGACTGTGCTGTGTATCTAGGCCTCCATGCTTGGAGTGAAACTACTTGCATTACTGCTTTAAATAGCGTCTCTCTGGTAATAAACGTTGCCTGGTTTATAAAGTCAGTAAGTGTGATTCCCTCTGTGAAGCCGCTACACCCTACACCCGCTTACATGCTGTGTTGCCCACTCCTCAGTTGGACTCCGTTAGGGCATCCTGAAGGTGAAAGACTTCCTGTGTCCCTCAAAGGATAAGAAGGAAAATAGGATTTTTGTACTCAAGATAAAATCCTTATTTTTGCAGGCTGTTTAACCACTTGCCTACCGGAAGATTTAAACCCCCCCCCCCCCCCTCATGACCAGGCCATTTTTTGCGATACAGCACTGCGGTACTTTAACTGACAATTGTAAAAATGTATGTCCTTTTTTTCCACAAATAGAGCTTTCTTTTGGTGGGATTTATTTTTTGCTCTACAAACAAAACAAAAAAAAAAAAGACCGACAATATTGAAAAAAAAAACAATATTTATTACTTTCTGCTATAAAACACATTTCAATTTAGGCCAATATGTATTCTGCTACATATTTTTGGTAAAATAAATCCCAATAAGTGAATATTGATTGATTTGCGTAAAGGTTATAGCATCTACAAATTATGAGATATTTGTATTTATTTATTTTATTTTTTTACTAGTAATGGCGGCGATCAGTGACTTTTATAGTGAGACTGCGATATTGCAACAGGCAAATCAGACACTAACTGACACTTTTTTGGGACCAGTGACACTAATACAGTGATCAGTGCTAAAAAATATGCACTGCCAGTGGCGGCCCGCTCATTAGGGGTGCAGGGGCGTCGCCCCCCCCTAATCCATGTGCCCGGCCCCTAATCTTCATGCAGGGCGCCAGACGCATGGATTTCCATGTGGGATTTTTTTTTTTTTAAGCACGTGATTAGAGTCTGAGGCTCTAGTTGGCTTAAAAAAGGATGGGCTCGGGCACAGAGCACTGCGCCCCGAGCCCACCCACTTGTGTGATATTAGCAAATTAATATTCACTAATGTCTTTCTGCTTCTCCACTTGGCCAATCAGGAAGCGGGTCTTGAGACCCAATTGGCCAGGAGCCTTAGGACTCCCGGCCAATCGGGTCTCAGGACCCGCGTCCTGTTCGGCCCAGAGGAGAAGCAACGACCCCAGCTCTTCCCTCCGCAACCTCCTCCCAACACCTCTACCGCAACATAAGGAAACGCCATTGATCACCGCCTTCCAAAACATTTAATTGAGCAATGGGGGGAGTAGTGCAAGTGCATCGCCACCTTCCCGATCGATCGAGCGAGTGACCGGGGGGTGGGTAGTGCGAGTGAGGGGGCCAGGTTTGTTTGCCGCCCCCCCAAAAAAATATTGAGCAACAGCCAACACTGGTCACTGTTCTAGTGACACTGGCTGGAATGGGGTTACCATCAAGGGCAATCAAAGGGTTAAATGTGTTCCTAGCCAGTGCTTGTGTAGTGTGGGGGAGGTGCTTTTAACCACTTGCCGACCAGCCGCCGTCATTATACTGCAGCAGGTTGGCTCATTCCCACAAATCACCGTACCGGTAGGGCGGTCCCTTTAAATACTATAGCGGGCACGCGCGCGCCCACTGCATGGCAGGGGAGCTCATGCGCATGGCCGGCGGCCGTGATATCTGCTGTCCACCAGCGATCGCTCCACAGAGAGCCAGATTGGGGATCTGTCAATGTAAACAAACAGATCCCCTTTCTGACAGGGAAGGAGAGAGAGATCTGCTGTTCCTAATGATCAGGAAAAGCGATCACTCTCTACTCAGTCCCTAGGGAAGACTTAACCCCTTGATCACCCCTAGTGTTAACCCCTTCCCTGCCAGTGTCATTTGTACATTAATCAGTGCATTTTTATAGTACTGATCACTGTATAGATGTCACTGGTCCCAAAAAAGTGTCAAAAGTGTCCGATCTGTCCGCCGCAATGTTGCAGTCCTGCTAAAAATCGCTGATCACCGCCATCACTAGTAAAAAAAAATGATAATAAAAATGCCATAAATATATTGGCTATTTTGTAGACGCTATAACTTTTGTGCAAACCAATCAATATACAGTACGCTTACTACATTTTTTTTTTACCAAAAATATGTAGAAGAATACATATTGGCCTAAACTGATAAAGACATTTTTTTATTATTATTATTATAACAAAAAGTAAAAAATATTGTTTTATTTCCTCAAAATTCCTCAAATTTACCAGTGTCCACCAGCGCCACCTACCAGTGCCCACATTGCCACCCATCAGTGCCCACAGTGCCACCCATCAGTGCACACAGTGTCACCTATCAGTGTCACCAATCAGTGCCTCATCAACAGTGCTGCCCATCAGTGACACCTACCAGTGTTCATCAGTGTCACCTACCAGTGCCACCTATCAGTGCCCATCAGTGGCATCTATCAGTGGTACCTATCAATAACACCTATCAGTGCCCTTCAGTGCCACCCATCAGGGCCCATCAGTGCCATCTTATCAGTGGCCATCAGTGCCGCCTTATCTGTGCCCATCAGTACCGCCTGTTCTGTCCACATCAGTGCTGCCTTATCTGTGCCTATCAGTGCCGCCTTATCTGTGCCTATCAGTGCCCACCAGTGCAGCCTATCAGTGCCCACCAGTGCCGCCTCATCAGCACATATCAATGAAGGAGAAAAATTACCTGTTTGCAAAATTTTATAACAAACTATGAAAAATGATTTTTATTTTTAATTTTCCATTATTTTTTTGTTTGTTTAGCAAACAATAAAAACCCCAGCTGTGATTAAATACCACCAAAAGAAAGCTCTATTTGTGTGAAAAAAATGATAAAAATTTTATTTGGGTACAGTGTTGTATGACTTTGCAATTGTCATTCAAAGTGCATCAGCGATTAAAGCTGAAAACTGGTCTGGGCAGGAGGGGGGTTTAAGTGCCCAGTAAGCAAGTGGTTAATAAGGGAAGGCATAGATCCGTGTCCCTGCTTAGCAATGCCTTCCCTACTGACAGAACGGTTCTGCATGTGCACTGAACAATCAGCGGGTGCTGGCAGACATCGACCTGCCGCTGGGCTCCTGCTGTATGATTACAGCGGGAGTGGGCCGCCGGTGGGCTGGCCTACCGTTTTTTTTGGTTTTCCCAGTGTCCAGACCTCCTGTAGGCTGCAGTGAAAACCCAAAGATGAGAGAAGGATAATTTTTACGGTGAGCACAAAAATCCTATTATAGTGTGTAATGAGTTTAGATCTGCTTTATATAGTGTGGAATAAGTATATTAATCTGCCCGGCTCAATACACATGAGAGCTTAGCAAAGCATTCACTGCAGACAGACCTTTTCTTACTCCATGTAGAAGCCCTACACAGCCTGATTACTACAAGCAGTGTTTAAATTTGGCCAAATCTAATTTGTAGAGTTATGTAGAACCAGGTTCAGAGATGTGGAAGATAATACAGCTTCTGAGTAATATACCTTTCTCTCACTCTACAGATAAAATTGCCACTAAATTATCTGCCATATTAAAACAAGCTATGAATTTTGGATTGTGTGACTGAACAGATTTAACTTGAAGACATTTTGCCTTTTGCTCCTGTCACGGAACGTCCCACACTCCGCTTGAGTGCTTCCGTCATATACCGCTTCCTAAGTTCTGGAACACGAGTCCAATGGATCTGGCTATAGGAACCCCAAGAACTAGACAACACCAGTCTTGGAGTACATCAGAACTACTCTTTATTTGAGATCTCACACACATTTATACACCAGGATGACTCAAAGCTAACCTAATTAACACGAGCTCCAATAGGAGTCGTCCCGTCTCCTACATTGTATGGAGGACACTGTCATTAGCTCATTCAATTAACATAAGCACCAGTTGACACCAGCATCTCCTCACATGATGTGTCCCAACAGAATGAATCAGTCTTATCAGCAGGGGGCTGCTGGAGGAACCCCCCCTCCCTCTTCAGGGACACAGATCCACAGCAAGGAGTCCCCATACAATATATACATGACTAAGTCCGATTAATACAGTTCAGACTGGATTTCTCATTCACCTCAAATGCTAGGGCCCATAATCGGTGGGCAACAGGCCCGCACACAGTCCTCTCCAACAGCCTCTGCTCCGGCCAGGTCCGTGACATTTCTCCCCTTTCGGCAGGAGACTAACACAGGAGGAGACCCCAGACGGGTTGACTCCGAAGTTAGTCAGTAGTTCCAGTCCTCTACTGCCTGTACCCACACAGTACCCCAAACAAATTATTCCAAACAGTGTATTACTCACCCAGCCATCCTCTGCCTCTCTCAGAGAACATATCTGCCGCTGGGGAGAGGCCCGGACTGGCCCTTCTCCCTGGAATCCTTTCTGCCGCTGGAGAGAAGACAGTGGGACTGGGCTCACTCCATCCTGCTGTTGGGGATCGGGGCCGACTGCCCAGCATCCCTGGGGTATACAGGTGGGGACTGAAGCCCCATCAACCGACACCAGATCAAGCTGCAGTTGTGAGGTGATGACTGCATTCTCTCCTTGGATCCTGATCTGCAGCTCGCGATAGACTGCCACCTCCTCACCTTGGGCCTCCACAATTTCTGCAGGTGTGGGGCAGAGGTCTTGGACCCTCTGTCCGGTTGCCAGCACTTCTGCTGGGGGTTTGCCAGGTGGTTCCTCCTCTACAGAAACGTCTATTAAATCCCCAGTCTCTGGAAGTGGTAAAAGTGTGGGACAGAGGTCTTGGACCCTCTGTTCAGTTACCAGATCTTCAGCTGGAGAAGTTTGTTTTAACTCCATAGATACTGCTGGCAGAAAATCACATGTCCCTGTCAGTGTTGTGGGAGAAAGGCCGACTACCTCTTCTCTCAAGAAGGCCGAAGCCACTGTTGGTGCTGGACAGAACACAGTGAACTTTGGCCCTGATAGCAGCTCTTCTGCTGGAGGCTCATCAGGTTGTTCTTCCTCAGCAGAAAAGTCTATCAAGTCCCATGTCTCTGCAACTGATGTCTGGGGATATAGGTTCACCATCTCCTGTCCATGGAACCCAGAAGATGTTATCAGTGCTGGGCAGAGGTTAGCAGAGCTCTGCCCTGTTGTCAGCACTTCAGGTTTGGGGACGGCAATCTCCGGATTTTCCACTGCCGATTCTCTGGCATGCTGCTGAACTTGTTCTAGCAGTTTCCTGTATGCCCTTTCCAGATGCTGTTCCTTCCTTAGCAAATGGTCCAGATCAGGTTTGAGCTCTGAGACCCCTGCAAGACTGAGCATAGACTCTCTATAGTCTCTCATGTCCTCAAGGTCAGGTTCCCCCTCATCGCCAAACATAAAAAGATCTGTAAGGTTCTCCCACAGCAATCCAGGGCCTCCAAAGTCATATCCCTCCGGAGAGCATTCTGTTGTCTCCCCTAAATATCCCTCCTCTGCGTGCCATTGCAGAGCCCGATAACAATTGTCCAGCTCTATCTCCTGCTGGACCAGCCTGTCCAACTCAGTCACCCATTGCTCCTGGGGCTGCTCTCCCAGGAATGCCATCCGCAATGCCCGTTGGTCACTGGCCCGTTGCTCTTGGGTTGGAAAGCACTTGCCCTGTTTTTATACCAGCGAGACGGAGGGCTGCAATCCAGAGCTCCACCCGAATCAGCTGCCTGAGCTCCAGGTATTCATCCTCAGACACAGTCCTGGTGTACGTTGAAAGGATGATCCGCAGCAGCCCCGGGAATTCTGATGCCAGGTCCATATCTCCGCTGGGGTGACTGAAGTCTGCTATGCTGATCTTGGATCCAGTTGGAGGTTTGGATGTCCCAGACTTCAGGAAGCTATCCCACTGCTTGCCACCAATGTCACGGAACGTCCCACACTCCGCTTGAGTGCTTCCGTCATATACCGCTTCCTAAGTTCTGGAACACGAGTCCAATGGATCTGGCTATAGGAACCCCAAGAACTAGACAACACCAGTCTTGGAGTACATCAGAACTACTCTTTATTTGAGATCTCACACACATTTATACACCAGGATGACTCAAAGCTAACCTAATTAACATGAGCTCCAATAGGAGTCGTCCCGTCTCCTACATTGTATGGAGGACAATGTCATTAGCTCATTCAATTAACATAAGCACCAGTTGACACCAGCATCTCCTCACATGATGTGTCCCAACAGAATGAATCAGTCTTATCAGCAGGGGGCTGCTGGAGGAACCCCCCCCTCCCTCTTCAGGGACACAGATCCACAGCAAGGAGTCCCCATACAATATATACATGACTGAGTCCGATTAATACAGTTCAGACTGGATTTCTCATTCACCTCAAATGCTAGGGCCCATAATCGGTGGGCAACAGGCCCGCACACAGTCCTCTCCAACAGCCTCTGCTCCGGCCAGGTCCGTGACAGCTCCAAAAACTGGTGATCCTGCATTCTATACCTTCCCTGTAGGCAAGTACACAGACTGTGCTATGTAATGCTAAAACTATTTATCAGCCATTATCTATTAAAGATACTTTATACCAAAAAATCTATTTTAAATACAGTTGGGGCGGAAAGTATTCAGACCCCTTAAATTTTTCACTCTTTGTTATATTGAAGCCATTTGCTAAAATCATTTAGGTTAATTTTTTTTCCTCATTAATGTACACACAGCACCCCATATTGACAAAAAAACACAGAATTGTTGACATTTTTGCAGATTTATTAAAAAAGAAAAACTGAAATATCACGTTGTCCTAAGTATTCAGACCCTTTGCTCAGTATTTAGTAGAAGCAGACTTTTGATCTAATACAGCCATGAGTCTTTTTGGGAGAGATGCAACAAGTTTTCCACACCTGGATTTGGGGATCCTCTGCCATTCCTCCTTGCAGATCCTCTCTAGTTCTGTCAGGTTGGATGGTAAACGTTGGTGGACAGCCATTTTTAGGTCTCTCCAGAGATGCTCAATTGGTCTTAAGTCAGGGCTCTGGCTGGGCCATTCAAGAACAGTCACAGAGTTGTTGTGAAGCCACTCCTTCGTTATTTTAGCTGTGTGCTTAGGGTCATTGTCTTGTTGGAAGGTAAACCTTCGGCCCAGTCTGAGGTCCTGAGCACTCTGGAAAAGGTTTTCGTCCAGGATATCCCTGTACTTGGCCGCATTCATCTTTCCCTCGATTGCAACCAGTCGTCCTGTCCCTGCAGCTGAAAAACACACCCACAGCATGATGCTGCCACCACCATGCTTCACTGTTGGGACTGTATTGGACAGGTGATGAGCAGTGCCTGGTTTTCTCCACACATACCGCTTAGAATGAAGGCCAAAAAGTTCTATCTTGGACTCATCAGACCAAAGAATCTTATTTCTCACCATCTTGGAGTCCTTCAGGTGTTTTTTTTAGCAAACTCCATGCGGGCTTTCATGTGTCTTGCACTGAGGAGAGGCTTCCGTCGGGCCACTCTGCCATAAGGCCCCGACTGGTGGAGGGCTGCTGTGATGGTTGACTTTCTACAACATTTCTCCCATCTCCCGACTGCATCCCTGGAGCTCAGCCACAGTGGTTTTTGAATTCTTCGTTACCTTTCTCACCAAGGCTCTTCTCCCCCGATAGCTCAGTTTGGCCGGACGGCCAGCTCTAGGAAGGGTTCTGGTCGTCCCAAACGTCTTCCATTTAAGGATTATGGAGGCCACTGTGCTCTTAGAAACCTTAAGTGCAGCAGAAATTTTTTGTAACCTTGGCCAGATCTGTGCCTTGCCACAAGTCTGTCTCTGAGCTCTTCAGGCAGTTCCTTTGACCTCATGATTCTCATTTGCTCTGACATGCACTGTGAGCTGTAAGATCTTATATAGACAGGTGTGTGGCTTTCCTAATTAAGTCCAATCAGTATAATCAAACACAGCTGGACTCAAATGAAGGCGTAGAACCATCTCAAGGATGATCAGAGGAAATGGACAGCACCTGAGTTAAATATGAGTGTCACAGCAAAGGGTCTGAATACTTAGGACCATGTGATATTTCAGTTTTTCTTTTTTAATAAATCTGCAAAAATGTCAACAATTCTGTGTCTTTCTGTTAATATGGGGTGCTGTGTGTACATGAGGAAAAAAAATTAACTAAAATGATTTTAGCAAATGGCTGCAATATAACAAAGACTGAAAAATGTAAGGGGGTCTGAATACTTTCCGTCTCCACTGTATATTTTTAGATACATTAATTAAAATAAAGTGAACTTTTGAACGTAATTGTCGTCAGTGCTATGAAGCTGTGTTTGAACAATGATATTTCTTTTTTAAATGATCATTTCAAAGAAAACCTTACTTTAAAATAACTCTTAGATGGAAACCAACATACAGGGATATGTTGCTTGGTATAGAGACGAGTGAGGGGAAGATGGCCCCCACCCGTCTCCATACAACTGCTGGGCGGAAGTGACGTCAAAATGTAACTTCCGCCCACAGCTCTTAAAGGGCCATTTTTTTAAATGGTTTTTTTAAATGACAATTTTTATTTTCTTTTTTTTTTTTATTATTATTGCATTTTAGTGTAAATATGAGATCTAAGGTCTTTTTGACCCCAGATCTCATATTTAAGGGGTCCTGTCATGCTTTTTTCTATTACAAGGGATGTTTACATTCCTTGTAATAAGAATAAAAGTGACAATTTTTGTCCCGATGAGCTCGCGTGCAGAAGCAAACGCATGTGTGAGTAGTGCCCGCATATGAAAACAGTGTGAGCACATGTATCGCCGCGATCGGTAGAGCGAGAGCAATAATTCTAGCCCTAGACCTCCTCTGTAACTCAAAACATTCAACCTGTAGAATTTTTTAAACGTCGCCTATGGAGATTTTTAGGGGGAAAAGTTTGTCGCCATTCCGCGAGCGAGCGCAATTTTGAAGCGTGACATGTTGGGTATCAATTTACTCGGCGTAACATTATCTTTCACAGTATAAAAAAAATTGGGCTAACTTTACTGTTGTCTTATTTTTTAATTTAAATTAATTAATTTGAATTGAATTTGTTTCTTTTTTCCAAAAAAGTGCGCTTGTAAGACCGCTTGTAAGACCGCACAGTGTGACGGAAAGTATTGCAACAACCGCCATTTTATTCTCTAGGGTGTTAGAAAAAAATGTATAATGTTTGGGGGTTCTAAGTAATTTTCTAGCAAAAAAAAACTGTTTTTAACTTGTAAACAACACATCTCAGAAAGAGGCTCGGCCCCTAAGTGGTTAATTTACAGAAACAGGAATACATTATTGTTTAATGCTATTTGTAGAATTTGAGTCAAACACACGATCATGTAATTCTGTAGCTGTGATGTCACTATTTTCTTGCATTCTGATTTTATGGTATTCCAATTGCTGACAAACTGTCATACTTTGAGGGAATGATGTGGAACAAGCTTTCAGGTAGGGACTTCTCTAACATTCTTCATCTGCATACTTGTTTTAGGTCAGTGACTCAAATTATTAAAGTCCCTGGATTGGTATAACAGCCGGAATTTGCAGAATGTGGTCAGCACTGTCACCCTCTGTATTTCTTTCATGACATGTTCACTTCAGGCAGTTGACATACAGCTAAATAGGACAGGCTTTGTTTCTAGAATTACGACATGATTTACGGCAAATAGAAGTAAGCACATGCTTTATATGAGCCAGTTCAAACCCTGTGTTCTAGATTCTTCACAAATGCTCACATTAAAGAATCTTAAAGGAAATGTACATTGGTTTTATACATATTTCTTACTGTAATAATCATAATAAATTTGCCTAGTAAATATTTTTTATTCAGCCAACCTAACCCAATATATATACATATTCTACTTATATTTAATAACTATATATTAGATTAGTGATGAACAGATCAAAAACAGTAGTTAAAAAATTCATCTTTAAAAGGTTAAATTCACTTTTACTGACTTTTGCACAAAACATCCCCAAGCATTACAGCATCCCCAGTACATTAATATACAGTGTTCAGTTTTATAAGAAGAATGTTTACTTTTTCATCTGCTCTTTTCATTGCCCTCTTTTTGTCCTGCAGAGGGCAGGACATATTGAACTTTGGATGTGATGCCCCAGAAACACATGAACAACCACTTGGCTTTGTTCCTTACTGACACATGTGCAGTCCGCTCTCTCTTGCAGCTCTGCATTCTGCCAGATTCAGGGAGCGTGGTCAGCACATTCACGGGTAGGCAACAAAGATAAGTGCTCATTTGTGAGCTTCTGGGGCCATGCATCCAATGCTCAGTGCTTCCTGCCATCAGGACATGACCACTCGTTGCCTCTTGACTCTTAGATACAGGCTGCACGCTGAGTCTCAATTGCTGGCCAATTTAATATTACAGAGACCCTGTCAACAGACTATTGATTTCAACAACAATCTCCCCAAAAGATTATATGTGCATGTACCATTTGGTATGTAAATCTCTCCCTTGTATTAGACATTCAAAAGGCTTGGGACTGCTGGGCGCTGCCATCTTGAATGTGATGTCAGTGTGTGTGTGTGTGTGTGAGGGGGGGGGGTAAAAATGGTTGAGCCAGGGTTTTGCCTCCTCTCAATTGACATCCCCCCACTTAAACTGCAACAGTAGCAGTAGCAGGACAGGGTTCTACAGATGCTATATATATATATATATATATATATATATATATATATATATATATATATATATATATATGGGCATGTGTCCATACAAGGGCACTGATGTCACCAGCATGCCCCCCCTTTTGTTTACATGTGCTATGGCGCATTGGATGGCCCATAACTAATTGGACTAAACAAAACGTGACTTTGAAGTTCTAATAGAGGTGAGTCCGAATGATGTCAAAGCTCGTTTTTAGTGACCGGCCTGCAATCCGATCTCATCCAGAACTTTAGCTATACAAATTCTCACAACCAGGTCTCCATCATCCAGCTAAAAAGCCTACTGGTAATCTACTTGAGCAAAGGTGATATTCTGCAGCTGGAAAAAAAGCAAACTTTTTGTTTAAGAAGAATAACTGATAATATAAAACCATGTCAGTCTAATCTGATTGTGTTTAGTTTATTCATCTGTAGCTGCCCTGTTGCCAGAGGTATCTAGTAAAGATTTCCTGGGTAGTAGTCTGCTCAGGCCTATTTGCAGTTTTTCTTCACTTGGTTTCTCCCCTATGTTTAGGATTGCTGCAGTTCCTTACTACCACCACTGGGTGTCACTGGCACTCAGGGAAATAGTCATGGGGCAGTGACAATCTTGTGCTATTGAGTATTTGTCTCTTTTGGCTATTACTAGGAGGTTCAGGCCAGTGGTGCATGCTGGAGGGAGGATGTTTGAGGAGTGGCCCGGTGAGCTTTCTTTCCCCCAGGCTTCAGCCAGGGAAGGTGTCTGCAAAGCTTTGTCCAGTGTAGGCTTGGAGACTGTTTGAGATCTAGCAATTCCTCAAGCTGCTCTGCGTGGTTGAGGAGGGTATAGCTTTCAAGGTGGCAGAGCCAGAAGATGGAAGTCCTGCTGGAGGCAGGTTAGCGTCCACCGTCAGAGGATTCTAGCACTCCCTTGGGTAGAGGGGGATAAGTGAAAATACCCATTCCTGGCTGTGAAGTTCTAAATACAATGCTGACTGTGATTGCCTGGTGGTTCTTTTATTGCAATACATTATAATTCTCATCATGTGCTGTGATGGCAGGAGGGTGGTGGAGTCTGGAAGCCCTGTTGCTATTGGAGACCTATACTCTAACCATCTCTCCCTGTGAGTTGAATCAATAAAACTTGAAAAAGACTAATGTGACTGTCACATTTCTTTGCTGTGTGACAACCTCCACTGTGGCCATCCACCCTGGGGTAATGTCAGCCCTCTGCCTGCAGTAGAGGTAAGCTACCCTCTACCCTGGTTATGAGTGGGTGCTACACTTATAGATAAAAATTATCTATTATATTGCGCCACACAGCAGGTTGAGGCAAAGTCACTAGGTCCAATCATTTCCATATGGGCAGCACAGTGGCTAAGTGGTAAGCACTTCTGCCTAGCAGCACTAGGGTGGTTGGGTGGAATCCCAACCACAGCACCACCTGCCTGGAGTTTGCATGTTCTCCCTGTGCCTGCGTGGGCTTCCTCCAGGTACTCCAGTTTACACACTCCAAAGACATGCTGGTAGGTTGATTGTCTCCTGGTCCTAGAATGTGTATGTATGAATGTGAGTTAGGGACCTTAAATTGTAAGCTGCTTGAGGGCTGAGACAGATGTGAATGTACAATATATGTGTAAAGCACTGCATAAATTGATGAAGCTTTATAAGTACCTGTAATAAACACATAAATATAGCACGTGTTTGATGAAGCACCTGCATGCATGGACCAAATTCAATGTGCTGAGAGGAAGGAGGAAATGAGGTTGCCATGTTTTCTAAGGTCAGAAAAAGGCATACCCACTGTTATGCAAAGCCCATTGCTCTTCTTCATCAGCCAATTTTATACATGTGTTCTATATAACTCTGTATGTGAAGAGCTAATGTCCAAAACAATAGAATAATGTCCAGGATCCTGCCACTGTATAAATCTATCAAAGGACAGCAGAAGAAAGAAAAATGTAAAAGCTATTATTTACCAACTTGTTTTCTTTTCTTGAATATAATAAAAAGCCAAGTTGTTTCAGAGAGGTAGCTGAGCATTTTATATTTAAACTTAACTATTGAAAGCAGCATGCTAAGCAGCTCTAGCTGTCACCCTGGCATTTGTTTGGCATAAATGGCTGCTTTGCTAGCCGCTTTCCTACAATTCTGAGTATATGTACACTACCGTTCAAAAGTTTGGGGTCACCCAAACAATTTTGTGTTTTCCATGAAAAGTCACACTTATTCACCACCATACGTTGTGAAATGAATAGAAAATAGAGTCAAGACATTGACAAGGTTAGAAATAATGATTTGTATTTGAAATAACATTGTTTTTACATCAAACTTTGCTTTCATCAAAGAATCCTCCTTTTGCAGCAATTACAGCATTGCACACCTTTGGCATTCTAGCTGTTAATTTATTGAGGTAAGCTGGAGAAATTGCACCCCACGCTTCTAGAAGCAGCTCCCACAAGTTGGATTGGTTGGATGGGCACTTCTGGCGTACCATACGGTCAAGCTGCTCCCACAACAGCTCAATGGGGTTCAGATCTGGTGACTGTGCTGGCCACTCCATTACCGATAGAATACCAGCTGCCTGCTTCTGCTGTAAATAGTTCTTGCACAATTTGGAGGTGTGTTTAGGGTCATTGTCCTGTTGTAGGATGAAATTGGCTCCAATCAAGCGCTGTCCACTGGGTATGGTATGGCGTTGCAAAATGGAGTGATAGCCTTCCTTATTCAGAATCCCTTTTACCCTGTACAAAGCTCCCACCTTACCAGCACCAAAGCAACCCCAGACCATCACATTACCTCCACCATGCTTAACAGATGGCGTCAGGCATTCTTCCAGCATCTTTTCATTTGTTCTGCGTCTCACAAACGTTCTTCTTTGTGATCCAAACCCCTCAAACTTGGATTCATCCGTCCACAACACTTTTTTCCAGTCTTCCTCTGTCCAATGTCTGTGTTCTTTTGCCCATCTTAATCTTTTTCTTTTATTGGCCAGTCTCAGATATGGCTTTTTCTTTGCCACTCTGCCCTGAAGCCCAAAATCCCGCAGCCGCCTCTTCACTGTAGATGTTGACACTGGTGTTTTGCGGGTACTATTTAATGAAGATGCCAGTTGGGGACCTGTGAGGCGTCTGTTTCTCAAACTAGAGACTCTAATGTGCTTATCTTCTTGCTTAGTTGTGCAACGCGGCCTCCCACTTCTTTTTCTACTCTGGTTAGAGCCTGTTTGTGCTGTCCTCTGAAGGGAGTAGTACACACCGTTGTAGGAAATCTTCAATTTCTTTGCAATTTCTCGCATGGAATAGCCTTCATTTCTAAGAACAAGAATAGACTGTCGAGTTTCAGATGAAAGTTCTCTTTTTCTGGCCATTTTGAGCGTTTAATTGACCCCACAAATGTGATGCTCCAGAAACTCAATCTGCTCACAGGAAGGTCAGTTTTGTAGCTTCTGGAAGGAGCTAGACTGTTTTTAGATGTGTGAACATGATTGCACAAGGGTTTGCTAATCATCAATTAGCCTTCTGAGCCAATGAGCAAACACATTGTACCATTAGAACACTGGAGTGATAGTTGCTGGAAATGGGCCTCTATACACCTATGTAGATATTGCACCAAAAACTAGACATTTGCAGTTAGAATAGTCATTTACCACATTAGCAATGTATAGAGTATATTTGTTTAAAGTTAGGACTAGTTTAAAGTTAGCTTCATTTAAAAGTACAGTGCTTTTCCTTCAAAAATAAGGACATTTCAATGTGACCCCAAACTTTTGAACGGTAGTGTATTTTCCAAATTGCCTAAATTTAAACATACAAAAGGGCATCAGCCCCTTTCGAACAGCATTGGCTTGACAAGCATCAACCAACATAGCATCAAAAAAAGTGTACTGTAATGCTTGCCTCTGTAGCACAATGGTGTTTAGACAGGGTTGCTAACAAATTTAGTTTGCCAGGTAGTAATTGTCCTGGCTGATTGATAGAAGATCCACTGATTCCTCCCTATATTTTGGAATTGTTGCACCTTTTCTCTTCTGTCACTAGGTGGCACTGTGGCTGGTGACATTAGATTGACAGGGGCTTAGCAAGGTCAGATCATGAATGAATGGGGTGTCTCAGCCAATTGGCAGGGGTTTCTTTTAGTCCCTTGGCCTGCTGGGAAAGCCTATTTATTTGGGTGGAGTCAGGTGATCGGGGTTCTGTGCCACCTGGACGGCTGTCTGGGTGGACGTGTTATGTCTCCCCGGGTTACTAGACTAGAAGCCTGAGGCCTATCCTGGGGACACCTGTCTGCTAGGCTGCCCGAGGCCTAGGAGCAGGAGAAGCAGCGTAAGGTTGGGACTGCAGGATTAGAGTCGCGATTTGAGTTGCGAAGGTTCCACGGAACAGGGAACCAGTTGTGGTCGGAGGTAGAGGGAAAGCTGTCGCCACTAAGGGACCGTCCACCTTGCTACCGGAGACTACTGTGAGTAAGCTGAAGCAAGTGCCTAAAGCAGTCTTCTCACCAGCCGGGGACGGTGAAGAAGTGGGAAAACATCAGCAAGTGCCAAGCCAGGGACCCAGCAAGATAATGAGGGTGACGCTTGAGGGGTATACAGCGGGATAGCTGTGGAAGAGCTCAGGGGATCCAGTGACGGCTGGGATCTGGAAGTCTAGTGAGAGACTGGGAGCTCAGTGAGTGAAGATCTACAATGGGATACTGTGAGATAAGTAAAGGACTGTTCTCTGTTACCAAAAGTTATGTACAACTACCTTTAGTGACTGTTGCAAGATTAGTTGCCATAGGAGACAGCAGTCCCATATATACAGAAGTGTTATCCAGCTGGAGGCCTTCCACTGTATAGCTGTCTACCTATAGAAGACTCAGAGTCTGCTAATTATCATTGCATCTACTCAAGGGTGTCCTGGCCCTAACCCACCCTAATCTCCCCCACAGTTCTGTTAAGAGACAATAAATCTCTTGTTCGCATTCAAAAGTGACTTGTGACTATCATTTCTTCTTGCATCACACCCACCATGCCTGATAACCCACTCTACAAGGAATGTAAGGATGTCTGCTCTCCCCAATCCTTGAGGTCACCATTAGGCCTCTGGGGCCCTGGGACCTTGCTACACCTCTATAGGAGTGGTCAGACAATGTAGCTTAGTATAGCACCACCTATAGCAGTCCCTATACTCACAAGCCAAGCAGGCCTAGCCTACTGACATGTGGTTGCCCCCAGGAATGCCAGGTTCACTGGCCAGGAAGTACAGGAAGCTGAAGAAGGCTCTGATGACCGGGTCGTGGCTAGTAATCAGGAACATTGTTCTTAATTTAACTGGTCTGGTGACAATGTCACTGGGGTGGCAGTGACACTGTACTGGGTGCTAGTGATCAGGAACGCTGGCTGCTCTGGTGACACTGTGGAAACACTCTTTCATCTCAAACCATAGCCCTTGCTGCAACATGCAGCCTTTATTTACATTTGTGATTACTGTGATTGGTCACAGTGATTACACGGTACAGGTCCAATTTCAAGGTCTGCTGTGTCACTCTCAGGAGTGGGCCTTCCAGCTGTTTATCTCTGATGGTGAGATTCAAGTGGTTATAGGATTTTTTCTTCTTTTCTAGCAAATTAGATCCAGCCTCAAAAGAGGTGGCATCACACTCTCTTGTTCATTGAGAAAATGCAAAGTGATCCCTGAATGGTTTCCAGCGGCCGACCTCCTGTGTTCAGAATGCAGCAGGGCAGCTGCTCAGCATGGGACACAGAAGCTAGTGAAGATCACTGGAATAGCAGTGTCTACTAGGGATTTCCAGCTTCTAGAGGGATCCCACTATGATATGTGTATAGTTACAATGGTCCAAGCTGTAAAGATTTCCATACCTGAAATGTTTCTTTAAAAGTATTAGTCGTCTGGCAATTGTAATACCTAATGGCTTCAAAACCTTTAGGCACAGTTCTGAAATGAAATATCTAGATTAATGACTCAAACGTATTGAAACCCAAGACAGCCAGGCATTAATACTGTTAAAAGAAGGATGGCAAAGAGGGGTCTCATTTTACTTCCACTATAGATTTCCTTTGCGGCATTTCATTTTTCTGCAGGCTGCTGCCATGCGATAAAGCATTGTGCATTCTTTATGAATGGGCTGCCGTAAAAAAGTAGACGTGGCCCTTTGTTTTCTTTTTTAAACATAGCACACCACAATGCATGGAATGTGTGTTGCCATGTGATTGTGTTGATCATTACTATATTAGTGCATTGGAGTGCCTTTTAACATGTGCCACATTGCAGTTTGTAAGGCATGGTAGTGGTGGCATGTTACTGCAAAGCAACAGTGCCAAGGGGGCTTTAGGGCTCTGACTTCTTTAAAGTGAGAACACCTGATCTGCATGCATGTTGACTTAAAGTCCAGTTACAGGTTTCATTTCACTTTAAATAGTTTGCTTGGGCCAAACTTGCCCAAACAAACAATTTCCATCATTAACCACTTTCTTACTGGGCACTTAAACCCCCCTCCTATCCAGACCAGTTTTCAGCTTTCAGGGCTGACACAGTTTCAATGACAATTGCGCGGTTATACAACACTGTACCCAAATGAAATTTTTATCATTTTTTTCCCCACAAATAGAGATTTCTTTTGGTGGTATTTGATCACCTCTGCGGTTTTTATTTTTTGTTAAAAAAATTTAAAAAGACTGAATTAAAAAAAAAAAAAAAGATAATAATTTTTTTATATTTTGTTATAAAAAATTTAAAACAGGTAATTTTTCTCCTTCATTGATGTACGCTGATGAGGCGGCAGTGATGGGCACTGATGGGTGGCAGTGATGGGCACTGATGGGTGGCAGTGATGGGCACTGATGGGTGGCAGTGATGGGCACTGATCAGTTATACTGATAGGCAGCACTGCTAGGTGGCACTGATTGTCACTACTGGTGGGCATTGATAGCTGGCACTTGCGGGCATTGATAGGTGGCACTGTGGGCACTGCTAGGTGCCACTGTGGGCACTGTTAGGTGGCACTGTTAGGTGGCACAGATGAGGCAGATGTGCCTCTTCCACTTCGGGACCTTTGTCCCTCGCATCTGAGCCGGTGATCGGCTTTTTTTTTCTACTCGCGCTATCAGCCTGAGTAGGGAAAAAAAACGATTACCGATCTTCTGTTTACATCATGTGATCAGCTGTCATTGGCTGACAGCTGATCACATGGTAAGGGGCCGGGACCGGCCCCTTATTTGGGTCGGTGATCACCCGAGTCTCAGTGACTCGGTGATCACAGCGCGCTCGGCGTGCGCCCTGCAGGGCGCGTGCAGGACGCGTGTACGGGGGAGGCCGTCATATGACGGCCACCCTGAATTCTGGTCCTCGCTGTGGCAGTCATTCGGCCATAGCGCGGATGTCAAGTGGTTAAGACACCCCCCCCATTGTTAACACTGTAAAAGCTAAAAGCTGTATGTAGCATAAGCTACATACAGTATACAGTGCTGTGTTCTGTCAGCGGTATGGGGATTTCCCATCCTGTTCCTGGAACAAAGTTGAGTCAAGATGAGCACTGCTCAGCCATTCATAGGAAGCTCTGTATTTTAGGAATAAATACAAGGCTTCCTTTGATTGGCTGAGGTGGGTGGATGATAGCTCGATCCCTACCTCAGCAATCAGATGAAACCTTGTATTCATTCATAAAAATACAAAGCTTCCTGTGAATGGATGTGCAGCACTCAGTTTTCCAGGAAGTGGAATGGAAGACCCCATACTGCTGCCAGAACACAGCACTGTATTTTGTATGTAGCTGATGCTACATACAATTTGAACAGTGCTGACAACTGACGCATTTCATAGTAATGGAAATAGTTCATTTGGGCCAGCTTGTGACATAAATGAACTGTCTCAATTGAAATGAAACCTGAAGTTAGGCTTTAAAGTGCTGAAAACAAAATTGATTCAGCTTGGCAGCCAACCAACTTGTAGTTCCAGAAGTTTAGCAATAACTGCCCCTAAACGTCCCTAGTACAGGTTTCTTTAACCACTTGCAGACTGGCACATGCCGATATATGTCCCGCAAAACAACGCATGGGTACGTCTTCCCCTTTAAGTGCCACCGATTGCCGCGGCCACCCACGATCACGGGCACGAGAGCCAGAACGGCGATTTTTGTATGTAAACACAAAAATCCCTGTTCTGTCAGGCAAGAGGAGACAGGTCTTTTGTTCCTAGTAAGTAGGAACAGCGATATGTCTCCTCCCCCAGTAAGAAACATTTACGAGTGAACACATTTAACCCCTTGATCGCCCCCCGGTGTTAACCCCTTCTCTACCAGTGACATTTACACAGTAAAGAAATTTGAGTGTTTCCGCGCAAAGGAATACATACCAGCTCAAGGGTTGGATTGGAATAAATGCTACCCTGCTTACCCAAAAATAAGACCTAGCGTGATCGTCGGTGATGGCTGCAATATAAGCCCTACCCCCCAAATAAGCCCTAGTTAAAGTCCTTGTAGTTCTTATTTCCAGGGTAGGGCTTATTTTCGGGGAAACAGGGTAGGGCTTATTTGGGGGGTAGGGCTTATATTGCAGCCATCACCGACACTCACGCTAGGTCTTATTTTCGGGGAAACATTGTAATTAATATAACTGCTGCCACTACCAATTACTACCACTAGGTGGAGTAAATCAATGAGAGAAAAAGAAAACAAAGTAGATATGGCGCTGTTCTGTTTTGATGTGCACAGGTGCCTCTAGTTAAACCCCAATTATAGGTGTATAATAATGTTCAAATAAGTGTGCACATATCAAAAGGGAACGGGAGAAACAGTTATTAATTCTATTACAGAAAACCCACGATTTAGAAAAAACACATAAACAAAACCCGACCACATCCATAGAAACAGAACTCCTTACATTACGCAGACAGACGGTAGATATATTACATTACCAAGCGAAAGCAGCTTTACAAGCGTGTAGAAAACTCACCTATGAATCGGGGAATAAATGTGGGAAAATTCTTGCAAGGGCAGTTAGACAACAGAGGTTACGCGCATATATACCACAAATCATATCCCCATCAGGGCAAAAAAGGGCGACACCCACGCAAATAGCAGATGAATTTAAAAAATTTTACTCCTCCTTATATAACCTCCCGAAGTCAGGAGTCACTGACACCGCAATAAGGGAATATCTTACTCTAGCTAATACCCCCAAACTATCAGCAGAAGATGCAGCTGCCCTAGAAGAACCCATCACAATGGTAGAACTACAAGGCGCAATTAAAAACATGAAACCAGGTAAAGCTCCGGGTCCGGACGGTTTGACTTTGCAGTACTACCAGACTCTGCTGCCGATTCTAGGCCCACGTATGTTGAAACTATTTAACAAGCTTACGGAAGGGGGCCACTTGCAGAGAGACACATTAAGCGCGCACATATCCCTTATACCTAAGGAAGGGAAAGATCCCGCGGCCTGTGGTAGCTACAGGCCCATATCTCTTCTAAATATAGATCTTAAACTCCTCACCAAAATCTTGGCAAATAGATTATCCCAATATATGACTAACCTGATACACTTAGACCAGGTGGGTTTTGTCCCTACGCGTGAAGCTAGGGACAACACCACAAAAGTCCTTAATTTGATCCATAGAGCTAATGTATCTAAAGCGCCTTGTACCTTTCTCAGCACAGATGCTGAGAAAGCATTTGATCGGGTGAGCTGGGAATTTATGACAGCAGTCCTCAAGCATATCGGATTAGGTAACCACATGTTGCAATGGATCTCTAATGTTTACTCGTTACCTACGGCTAGGGTCAAGGCTAATGGAATCCTGTCTGCTCCTTTTAATATCTCTAATGGCACCAGACAAGGATGCCCGCTGTCACCCCTTCTTTTTGCTCTGGTACTCGAACCCTTTCTAAACACGATACGCAGGAACCCAGATATCTCTGGGATTTCCATAGGGCACAGACAATACAAGATTTCCGCATACGCGGATGATCTTCTATTTTCCTTAACCAATCCGATTATCTCCCTCCCAAATTTAATTAAAGAATTTCAGAGATACGGGAACATGTCCAACCTAAAGATTAATTTTGACAAATCAGCAGCAATGGGAATCAATATGCCGATGGAACAACTTTCCTCTCTGAAGTCCAAATTCAATTTCAAGTGGTCAGACAGTCACTTCAAGTACCTGGGCACTAACATACCCAGGGATCTGAAACGCACATTTGAACTGAACTTCCCTCCAATCCTGAGCACAGTTAAAGAGTTACTCGCAGAGTGGGGCAAAGGTCTTCACTCATGGTTTAGGAGATGCAATCTAATCAAGATGTGCATTCTCCCAAAATTTCTATACCTATTTCAAGCCTTACCTAAAAGAATCCCCGGTAACTATTTTAAACAAATACATTCCCTATTTATAAAATTTGTGTGGTCACACTCTAAGCCTAGACTAAAAAGATGCTATTTGACTCTACCGAAACACTATGGAGGTCTCACCCTCCCGGACGCAAAACACTATTATCAAGCTGTGCACCTAGGGAGGATCATTGACTGGAACAGACACGACAAAAACAAACTATGGATCCAAGTAGAGAACCATCAGGTTAATATACCCTTGAAGGGGGCTATCTGGTGCTACGATAAATTACCTAGGGACATGACTTCACACCCGACCATTGGTGCCACGCTGTCAGTAGGGTTAAATATACTTAAAAACACTTCATTGACCTCCAAACAATCCCCCTTATTCCCTATTTTGGGGAATCCAGCGTTCGAACCAGGGCTAGACTATTCAAACTATGAGACGCTCTGGGAGGCAGGTAAAGACTGTGCATCACATTATGTGGAAGACGACCACTGGACCTCAATTCAGTCTCTGACGAATGATAACGGGGGTTTTCAATTGTCATTTTGGAAAGCGATTCGGCTACACCATTTCCTTTACTCAATACCAGAACCGATGCGATATAAGCGCGATATGACGACGCTAGAAGAATACTGTAGAGGGGAGGGCACTCTGCCTCAGGTGCTCTCCAAGACATACTCGCTACTCAACACACCGACTGAACAACCAGACTTGTTATTTTTACGAAAATGGGAACAGGATCTAAAATGTAATTTTACAGCAGCACAAACACAAAACATATTTCAACTTACACTGAAATCATCCATCTGTACAAAAATTCAGGAGACAAATTATTCTGACTAGATGGTATTACACGCCTCAATTATTACACAAATTTTTCCCCGGCACTTCTGATAGATGCTGGAGGTGCGGTTCTGAGGAGGGGACGCTCCTACACATTTTTTGGACCTGTTCACTAGTACAGCAGTTTTGGGTAGCAGTAGAGACAATTGTTAAAAAATTCACAAATCACATAACGCAGAGAGATCCAGCCGTTTTTCTGTTACATGCCACCTCAGCCCCAATTAAATCATATAAAAAGTCAGTGGTCAGACATCTGCTCAATGCAGCGAAGTCCTGTATTCCAGCATTGTGGAAACAGAGTACACCCCCTACGGTGGGAATGTGGCTACGTAGAGCTGAAGAAATCAAAAAGATGGAAGACCTAATACTGACTGCCCAACACAAACAAGACAAACATTCAAGAAACTGGTTATCCTGGAACATATATATTTTCTCAGATGAAGGACAAACCTTACTAAATTCTTGAGAACCCCTTGACTAGGTAGCGGCTACGGGATAGAACCTTGGCCGGATCCATCGCGCTCGCGTCTATCTATAACCCTCCCCCCCCCTCCCTTTCTCACCCCTTCCACTCTGCCTTTACTTCTTATATATATATTTTTTTTCTTTTTTCTGTGCAATAAGTGGTCTATTATTTCAGTAACAGACAACTTTCCATTCACACCAACTATGATGGAATTATGTAAGAATAAGCAAATATTGGGAAGATGTCATTCCGGTTATATTGTAATACTGCATGGTGGTTAATATACCTATGGACTACAAAGACTGATTCACGAATCTAAAGAGGATAAATGATGTCATAGGCCAGTTTCCATGCAGATAGAATGGAACACTTTAATGGAAAAGATATATGATGACGGTATTTGTCAGAATGCTAATAGAAAGACCACGGATGTATTATATCGATTATGATATGCTTTTTCTTTTTTCGTATTTGTTTTTGTTTTCTCTTTTCCTTGTCAAAAATTCAATAAAAATTATATTTGAAAAAAAATAATGTTCAAATAAGTATGTATATAAGCTACTGTTTGTGAATGGTATGGTCTCCTTTTAACCTATGAACGTGATAGTGAAAAACAGTTTAAACACAAAATGAGTATAGGTGATATTGAATAAATAAACCAAACCGATGTGACACTGCTTATGTATTAAATCAATAATACTCCAAGTGTGTATGGTGCAAATCAGTGGTCTATAAATAAAGTGTTAAGTAAAAATAGATATGTCACAATATGTGAACATTGGTATAAAACATATGTGATAAATTATGTAAAATTCACTGTGACTCTATTTATCCCATAAACCAATATAATCAAAAAAATCAATACTCCAAAATTAAAAATGCTATGTGAAAATAAACATATAAAAACTGAATAAATCTCCCAACATGTAATATTTCAAATGCCAATAATATCTGGTTAATAATTTATTTGGACTATTATTATTTACCGGATATTATTGGCATTTGAAATATTACATGCTGGAAGATTTATTCAGTTTTTATATGTTTATTTTCACATAGCATTTTTAATTTTGGAGTATTGATTTTTTTGATCATATTGGTTTATGGGATAAATAGAGTAACAGTGAATTTTGCATAATTTATCCCGTATGTTTTATACCAATGTTCACATATTGTGACATATCTATTTTTTACTTAACACTTTATTTATAGACCACTGATTTGCACCATACACACTCGGAGTATTATTGATTTAATACATAAGCAGTGTCACATTGGTTTGGTTTATTTATTCAATATCACCTATACTCATTTTGTGTTTAAACTGTTTTTCACTATCACGTTCATAGGTTAAAAGGAGACCATACCATTCGCAAACAGTAGTTTATATACATACTTATATGAAAATTATTATACACCTATAATTGGGGTTTAACTAGAACCACCTGTCACCAGGTGCACATCAAAACAGAACAGCGCCATATCTACTTTGTTTTCTTTTTCTTTCATTGATTTACTCCACTTAGTGGTAGTAATTGGTAGAGGCAGCAGTTCCATTAATTAGCATTTTTTCATCCAACCCTTTAATTAGAAGCACCAGCCACCAGGAACATATCAAAACAGAACAGCGCCATGTCTACTTTGTTTTCTTTTTCTCACATTTACACAGTAATCAGTGCATTTTTATAGCACTGATTGCTGTATAAATGTCAATGGTCCCAAAAATGTGTCAAAAGTTTGCGATCTGTACGCCGCAGTGTCGTAGTTCCGCTAAAAAATGCATATCACCACCATTACTAATAAAAAAAAATAATAATAATGGCACAAACCTTTCCCATAGTTTGTAGACGCTATACATTTTGTGCAAACCAATCAATATATACGCTTATTGCGATTTTTTTTTTTTTTTTACCAAAAATATGTAGAAGAATATACATGGGTTTAAACTAATGAAGATATTTGTTTTTAAAAACATTTTTGGGGATATTTATTATAGCAAAAAGTAAAAAATATTGTTTTGTTTTTTTTCCAAATTGTCGCTCTTCTTTTGTTTATAGCACAAAAAATAAAAACCGCAGGAGTGATCAAATACCACCAAAAGAAAGCTCTATTTGTGGGGAAAAAAAACTTCAATTTGTTTGGGTACAGCGTCACACGACCGCACAATTGTCGGTTAAAGCGCTGCAGTGCCGTATCGCAAAAAATGGCCTGGTCATTAAGCAGGAAAATCTTCCAGTCTGTAAGTGGTTAAATAGTGCACTGTACTTTATTAAATAAGCCTATGTGGATTTATTTACAATCTTCTGAAATGTTATGTTACCATGCTACTAGATTACAAAAATATATTTAATGCCACAATATAATTAAACGGTAACGCCACTTTTGTGGGGAAAAAAAAATAGCAAATAACGAAAAAATAACATAGCGTACACGATTGTGACGCAAGTCATATTGTAATTGAATGTTATTAAAAAGTACCTTTCCTTTTCAATCTGTAGCTCTGTCATTTTCTGAAAATTCAATAGGACTACCTGGAGGTGTTCTCTACACAGAGTGTGTACAGAACACCCCCCAGAAACGTAATTTCCTGCTTGTGTGATTGGCTCACTAAGATACAAGTCAGATTTCAGGCATCCCCTGGAACAAAAGTTTAATTCCAATAGGAAATCACAGCTAAAGGGATGCAGGCTAGGCAGCTTTTCTCTATAGAGCCCTGCGAGTGCACAACTGATTGATAATTATGATAATTATGAAACCACTTCCATTAGACTCACTTTCCCACATGGATACCGAGAAACACACAGGGACTTCTTCAGACTAACAAAAGGTAGCAATCTGCAACAAAGTTTGTTAAAATCCCTGTAATGTACATAAATCATCCAGAGGGGAATGGTTTTTTTCTTCACAAAAGTGGAGTTATGCTTTAAATTTATAAAATGTGTAATTTATGATCCTGATAATAGTGTTATGCCAGGTTATTTTCTTGCACTTTTAGAAAGCAGATGAAGACTTGTTCTTTGATGTGCTACTGAGTAGGTTGTTTTAAAAGAGTCTGAAATAGACATATGAGCCTTTTTAGAAACCAGCTTTAAAAGGAGCTTCTATTATTCCACATTCAGTATGTCATGTAAAATACTGTGGATTAATCCTGATCTAGTGTTTTCTTTTTTTACTGTAAGCTTTACGAAATACAGGTGCTTCCTATACCGACTTATGAAAATGCGAATTGTCTGCCCTTGGTGCTTTAAGGCTGGCCATACATTATGCAATTTTCTCGTACAACTTTCCTTTAGGTTTACCAAAACCATATAATATGAGGCCAAACCTAAACACTTTTAATTTGTATGCAATCAGGCAGGCTCTTGTACTACATAGTTGAAGGTAAATCTAAAGAAAATTGAATAAGAAAATTGCATGGTGTATGGCCAGCTTAAGTCAATGTTTCTCAACTCCAGTCCTCAAGTACCTCCAACAGGTCATGTTTTCAGGATTTCCCTCAGCTGAAACAGCTGTGGTAATTACTAAGGCAGTGAAACTGATCAAATCACCTGTGCAAAATAATGGTAAGCCTGAAAACATGACCTGTTGGGGGTACTTGAAGACTGGAGTTGAGAAACATTTCTGTAAGTGACACCAGAAATAAGCATGCAACAAGTGAGGCCAGAGCCACTTATCTGTGGTAACTGTCACAGGTTAGCAACTCTGAAACCATTACATCATTGGCATACCTAGCATATCTGGCAGTCGAGCCAAGACTTTTTTTTTTTTTTAACACCCTCACCACCACCAAAATGATCTGATGTAATAAAGCAAGCAGTACGCTACATTATGGGTGTGGCCAACTACTTGCCACTCGCCCACCGTCAAATGATGGCAGAGCGGTGCGGCTCTTGTTCTGGGACAATGTCATATGATGGCGCCCAGTTTAGCAGCAATCGCGGGCGCGCTGTGTTCCTGGGTCAAGGCGCAACAACGATCTCGGCAAAGAGCTCTTTGCCCATGTGATCAGCTGTGTCCAATCACAGCCGATCACATGTACACAAGGAAGTGCCGTTTATCGGCTCTCCTTGCCTTACACTGACACAGTGTGAAGTGAGGAGAGCCAATCAGCTGTATCTCCAGTCCTCACAGGGAAGATGTGAAAAGGTAATCATGGCACTGATCATCAGTGCCCTGATTACAATGCAGCCCCAGCAGTGCCCATCAGTGATGCCAGTCTGTGCCCATCAGTGAGGCCAGTCTGTGCCCATCAGTTATGTCAATCAGTGCTGCCTTTCAGTGCCCATCATTGCCACCTATCAGTGCCGCCTATCAGTGCTGCATATTAGTGCCTCCTCATCAGTGCCACCCCATCAGTGCAGCCTATCAGCGCACATCAGTGAAGGAGAAAAATTACTTATTTACAAACTTTTCTGATAGAAACTAAGAAAAAAATGTTATGCATTTTTTCGTTTTTTTTTTTTAACAAAAAATAAAAACCCAGCAGTGATTAAATATCACCAAAAGAAAGCTCTGTGTGAAGAAAATGATTAAAAGTTAATTCCGGTACAGTGTTGCATGACCGCGCAATTATCATTCAAAGTGCGACATCGCTGAAAGCTGAAAAATGGCCTGGGCCAGTGGCGGAATTACCGGGGTCGCAACAGTCGCACTTGCGACGGGGCCGGCATTCCGCCACTGTCGGGGGGGTGGGCGGGGGGGGGGGGGGCCCCAGCAGGGTTGCTATTCATGGCTCTGAGCGGAGATCGTGTCTGCCATGAAACAGTAGCACTGATAGAAGCACCGGCATTAACGTTCTATTTGCCCGTCCGTCCTCTCTGGCAGGGGATGAGAGAGGACACACAGCTGATCTCACTGCTATTTATTTATTTTTTTCATGACAGACACCGATCTCCGCTCAGAGCTGTGCTGTCCTGAGTGCACTGATAGAAGGCACTGATAGAAAGCACTGATAGAAGGCACTGATAGAAGGCACTAACGGGCACTGATAGAAGGCACTAATGGGCACTGATAGGAGGCACTGATAAAAGGCACTGATGGGCAATGATAGAAGGCACTGATAGGAGGCACTAATGATCACTGATAGAAGGCACTGATGGACACTGATAGAAGGCACTGATGAGCACTGATGGGAGGCATTTATGGGCACTGATAGGAGGCAGTGATAGGCACTGATAGGAGGCACTAATGTGCACTGATAGGTGGCATTGATGGGCACTGATAGGTGGTACTGATGAGCACTGAGGAACACTGATAGGCAGAACTCAGGCAGTATTGATAGGCTTTGATGGGCAGAATTGAAGAGTACTGATAGGTGGCACTGATGGACGCTGTTAGGCGGCATTGATGAGCACTGATAGGCAGCATTGATGGGCACTGATACATGACACTGATGATTGGGGCTCTGATTATCAGTGTAAACAATTTACTGACATTCTTGACAGTTAACGGCAGTCCTTTCCTAACACAGATACAGCGTGGGAGGAAAGGGCTGCGGATAACTGGCAAGTCTGTTTACATGTGATCAGCTGATCACATGGTAAAGGGCCACTGTGATTGCGCTGGATGCACTTGCCAGGAGTCATGCGGGAAGCACGGTTTTGGGAGGATGTCCATGGACACCCCCCCCAAAATTGGAAGCCCGGAGCTCAGATAGAAGGGGGGGCAGGGGGGTCCATCATGGTTTCTTGCACCGGGACCCTGAAGGTTCTAGTTACGCCTCTGGCCTGGGCAGGAAGGGGGTGAAAGTGCCCTGTATTGAAGTAGTTAAAGGGACATAGTCAAATGCTGAGGCTAATCTCCCTATGCACAGAATACATATGACAGTCCTTTTACTCACAAAATATGCTTTAATTTCTGTGTCACAAGACAGAGTCTACTGGTGGCCGTATATGTTTGCTGATTTCTTTTCTGGTCAATCTCTTCCTATAGAAATCTATCTAGTGGATTTGAATTAATAGTTAAGATTGCAATCGTAAGTTTTTGATTACATCTATGTTTCACAGTGTAATCTCATAATATGATCATTCAAAATAGGATTACATTCATGAAAAAGGTTTTTAGTGCTGCCCACTGATGCAAAATGATTGCTAATATTCTGCCCTGGCCGATTGAGTCAGTTTGATCGAATCTGATCAGAATTTGGTTCGGTTCGCAGCAGAACAAAAAATTTGTTCGAACACGTGAACACCGTTAAAGTCTATGGGACACGAATGTGAAAAATCAAAAGTGCTAATTTTAAAGGCTTATATGCAAGTTATTGCCATAAAAAGTGTTTGGGGACCCGGGTCCTGCCCCAGGGGACATGTATCAATGCAAAAAAAGTTTTAAAAACTGCAGTTTTTTCGAGAGCAGTTATTTTATTAATGCTTAAAGTGAAACAATAAAAATGAAATATTCCTTTAAAAATTGTGCCTAGGGGGTGTCCTTAGTATGCCTGTAAAGTAGGGCATCTCTCCTATGTTTTTAACAGTGCCACAGCAAAATGAAATTTCTAAAGGAAAAAATATCATTTAAAACTACTTGCGGCTGTAATGTATTGTCTGATCCTGGCAATATAGATAAAAATACCAAAAGAAATTGGCATGGATGTCACCCCCAAAAACCATACCAGGCCCTTCAGGTCTGGTATGGATATTAAGGGAAACCCTGCACCCAAATTTTTTAAATAATGGCGTGGGGGTCCCCCAGGCCCCCAGGCACTATGTACTCTGAACAGCAGTATATATACTATATGGCCTGCCCTATATACTCTGTAGAAAATTGGGCCTTAGGTGTTGGTGGTACCAGAACACTGAAAGCCTTTGCAGTTATTCTTGTTGGGCGCAGGAACGGGCCCTGCTGTGAGATATTATATCGAGAATTGTAATAACATGCCCCTGTTAAACAGGGGCAGAAAAATTGGGCCTTGGGTGGTGGTGCCACAACACTGCAACCCCTCACAGATACTTTTATTGGGTGCAGGAACGGGCCCTGCTGTGTGATATTATATCAAAAATTGTAATTTCATGCCCCTGTAAAACAGGGGCAGAAAAATTGGGTACTGCTATACATCAGCATCAGCTGCTGACCCAAGACTGATGAATTTTTATGAATGTGAGCCTATCAACGGAGTCTGTGGACAGGCGCACTCTTTGACCCATTACAAACCCTCCAGCAGTACTGAATGTGCATTCAGAAAGCACGCTGGATGCAGGACAGGCCAGTAGCTCAATTGCATATTGAGCAAGTTCTGGCCAGTGGTCCATCCTCGAGACCCGGTAACCCGTGGATGCTCTGTTGGAAAGTTCTCCAAGTTTGCTTATGCCCCTAGATATTCCTGCACCATGTAATGCAGATGCTGGTGATGGTTGCTTGAACCGATCACACCTTGGCGCTGAGGACTTAAAAATTGTTTTAAAAAGGAATTAGTCAGCCGACCACTTTCTCCACCACCATTCCCCTGACTGAACAAAGCCTCAGCAACACGTTGTCCAGCACCAGGAAATTGTAACCTCCCAGGGTCTGGAAATGCATTGCACAAACCTTTCTTCAAGGTCTCCTGAAGATGTTTCATCCTCTGCTCCCTCTGCGAAGGCAGTATGAGTTCCGCAACCTTACTATTGTAACATGGATCAAGAAGGGTTGCCAGCCAGTAATGATCCCTCTCCTTGATACCACGAATCCTAGGGTCCTTTTGCAGGCTTTGCAGAATCAGGAAGGCCATGCAGCGTAAGTTTGCAGAGGCATTCGATTCTGAGTCCTCTGGGTCACTAAGGATCACATGATCCGTAACTACCTCCCCCCAGCCACGTACAACTTCTTGGGTTTCTGGGGACTGAAAACCATCCCTTGAAGACTGCTGCTGAGTGTTAACCTCTACATCCATGCTGACACAATCCTCCTCCTCTTCCTGTGTGTTTGGCGGGCTCACAGGAATGCTATCTGGAGGAAGTCCTTCTCTTCCTCCCGGTGTTCTGCCTCAAGTACCCTGTCCATGATTCCACGAAGCGTGTGCTCCAACAGGAAGACTAAAGGGACAGTGTCACTGATGCATGCATTGACGGGACAGTGCATGCATCCTTGATCAGTAGCCACTGGCATGGCAAAAATAAGCCGAGCTCCCCTGACCCTGTCCTGGTGCTATACTCACACAGGTACTCATTGATGGCCCTCTGCTGTGTCTGCAGCCGCTGCAGCATTGCCAATGTTGAATTCCACCTGGTGGGCATGTCACAAATGAGGCGGTTGGTGGGCAGGTTGCATTCCCTTTGAATGTCAGCCAGCCGAGCATTGGCATTGTATGACTTTTCTGGCCTGCCTCAGGAGATCCTGTAAGCCTGGGTACCTGCTCAAAAACCGCTGCACCTCCAAAGGACGTGTGCCAAACATGGAACATGGGTCAAGTGTCCCTGTCGGAGGGCAGAGAGAAGGTTGGTGCCATTGTCGCATACAACCATTCCTGGCTGAAGCTGGCGTGGCATCAACCACCTCTGAGCCTGTCCCTGCAGAGCTGACAAAATCTCTGCCCCAGTGTGGCTCCTGTTCCCTAGCCACTTTAAGACCAGCCTCGTTTTGGATTTTAGGTGTTTACAAGTTTAAAACAGGTTTTTTTGCTAGAAAATTACTTAGAACCCCCAAACATTATATATTGTTTTTTTTCTAACACCCTAGAGAATACAATAGCGGTCATTGCAATACTTTTTTTTGCACCGTATTTGCGCAGCGGTCTTCTAAGCGCACTTTTTTTGGAAAAAATTCACTTTTTTGAAAAAAAAAATAAGACAACAGTAAAGTTAGCCCAAATTTTTTCTATATTGTGAAATATAATGTTACGCCAAGTAAATTGATACCCATCATGTCACGCTTCAAAATTGCGCCCGCTCGTGGAATAGCGTCAAACTTTTACCCTTAAAAATCTCCATAGGCGACGTTTAAAAAATTCTACAGATTGCATGTTTTGCGTTACAGAGGAGGTCTAGGGCTAGAATTATTGCTCTCACTCTACCGATCGCGGCGGCGATACCTCACATGTGTGGTTTGACCACCGTTTTCATATGCGGGCGCTACTCACGTATGCGTTCGCTTCTGCGCACGAGCTCGTCGGGACAGGGCGCTTTAAAAAAATTTTTTTTTTTTTTATTATTTATTTTACTTTATTTTATTTATTTTTTCACTGTTTTTAAAAAAAAAAAAATTTGTATCACTTTTATTCCTATTACAAGGAATGTAAACATCCCTTGTAATAGAAAAAAGCATGACAGATCCTCTTAAATATGAGATCTGGGGTCAAAAAGTCCTCAGATCTCATATTTAGACTAAAATGCAAAAAAAAAAAAAAAAAGTAGTTTAAAAAAATGACGCAAAAAAAATTGTGCCTTTAAGAGAAGTGGGCGGAGCCGTCGTAATGACGTCGCTCCGGCCGTCACATGGTATGGAGACGGGTGGGGGCCATCTTGGCCTCACTCATCTCCATACCGAGGAAGTGACAGGACCCGATCGCCTCCGCCACTACCGACGGCTCCGGTAAGCGGCGGAGGGTGCGGGAGAGCGGCGGGAGGGGGGGTGGCACCTCTCCCGCCGCCGATAACGGTGATCTCGCGGCGAACCCGCCGCAGAGACCACCATTATCGTGTACGGAACCGCCCGCTGAAAAGATGGATATCTCGGTTGTGGCAGCAGCTGCTGCCGTTACCGAGATATCCATCTTCAAAAAAATGACGTGTATATATACAGTGGGCGGTCCGGAAGTGGCTAGGCAGACCAACTCAAGCACCGCATGGCATCTTTTAGCTTGACTGATTGCGTAGCCCCTTGAACGCTTACAGAGCACTGCTGGTTCAGAGGACAAATCTGCAGAAGAGGCCATAGAGGAAGAAGAAGAGGAGGGAGTGGAGGAGAGAGCTGTGGCAGAATCACCACTAGCATTTTGGAGGCATGGTGGCGAAACAAGCTCCAACAACACTGAACCCTGTGTTGAATCCTTCCCAGCTGCCAGCAGAGTTACCCAGTGTACCGTGAAGGAAAGTTAACGTCCCTGCCCATGTCTGCTGGACCATGAGTCAGGGGGAATATGAACCTTACTGCTGACTGCCCTGTCCAACAAGGCCAAAACATTGCCTTCCACATGTCGGTAGAGAGCCGGAATGGCCTTCTGTACCTGGAACCTGCCACTGAGGTACAACACATTCCACAAATTCACGAAAGGTGGCAGAGTCTACCAGCTGAAAAGGCAGCAGTTGCAGTGCTAGCAATTTGGCCAAGCTAGTATTTAAAAACTGAGCATGTAGATGGCTGGGACCGATTTTTTTTTTTTTTTTAATCAGATAGTGGTGTACTGCTACCAGATTGGCTGCAAGTACTTGGGACACCTATTACTATACCTTCATTCCTCTCAGTGCAGGTTTTTGAGAGGACTGGAGGGATAGTAGGGTTGGAGATCCCAGATGAGGAGCAAGGAGAAGTCCTCCCTTTTCTTTGAAGTGGGTCTTTCAAGTGCTCTTGCCAACAGACTGCATTGCAGGTCGTCATATGTCTGATCAAGCATGTGGTGCCCAAGCGGCTGCTGTTCTGGCCACGCTTGTTCCACTTCAGACATAGGTTACAAACAGCAATGGTGCGATCTGCTGCACAAGTGTCGAAAAAGGCCCACACCAAGGAACTTTTAAACGTCAGCAGGGTGTCAGCAGCGCCCTGCACCTGCGGAGCTCTGCGGTGTGATGCAATAGGATGGCTGCCCTTAAGCTGCCCCCTAGAGGACATCCTGCCTCATTGGAGTTGTGCCTCCTCTCTTCTCTCAGGCACCCAAGTACAGTCAGTGACCTCATCATCCCCTCGCTCCTCGTCACTGGAGCAAACTTGGCAGTATGCTGCAGCTGGGGGAACATGACTGCCAGTTTCTTGTCCTTCTTGGGCACCCTCTCTCTCTAGGCACATGTTACTCCCTTCCTCAACCTGGGAACCAACATCAGAGCCTTCAAATCAAACTAATACCTAGTGTACAACATAGATCAAGCCGTGATTCATAAAATGTGAAGATACAAAAAAATATTATATAGAAATTGTAAATAAACGTGACAGGTCAGCCGACCTACAGCGTGATTCATACAATGTGTAAAAATAAAATAAAAATTATAAATACAGTGTAAATATAAATGCGTGAACAGGTCAGCCAAACCTATAGCAACTGAGTTCAGATATGTTCCACAAGGAAAAAACAGCCACAGGTTAAGATATATATATATATATATATATATATAATGTGTATGTATATGTGATTGCTATAAGTACTGTCCAATCTTGTGTTGATTCCTCCTTAGATTGGGTTTCCACTTAGCTCTGTGTGTTAATACACATTCTCACATGTGGGAAATATGCTTTAAGACAAAGTCCCATAAGTGCCAAAACCAATTCTGCTCATGAGTCAACAATCGCCGTATAGTCTAAAATAGCTTCCCGCTGGGTAATTCTCAAATTCCCCGTATACATGAAATGACAAAACAGAGAAGGAACATCATTGCGCAATGGACGATTACTACAGGGTATGCCCCCCCACACTAGGTCAACTCACATACGCCTGGGAATTTTCAGCTTGGATGAAGAAGCAATCGGCCTTGAAAAAGTCACGTGTCGAGTGACGCAACGCGTAGGAGGAGTCAGTGATGTCATTCATTGAGGCTGGTAACAACATTGTTGCGAAGCGGTGAGAGATCCACCGCACCTCAAGCGGCTGATTGCTTTTTCATCCAACCTGAAAATTCCCAGGCGTATGGGACTTTGTCTTAAAGCATATACCGAAGCATATTTCCCACATGTGAGAATGTGTATTAAGACACAGAGCTAAGTGGAAACCCAATCTAAGGAGGAATCAACACAAGATTGGACAGTACTTATAGAAATCACATTTACACACATTATTTATATATATATATATATATATATATATATATATATATATATATATATATATATATATATATATATATATATATATATATATATATATATATATATATATATATATATATAATATAGGGCTTAACCTGTGGCTGTTTTGTGGAACATATCTTAACTCGGTGGCTATAGGTTTGGCTGACCTGTTCATGCATTTAAATTTAAACTGAATTTATAATTTTTATTTTATTTTTACACATTGTATGAATCACGCTGTAGGTGGGCTGACCTGTCATGTTTATTTACAATTTCTATATCATTTTTTTTGTATCTTCACATTTTATGAATCACGGATTGATCTACGTTGTACACTAGGTATTAGTTTGACTGGAAGGTTGATATTAGCGCAACTCATTTTTATTTATTCTTCACTTGTGGTATCTGAACACTTGTCAGGTTGCAGCTTATATTATTTGGGTTTCTCCCAGTCACTAACCAGAATCTTTTTTATTATTAGTTCACACTCCATATTAGCGCTTTAGTAATTCTTTTGTTTAGAGCCTTCAAATTGCTGCGCATCCTCCAGCAGGATGTACCCGACACTGTGGTCGAATAATTCTGGGGGCTCCTCCATGCATGATGATGGGGCTACGGAAGGAGTGACTGTGGACAAGAAGCCAGTGGAATAGGCCGCTATGGCAGCTGTGTTGGAAGGCAAACTACTCTGAGCATGGGTGACAGAGGATGAGGATGGCTTTGTTATCCACTCCACCAACTCTTCTTCATGTTCTGGCTTAATACCATGGCCAGCAGCAAAAAAAAGGACAAGCGTGCCCCATGGCCACCTGCAGAGGTCCACGACCACCACTGTTGACTGTAGACACAGAAGCTGCTTGCCCTCTTTTAGTGGCCTGTGAGCATCTGCCTCTCCTTGGTGGCCTTCCGGATATGATGTATTTTTTGTTTTGCAACACCACACTACACTGTATTAGATACTATGTACACCGCCTGAAGTGTATTAGAAACTGTACACACTGTATTAGATACTGTGTACACCACCTGCACTGTATTATATACTGTGTACACCACCAAAAGTGTATTAGAAACTGTACACGCTGTATTAGATACTGCGTACACCGCCTGCACTGTATTAGAAACTGTACTATGGCTGCACTGTGTTGTGTACTGTGTGCACCACCAGAAGTGTAGTAGAAACTGTACACACTATATTAGATACTGTGTACACCACCAGAAAAGTAGTAGAAACTTTATTACAGCTGCACTGTATTGTGTACTGTGTACACCACCTGAAGTGTAGTAGAAACTGTACACACTATTTTAGATACTGTGTACACCACCAGAAAAGTAGTAGAAACTGTACACACTGGATTAGATACTGTGTACACCGCCTGCACTGTAACTCTAACTAAATAACCTGCCTGCTTAATCTAAATCAAGCTATCTCTCTGTCCAACAACAATACACACGGCCACCCTGTAAGCAGCCTTATATCGTGTGGAGGTGTAAACTTGGTCCCCCTGAGCCATGATTGGCCAAAGGCACCCTGCTTACTCACTTTACAAGATCATATGCAGTTCAGACCCCTTCCCCCTAAACTTACTCACCTTACAAGACCATATGCAGTGGCAGTTCAGAGTGAGGGAAATTTCCCCCTCTGCTCTGTCATATGACCAGAGCACGGAAGGAGGCTTTCAGTGGCTTTGAACTGCCAATGTTAAGGGGGTAGTGGGTGCTGTGGCCGCCTGCCATTTTTTTGATTTGTGTTGCACTGCACCAAGTGCCATACAACATGAGAAAAATTGTCAGGCAACCACAGCAACCCAAGAGAGTCAATACCCAGTGCAGACTGTACCCCATCTAAGTATGCCACTGCATTACATTGTCAGGGGAGAAACTAGTGTTTTCAGAGGGAGAGGTCAGCGATAGCAGCCTTCCTATTTCTCTTGATAAAGTTGTCCTATAAAAAAGGAGCCTAGGATTAAAGAGAGATGATTTATTGACCTGAGACGTAGTGGTGTGGCAGATACTACCTAAAGCCTATCCAAATAAATTTGGGAGAAGAGGTGGACCTGAGTAAGCGATTTATCAAGCTCTATGAGGAAAAGTGTTATTTCACTTGTATATTAAAGGTATTTAATACATCACTTTAATGCATGATTAATGATGTCACTAGTTAGCACTGATATTTTTGTGATTAGGTTGTAGAAATACAGTCCATGTAGTTTGACCAATAGAAAAAAATGAATAAAAAAATAGAATAGAAAACCTCCATATATACATGTAACACTCTTTTGGGGGTTAGGAGAAATGCCCCCCCCCCCCCCAAAAAAGGATATTGCACTAAACCTTTAGGTTCGTAAGAGAACCAGAACCTTTGCTAAGTGGAAGAGTGGGTTTGATAATAAAGTTGGCAGTGCCTCCATCCTTCCTTCCTGGGAAATTAATCAGTAATCTATAAAAAAAAAATTGGGAGCATGAGAACTACTGCAACCAGCATATAACATTAACCATACGTATATAGATGTACACCAGTATAAAAATAATACAAACTTTATATATGAAGAGAATAATAATAGTACATATGTCCAATGCTTAAGCCGCTATTGTCAGCAGAAGGCCCAATAGGTGTCCTGGTGGAATTGTGCACATATACACAGGTACATATAGTTATTGTTAGAGATACTTCCAGATGGATAAATGTTGCAGCAAAGTCCGGTTGCAGGGGCCCCTGAGGATGATGCAGAATCACCTGAAGACAAAGTCTACGGTCATGGGGAGACCAACTGTTGTCCAACCAGCCTGGAATGCAGCTTCTCACCGACAGAAACTGTGGTGAGGCAGTGGAACTGTGGCACTGGAACTCAGTCAGCTTATCTATTCTGCACTTTAATCCCTCCCTAATAGTTTGTAATCTGACTTGCAACCGGACCTCTAAGCTAATGATCTTGAAGAGGCCAACAGAAGCTTAACCTGGCTCTAGCCTATGTAGAATATCAATCCCTAAGCTAAAACTAGATATAGAATCCCAGACCAAAAGGGTCAGAGTTACCTAAAATAATAGAAGCTTCATATAAACTATATTGCAGTAAACAGGTTCACCTTCGAAAATACTGGGAGGTGACCACTAGCACTAACCTAGCCTTTTGGCTTTGTGTATATGAAATAACAAGGATGGGGCAGAGATGCTCTGTTTCAGCAGGGGGAACATAATTTCCTTCCTAATTCTACAGAATACAGTTGGATATTTATTAGATCAACAGTCTCCAAGGTTGAGGGATCATCCTCAGCATTCAGACTTTATAAAGAATGCAACAAGAAATGTAAGGGTGCAATAAGGACGGCTAAGTTAGAACATGAAAGACACATAGCAGAGGAGAGCAAAAAAAATCCCAAGATATTCTTTAAGTATGTAAACAGTAAAAAAGGGACGACAGACAATATGAGTGAACGAATGAGGAAGGACATCTGGTTACAAAGAATGGGGAGATGGCGAAGGTATTGAATTTATTCTTCTCCTCAGTCTTCACGAGGGAATCGGGGGGCTACAGTAACCAAAACTGCAGTGTTTATCCTCATGACACATCACAGGAAGCACCTCCATGGTTAACAGAGAACAGAATTAAAATTAGACTTGAGAAACCTAACATTAATAAATCACCGGGACCAGATGGCTTGCACCCGAGAGTACTTAGGGAACTCAGTAAAGTAATTGCCAGACCATTGTTTCTAATTTTTACTGACAGTCTACTGACTGGAATGGTACCAGCTGATTGGAGAAAAGCCAATGTAGCACCAATATTTAAAAAGGGCCCAAAATACATCCCTGGGAATTACAGACCAGTTAGCCTAACATCAATAGTATGTAAACTCTTGGAGGGGATGATAAGGGACTATATACAAGATTAGTAATGAGAACTGTATCATTAGCAGTAATCAGCATGGATTCATGAAGAATCGTTCTTGCCAAACCAATCTATTAACCTTCTATGAGGAGGTGAGTTGCCATCTAGATAAAGGAAGGCCCATAGATGTGGTGTATCTGGATTTTGCAAAAGCATTTGACACAGTCCCCCATAAATGTTTACTGTACAAAATAAGGTCCGTTGGCATGGACCATAGGGTGAGTACATGGATTGGCAACTGGCTTCAAGGGTGATTTCAGAGGGTGGTGATAAATGGGGAGTACTCAGAATGGTCAGGGGTGGGTAGTGAGGTCCCCCAAGGTTCTGTGCTGGGACCAATCCTGTTCAATTTGTTCATAAAGGACCTGGAGGATGGGGTAAACAGCTCAATCTCTGTATTTGCAGATGATACTAAGCTAAGCAGCAATAACTTCTCCGCAGGATGTGGAAATTTTGCGAAAAGATCTGAACAAATTAATGGGGTGGGCAACTACATGGCAAATGACGTTCAATGTAGAAAAATTTTAAATAATGCATGTGGGTGGCAAAAATATGAATGCAATCTATACATTGGGGGAGAACCTCTGGGGGAATCTAGGATGGAAAAGGACCTGGGGGTCCTAGTAGATGATAGGCTCAGCAATGGCATGCAATGCCAAGCTGCTGCTAACAAAGCAAACAGAATATTGGCATGCATTAAAAAGGGGATTAATTCCAGAGATAAAATGATAATTCTCCCGCTCTACAAGACTCTGGTTCGGCCGCACCTAGAGTATGCTGTTTAGTTCTGGGCACCAGTCCTCAGGAAGGACGTACTGAGAAGAAGAGCAACAAAGCTAATAAAGGGTCTGGAGGAGATTTGTTATGAGGAAAGGTTGCGAGCACTGAACTTATTCTTTCTGGAGAAGAGACGCTTGAGAGGGGATATGATTTCAATTTACAAATACCGTACTGGTGACCCCACAATAGGGGAAAAACTTTTTTGCGGAAGGGAGTTAAACAAGACTTGTGGCCAGAAAAGAGGTTTAACCTCCTTTACTGTAAGAGCGGCAAGGATGTGGAATTCCCTTCCACAGGCGGTGGTTTTAGCGGGGAGCATCGATAGTTTCAAGAAACTATTAGATAAGTACCTGAACGACCACAACATACAGGGATATACAAGGTAATACTGACATATAATCACACACATAGGTTGGACTTGATGGATTTGTGTCTTTTTTCAACCTCGCCTACTATGTAACTATGTATGTAACAATTTTATTCCCTATAAATGTTGTTATCCAGTTATATTATGTGCATTTAGAATTACACACAGCTATTTTTTTCCTTTTTAAAACAATTCAATGAGCTGGCCAGAACTAGCTCTTGAGGGAGTTTATTTCACATTTTAACAGTTTCTACTGTGAAGAAGCTTTTCTGTATGTAAAGAGCCCATTCCCCTTTCTCTCTCTAATAACCTGAAAGTGATTAACCTTAGTTCACTGTTTGGACCACCTATGCAGAGGCGGCTCTAGGCTTTGTGAGGCCTTAGGCAAAACTTACACATGAGGCCCCAATCACGCCCATAATGGGGGAAAAAAATTTCAAGCAATAAAAATGGCTGCAAAAAAGATGCACGGATCTAGCACACAGTTCATCAGCACCACTTCCAGGGCACCCTCCTCACCCACCAGACATATGCAACCAATAAAACATCTGCCACCCAGCAAGGTGGCAAGCCCTCTAAGAATTTCCTGTGTCTTGGGAGAATGGGGAGGGGATGTCACTGAGTCATTCCACATCCACAGAGGAAGTAGAGTGGGGGGATCTAAGCACAGCACAGGGGGGGAGAGGGGGTAGAGAGAGAGGGGGAGAGGGGGAGAGAGAGGGGAGGGAGTGAGGGAGGGGGAGGTAGAGAGAGAGGGGGGAGGGAGAGAGGGGGAGGGAGAGAAAGGGAGAAGGGAGAGAGGGGGGAGGGAGAGAAAGGGAGAAGGGAGAGAGGGGGGAGGGAGAGAAAGGGAGAAGGGAGAGAGGGGGGGAGGGAGAGAAAGGGAGAAGGGAGAGAGAGGGGGAGGGAGAAGGGAGAGAAAGGGAGAAGGGAGAGAAAGGGAGAGAGAGGGGGAGGGAGAGAAAGGGGGGAGGGAGGAGGAGGAGGGAGAGAGAGGAGGGGGGAGAGAAAGGGGTAGAGAGAAAAAGGGGAGAGAGAGAGGGGGGAGAGTGAGGGGGGAAGGGAGAGAGAGAGAAAGGGAGAGGGAGGGGGAGGGGGAGGGGGGAGGGAGAGGGGGAGCAAGAGATTGTGGAAGAGGGGGAGGGAGAGTGGGTGAGAGGGGGCAGGAGAGAGGGGTGAGCGAGAGGGGGAGTTGCACGGGCACTCACATTCTCTCTGGTCGGCCAGGCAGCATAAGGACATTGCAAATAAATAATCTTTCTTCATAGATTTAGGCCAAAATGTATTCTGCTACATTTCTTTGGTGAAAATAGCCCAAATCAGTGTATATTATTCAGTCTGTAGGAAAGTTAGAGTCTACAAATGATGCTGTATACACAGTGTATCTGAAAATCGATCAATCTTGATGTACTGACTGCCTATCTCATTTCTTGAGGCCTCAAATTGCCCAAACAATACAAATATCCCCCAAATGACCCCTTTTTGGAAACTTGACAGTCCAAGGTATTTAGTAAGAGGCATGGCAAGTTTTTGCAGTTTTTTTTTTAGTACATTTTGTTTTCTTTTTTTTTACCATTTCTTTTTCTCATACAGTGAAAAGAGCAATACAGTGTTACCATAGTAACACTGTACTACTTTGGGGAGGTGATCAGGATTTTTTTTTTTTTTTTTTTTTTTTACACACTATGCTTATAACTGTGCATATTACAGTTTTATAAGCAACCATTTTTTTCTGAATGAAAACTACTTTTTACTATAGTGATTAGCTGTGGTTCAGATGGGCTGTGATTGGCCCTGTCTGTACCATGTGATGACTGTGACCAATCACAGAGCTCATCACTATAATACACAGTGAAAGGCAAGTAACAAAGCCTTTCATTGTGTACAGCTGTCATGTGATCTGCTGTGATTGGCCACAGCAGTCACATAGTATAGGCCGGTACAGTCATCTGTCATTGGCCGTGTCTGGCGGGCACGGTGGGTGATAGATACCAGCTGAACCTTGTGACTGCTGTGGCCAATCAGTCATATGACATCCTCCCAGAACAACAGTGCTCCAGGCCGGCCTCATTTTATAATAACCTGGGTGGGAAGGGGATGCGAAAAGTAATATATTTGCTTGCGCATGATTGGGAGATGGAAGTCAATAGAGCTTTAATGTATTCACTTAGCTAGGCTAAGGGTAAATTCCCCTGTAGAGTGAACAGCCTATTTGACTTTATTAAATCAACCCATGGAGTGGTTGGTCTGACCTTTCCATTCCTTTTGAAGATAATCAGTGATACAGCCAAAGCAAAGAATGAACCTAGCTTCTCACTTTGCACATTACTCCTGGTTCTACAACTGCGAGGAGTGAAAACACTACTTCTAAGCAAATAAGCTTTAGGAACACAATTTTGTTAGGCAGGTATTGTACCACCTATTACTGTCAGCAGCAATGATGCAAATAAAAAGTATAAGGGTAATAGATGTCCAATCCATGATATGCAACATCACAGAAAAGTTCAAAATGTGACCGGTTCCTCTAAACAGAGTCTGAAACCCACCGTTGATCATAATCAGCTGTCCGATCATGGTGTAGAGAGGCCACTGAGCAATCCTGTACCTCTGTATCATTGAATTATACTGAGGTATGCAAAGTCGGAGTTTGTGGCAGGTCTTGTTTCAAAGTATGTCTTTTTATCAGTATATAGCATGTAGATTATGAAAGCAATTATTTACTGGTATGTCCTAAGTTATTTGACCTATTCATTGTGAAAAAAGATGCTTGACACTATACTATTGGTACCTATACCAGCCTGTAGCAATTTCAGAAAGAAGAGCTAATAGTTCTAGTGCACAAACTATGCTTTCAACTCTGAATGTGACCATCTATCAAATGATACCACAAAAGTTCCCATAGTTTAAAGTGGTTATAAAGGCTCAAGGTTTTTTGCCTCCATGCATTCTATGTATGAAGGTAAAAAACCGCAGCTCCCCCAGATCCCCTGATACTTACCTGAGTGCGATCTTCCTCCAGTGATGTGCACAAGAGCCTTGGCTGTGATTTATAGCTCCCGCTGCTATAAATCACAGCCAATGAGCCATTGAGGAGAGAGATGGGGCAGGGCCAAGCACAGCTCTGTGTGTGAATGGATACACAGACCTGCAGCTCAGGAGCAAGCCTGTTCGGGTGCCACTATTGCTCTGGGGGCACTTGGCAGGAGGGAGGAGCGAAAATGGGGAACCCGAGAAGAGGAGAAGAGGAAGATCTGGTTGCTCTGTGCAAAATTGCTGCACAGAGCATGTTTGTTTTTTTTAAATTGCCTTTAATAATACTTTAAGTTGCATGTCACCAGTCCCATCTAAAGCACATAGTCAAGTATCTCCAGTTCCTTGACAAGGATGCTAGCTATTGCATATTGATAAGAGATAGTAGTCTGAGAGTTCCTAAAGTACAAATTATTGTAATGCTGATGATGCCGCTTATGCTCACAAACTTTAAAAGGGTTGTAAAGGCAGAAGGTTTTTTATCTTAATGCATTCTATGCAATAAGATAAAAGGCCTTCTGTGTGCAGTAGTCCTTGTGACTTCACAGCTGGCTTCCCACTGCAAATGTATGACCTGCGCTGTGTTGTGTGACTGGTAGGGATGGTAGGGATGGGCCCGATGTTTAAGTCGAGCGTAAGATTTTAAGGGGAACTCCACACCAAAATTTAAAAAAAAACAGCTTGGGGTCCCCACAAAATCTATACCACGCCAAAATGTTTTAAAAATTGTCGTGGTGTCCCCCCAAAATCCATACCAGACCCTTATCAAAGCAAGCAGCCTGGCAGGCCAGGAAAGGGGGGGGACGAGCGAGGCCCCCCTTCCTGAACCATACCAGGCCGCTTGCCCTCAACATGGGGAGGGTGCTTTGGGGTCCCCCCGAAGCACCTTGTCCCCATGTTGATGGGGACAAGGGCCTCGTCCCCACAACCCTGGCCCAGTGGTTGTGGGGGTCGGTGGGTGGGGGGCTTATCGGAATCTGGAAGCCCTCTTTAACAAGGGGGCCCCCAGATCCTGCCCCCCCCCCATGTGAATGGGTATGGGATACATTGTACCCCTACTCATTCACCCAAAAAAGTGTCAAAAAGTAAAAATCTCAAAAGACAGTTTTTGACAATTCCTTTATTAAAAAATAAAAAGTGTCCCGCGTTGTCCATCCATCTTCAATCACGCCACCTGACGGACCAGAAAAATATTTTTAAAAAAGAAGCTCTGCCTCAATGCTGTCTCTTGGCTGTGGCAGCTGTTATATAGGCAAGGGCGGGGACACCCAGCAACGTAACAGAGAGACCCCGCCCCTTCTGATGGCATGTGCCATCAGAGGGGGTGGGGTCATCCAGTTATGTCATCAGGTGGCCTCGCCCTTGCCTATATAACAGCTGTCACAGCGAAAAGACAGCAGCCGGTGGGAGCCCTCCCATGAAGGCAGAGTATTTTTGTTTTTTTCTTCTATTTTTCAGGTCCGTCGGGCGGCGTGATAGATGATAGATGTACATCGCGGGACACTTTTTTTTTTTTAACCACTTAAGGACCGGAAGGATTTGCCCCTTAATGACCAGGCCATTTTTTGTGATACAGCACTTCGTCATTTTAACTGACAATTGCGCGGTCGTGTGACACTGTATCCAAACAAAATTGTCTTTTTTATTCAACCAGAAATGGAGATATCTTTTGATGGTATTTGATCACCTCTGCGGTTTTTATTTTTTGCTCTATAAACAAGCATAGAGCTACAATTTTGAAAAAGGAATGTTTTTTACTTTTTGCTATAATACATATCAAAATAAAAAATATATATAAATATATATATAAATATATATATATATATATATATATATATATATATATATATATATATATATATATATATATATATATATATATATATATATATATATATATATATATATATATATATATATATGTGTGTGTGTGTGTGTGTGTGTGTGTGTGTGTGTATATATATATATATATATATATATATATATATATATATATATATATATATATATATATATATATATATACACACAATTATTCAGCAGTTTAGGCTGATATATATTCTTCTAAATATTTTTGGTAAAAAAACCCGCAATAGGTGTATATTGATTGGTTTGCGCAAATGTTATTGCGTCTATAAACTATGGGATAGATTTAGGGACTTTTATTTTGTTTTGTTGTTTTTACTAGTAATGGTAAAAACATTTTTTTTTGTGATTTTTTTTTTTTTTTTTTAGCGGGACATTTCAGCGAACAAATCTGACCCCAAATTACACTTTTTTTGGGACCAGTGGCATTATTACATTGATTAGTGCTATAAAAATGCACTGATCAATTTAAAAATGACACTGGCAGGGAAGGGGTTAACACTAGGGGTTTAAGTGTGTTCCCTAGGTGTGTTCTAACTGTAGGGGGGCTGGGCTCACTGGGACATAACAGAAATCACTGCTCCCGATCACTGGGAACAAAAGACCCCTGTCAGAACGGGGATCCGCTTGTTTACACTGGCAGATCCCCGTTCTGCCTCTGTACTAGGCAATCGTGAGTCGCCAGCAGACATTGAGTCTGCCCGACCCGCGGGCATGCTCCCGAAACGTGCATCAGGAGCGAGAGCGCGCTGGCGGTGGTGCATGCTCATCCACAACTGCGCCTACGACGATTTGCGCAGGAGAGCCAACCTGCCGCCGTATAACAATGGCGGCTGGTCAGCAAGTGGTTAATAAAGGAATTGTCAAAAACTGTCTTTTGCGGTTTTTACTTTTTGACTTTTTTGGTGAATGGGTAGGGATACAATGTACCCGATACCCATTCATACGGGGGGCGGAATCTCGGGGCCCCCATCTTAAAGGGGGCTTCCAGATTCGGATAAGCTCCCCACCAGCAGACCCCCACAACCACCGAGCTAGGGTTGGTGGGACGAGGACCTTGGGGGGACCCCAAAGCACCCTCCCCCTATTAAGGGCATGTGGCCTGGTATGGTTCAGGAGGAGGGGCGAGCGAGCCTGTCCTCCAGGCTGCATGCTTGGATAAGGGTCTGGTATAGAGTTTGGGGGGACCCCACGCCAATTTTCTTTTTAATTTTTACGTGGAGTTCCACCTAAAATCCATACCAGACCCAAAGGGCCTGGTATGAACTGGGGGGGGAAGCCACGCTGATTTTTTCCTTGATTTTTATCTATATTGCTGGGAACGTTACAGCCACGAGCAATTTTAACTTACATTTTTTCCATTAGTAATGTCATTTTGCTGCGGCACTGTAAAACACATCACACAAATGCACCACTTTACAGGCAGACTAAGTGGATTCCCAGGCACGATATTTAAAGGAATATTTCATTTTTATTGTTTCACTTTAAGCATTATTAAATTCACTGCTCCTGAAAAAAATTGTTTTAAAAACTTTTTTTTGCATTGATACATCTCCCCTGGGGCAGTACCCAGGTCCCCATACCCTTTTTTGGCAATAACTTGCATATAAGCCTTTAAAGGAGCACTTTTGATTTTTCACGTTCGTGTCCCATAAACTTTAATAGGGTTCGCATGTTCGCACAAATTTCTTGCCTGTTGGCATGTTCTGGTGCGAACTGAACCAGGGGGTGTTCGGCCCATCCCTAGTGACTGGTGATGCAGCCTCCTGGGACCTGCAACATGTCCCACAAGATTGTGGGCAGGGTAGGGGGTGGAGGAACTTCTAGTGGAATCGCCTAGGCAACTCCAGCAGAAGTGGGAGTGAAGAACACCTTAGGCCTCCTATCGAGACTTGAGAGATTCATTTTATAAATGGGTTGAACAATGCATGTAAAACAGGGGTTAGATAGCGGTATAAATTAGTCTCTTGGTACAGATTTAGGCATTTGTTTATAAACATGAAATGTCTTTTCATTGCAGCAGGGATTTAGAAGGCTTTGATTACATACTGTATCTAAAGCTGACCATAGTTGGATCAAAATTCGGCTGGTTCAGCAGGAACAGGACAAATTTTGATCCATGTGAGGCCACACCAGATCAATAGACATGGATCTAACAATTAACTTCAAACAGGCTTGATGAGAAGTATTTCTGGATCAGAGGCTGCAGCCACTGTTTAATGTAGAGTGGAGAGTCCCCACTGTCAGAATACATTAGGGTTGATTTACTTAAATCGAAGAGTGCAAAATCTGGTGCAGATCCTCAGGTAAACCAGTTTCTATTTTTTTTTGTCAAAGCTTTATTGTACAAGCTGAAGCTAGAAGCTGATTGGCTATCATGCACAGCTGCACCAGATTTTATACTCTCCAGTTTTAGTAAACCTCGATTGAGTGGATAGAGGAATCTGTTCATTATTTTTGTTAAGCCCACTGGCTAAACAAAAAAAAAAAAAAAGATCCATCTATGGCCAGCTTTGGGGTTCCAATTGAGCAGGTAAAGCTTATATTTTAAAGCTTCCAGCTTGCTGCCAGCAGCTTTAAATTGCTTGTGGCTTTTGTCACCTTGAAGCAAAATGCGAATCTGCTAATTTTGTGGCAAATCTAGGTTCAGCAAAACTTTGTGCTCACCAATAATCATGATGGTATCAACCAGACAGCATTCCAGGCTGCCATCTATGACAGCAAAACTGCACCTTCTTCAATTGATTCAAGAATTCACTAAGAATATGGACCTCTCCATAACATACCACAGGCTTGACTTTTGCAAATGATTTATGAAGGCTGTGACATTGAGTAACTATCCAATGGAATGTAAATAGCAGTATTAAATAGCCCCTATGTGAAAGGACTTTAGAAGCAGTAAGAGTGGATTCCTGTTTACAACAATGATTTATTTACCATGAACCCAAAGCTTCGAAATGGGGCCTTGATGAAACTGTACCAAACAACAACTTTTTAAATACATGCTCTTCTCTTTAAATTCAAGAATAAACTTACCTTGTAAGCCCACAGTTGGATTATTGCCTGTGGATTGTATCAAGTTATCAAGCTACCATATTCTCCATGCAGACTGGACAAAAGTTTCTTGCAAAAAAATTAAATTTCAGACAGAATAGTGACTGTTTATTTTGTGATGAGATGAGCTCCACTAAGGATATCACTTAAAAATGTTAAATATTAAGGGAATAATGTAATAATTTAAGGCAGATATATAGGTGTAGTTATGTATGTGTGTATGTATATGTCACACATATCCTAAGTGCATCTTTAAAGAGGCTTTCCCGGCAAAATTACTTTTTAGAATTGTAAAGAGCACCCATGACCAATACACATATATAGCAGTCCTCCAATGTATCAGTCCACACATATGTGCTACTTCTGTTGTCTCCTTTGACACTTCATTAAGTTGGATGCTCATCACGAACCTTGCTACATGGCAAAAAATGTGAAGTATGATTAATTCAAATCCATGGCATCAGATGGAAGGTTGGGCATTTTGAAGATGATACTTAATACCTAGCCTGGCTTAGCAATGCATCATGAAAGTAAATTTGTGGATAGCAAGAATGCGAGCAGTGCTTCTTCAGGAATACTGAGTGTGTGTGTGTGGGGGGGGGGGGGGGGGGGGGGGGGGCTGTGGAGTTTTCTCTAGATGTGTGGCTTTTTATAAAAGGAAACACTCTTAATATAATTTCTGATGACCCAGAGGAAGCAATAACAAGAGCAGGGGTAATGTATAAAGGTGATCGATTCTGTACTATGGGCACAGAGTGCTGCAACTTAGAAGCAATCCAGCCTGGAGAACCACATTGTGGCTTCATCTATGCACTGATATCTCTTCCAGTATTAGGAAGGCAAATGCAACAACCTGGTATTTTAGCATTTTAAACTTTCAAAAATAAACCAATATTTTGACCAACTGAAATACATTATTACTGTTGTATGTTTTATTAAATTAATGTTTTTCTTTTTTTCTGTTTTAAATCTTTAAAGCACCTTAAAAGAACATAAGACCATTAATTTAAAAAATGGATTTCTCGCCAGAAAAAAACATGCAGTCCTTCCTGTATTGGCAAAGACCTTAAGAAGAAGTTGCCTGCTCGTATGATATAATGACTAAGATCTACCCTTCTTGACTATGGAGAAAACCAAAAATATAAAAAGAAAAAAAAAAAAAAATAATAAAATAGTTTAAAACATCACATTTACAATAATTTCTCACAGTTCAAATTTGTTAATTCCACATCACGGTGACACTCATGCAGTTTTAGAGGAGACAAGGAGAACCTTAAATCAGTGGCTTCATTTTTGCATTATTCTAGGAGGAGGGGAATTCTATTTTTTACACACTTCTATACAAATACTGTTTTCTTCAATTTTTTTTACAAGGAGTGTATTTTAAAATGAAAAAAAAAGTTTCTGAAGTACTTTCTCATGCTTCTTTCCAAAATTTTCCGTGGGCCTGTAAGGTGCAGTCACTTAGGCTGTGGCTTCTTTGACGTTCTGTCTTGCTCACTGCTCAGCTTTGGGAAGGACAACTGCACAGATATGGCTGTAAATAGTCTCTAAGGGTCCATGTTTTTATTTTTTGGTAGGGAAGAAATTCAAGGTGGCCCTCATGACGCAAAATAGGAACTCTGCATGGAGTACAGTCGGTCAATTGGATTTCCTACTCGGGCCTGCATGGAATTGACTTCTGAAGAAGCCAGGAAGCAGTCACTGAGACTTGTTAACGAGGTATCACTGTCAATATCATGGAAGATGGTGTCATTCCCTGTAAAAGAAACATATTCATATTACATGAACGCAAGAATACTGTAAAAAGTACAGTCAAAATATCACTATATATTGAAACCTTCTTTACGTTCTAATGTCTTCATTGACATAATTTTAAAAAAATAAAACAAAAATATGGGATAAAGGTAGAGCTGTTGCTCAAGGCAAAAAAGTTTAATATGTGTATATATATGTGTATATATATATATATATATATATATATATATATATATATATATATATATATATATATATATATATATATATATATATTGGTTGAACTAGATGAACTGTGTCTTTGTTCAACCAGACTAACCATGTAACTATGTAACAATACAAAATACATAGTATAAAGTATCTATATGCTGTATATTTTTTTATCTAGCCAGTTTAGGTTTGATTTATTTGTAGATTACAGATAATACTTAGAGGTATCTAATAATAATTCCATGCTAATTGGAGATTAATGGAAGTACTTAAAAGAAAAAGTATTGAAATCTGGAATTCTAATTTAGGTGGTTCAAACCAGCATTTAGAAAGGTCTCTCTAAATATTAGTTAGTAAACATAATTACTGAGTGGGAGTGGATATGCTAAGCACAACCTAACAGCTTAAATAGCCTAATTTTCTGTAGCTGTGAACAAATAAAAACTGACATCTCAGGTCAGACCCATGTACTAACAATCCAATGTTAGTACAGTGATCTCCCCTGCTGTTCTATTGTTGCCCCTCCCCACCCCCACCAGAACACTCCGGTCAGCGCTCTCAGCCATTGGCCAATCAGGAGCTGGGGCTTAAAGCAGGCCATATATCTTGCGATTTTCTTTGGGGGGGGGGGGGGTCGCGGAAAGCTGTCCCTGCCAGGAGAACACAATGATTATAATCACATTCTAGTAATCCGACATGCTGGCTCGATGATAGATCAACTTGGGTACAATCAGCCTGCCCATAGATGGCTTGAATCTCAGCCAGTTCCTGCTGAACCGCCTGAGATTCAAACCATTTATGGCCGGCTTCAGGGGGTCTGTGTTGATGAGCTTTGGGCTTGTGTCAATTGCATCTATTTCAGAAGCTTTTGAGGATATTCAGATTTTGACAGGTGCATTACAGGTGCATTTAACCTGCAGTTGACTTGTTTCATACAGGTTTTGAATCCCTATAGACTTCAAAGGGAATTCAAAACCGGCTTGAGGTGAACAAAAGCCCATCAACACAGGCTCTTAAAGTGTATTTTCACTTTTGCAGTTGAATTTGAACATACCCCACTATATGTCTGTTGTGTATTCCCATTCACACAGTATGTTATATATATATATATATATATATATATATATATATATATATATATAATTTGTAATTGTTTCTTTGAAACAAGCCTTTGGGCAGACTGCAAGCTGCTCTGAACATTTTCAAAGTGAGTATGTCCCCAGGCAAAATCTGGGGACATACTGAGTTACTCATGATTAACATACAATGCAATGGTTAGTGTAGCTTGATATTGCATGGTCAGACTTGCTAGCTGCAGCAGGCTTGTTCAACAAGAAAACACACAGGAGATTTTTTTACATGTTCACAAAGCATTTGCAGTCTGAAAAAAAACTTGGGAGCCCAATGCCAAGGGTTTTCAGAAGATATAAACAGTGGATAGTTCAACTAGCCTAGAATAGTTCAACTAGCCTACATGTACACAAAGGCCTAGGGTGCATGGGACCTTAGAGAAACTGGAAAAGATCAGCAGCAATGAAGTGCAAAATGAATTAAAAAAAATGGCAACATCATTAGTAAATTAAAAAAGAAATATATCTTAACAGCATCATGTTTAATTTATTAAGGGCACATTCAGCTCAGTGAACTATCTGAAGAACCGTCTTGTATCTGCTATCGTTAACTCTTGAGCCATTCAACACCAGATTATATATACTGGAATGATCCCCAGAGGAAAGCAGTGTTGACCGAAACAACCACTCAGATTACAGCTGCTATTGTTCTAATGCAGATTTGAAAATGGAAGCAAATATATCCTTAGTTGTAATGGGCTACCTCTACAAGGCAGTTGAATTTGTGAATTGTAAAGAAAAGCAAGTTCTGATAGAACTTGTCAGTCAGCAAATGAATGTAAGCTCAGAATAAAATCCTCAGGGTAAACTGGATAGTCTTGGGGGATTTGAGTGATTTTCAATTTTTAAGTTGAGAGGATGGATGCTTTAGAAACAAATGGGTAAGATTATGTTATGCCAAGAAACAAACATATATTTTATTTCTATGCTATATTTTCACTACACATTAGGTTATACTGTATCGAAAGAGTAAAAAATCCAACACTAGTATCAGAGGCCAGAATTAGAATTTTGCACATGTCAAGGGTTAGCTTGTGAATCACCCTCTATTTCTGTGGCAGCACTTCTAGCTCCATCCTGTTTGTGTAAGATAAACACTCAGCATACCTCTGCTGCTACTTGTGTGTACTAACCTTTTTACCCTTACTCTATAGGACTAGCTTCTTTTAACTGTTTGACTCATTAGACACAAATCAGAACAGAGCCATTGGCAAACATTGAGAGCATTATCATGGTGTACATTCTAGGAGCCTCTTCTCTGTGTTGAGTTGAGTGCCCTTAAATTGGTCATGCAAGATTTCGAATAGGTAGCAGGTTAAGTTTATTTTACAAATAGTGTTGTGCTGTCAAATCAATACCACAAGTGATAATGAAAAGTGATAATACAATACTAGACTAAAAAATTAAAACGTCCCTTAAACATTTCAAAAATAAAAATAAACCAAAAATAAAGTCTACCGTGATCATAAATTCTTAATGCAATAAATATAATCCACCGTGAATGTAACTTCTTCATGCAACAATTGTGCCCCAGCCACCAAATAAATATGCTGCCGCTTACCAGATATTCGGACCCCACAACTAAGGTGGTCTGAAACCGCATTAGAAGATCACTTGTGGTATTTATCTGACAGTGCAACACTGTTTGTAAAGTATTTTTTCTTTCTCTTTTTATTCACAGTTGTATTTACCAGTGCAGGATCTGCACAATATTAGGTTAAGTTTATTAGTTCCCTTTCTCCTCAGTTATATTGGAAATAGAGTAATAGTAGAAGGCAAAGTAGGAACTGTATTGAGATTACTGATCGTTTTACCACAACAGAACCATGATCATTGCTTATTTCTTCAAAAAGGCCAAAGATAAAAATTGTCTATGGCTTCATTTGTTTTTGGTTCCATTTTAGAACACAGACCCATTGATGTTGTTTTATTGAATGAGTAGAAAGTCCATTTAAGTCAGTGAATCCCTGTCCAACACAATACACAATTTTACGTGTGGAAATTAAGAAAATTTAAAATTTCTGTTCACCTGAATGATTAAACTGAACAAAGCTTTGCTGGTCTGCATCACATTCCACTCCTTTTAGAATGAACCAGACAGCTGCCAACCAACTTGGCAGAGACTAATGCCCCGTACACACGGTCGGATTTTCCGACGGAAAATGTGTGATAGGACCTTGTTGTCGGAAATTCCGACCATGTGTGGGCTCCATCACACATTTTCCATCGGAATTTCCGACACACAAAGTTTGAGAGCTTGCTATAAAATTTTCCTACAACAAAATCAGTTGTCGGAAATTCTGATCGCGTGTACACAAATCTGACGCACAAAGTGCCACGCATGCTCAAAATAAATTAAAACACGAAAGCTATTGGCTACTGCCCCGTTTATAGTCCCGACGTATGTGTTTTACGTCACTGCGTTCAGAACGATCGGATTTTCCGACAACTTTGTGTGACCGTGTGTATGCAAAACAAGTTTGAGCCAACATCCGTTGGTAAAAATCCATGGATTTTGTTGTCGGAATGTTCGATCAATGTCCGATCGTGTGTACAGGGCATATTACTTAATAATTTAAATAATAAGATTATTTTCACTTTTTTCAGCCATTTTGAAAAAGAGGATAAACTAAAAAGATTTTAAAAATGAGCACATTATATTAGAACATATAAATCTAAAATTGAATATCTCCTTTAGTTTGTTCATTTTCACAGGCAATTGTTTAGTGTACATATACAAAATATAATGATCACAATTGTCTAGAAAAAAGGCATATATTATCACACTGCAGTCTGTTCTGAATGGTGGTACTTGGTATAACTGTACATGGTGCACGCAGCTTACCATAAGGATTCATGTGGTCACCTGGCATTTGAGGAGGGGTGAGTCCTTGCTGGAAGGGGTCTGTGCTGTAGTTGTTCTGATCCATCGAGACGATCTGTTGCTGAGGGGGGGCCAGAGGGGCGTATGAGGTCATCATCCCTTCCATGCGGCTGGACATGACCTCTGACGGGTGACAAGGAGCCACATTAATGCACTCAGTCCTGCAAAGTTTGTCATCTGTCTATCATTTGTCTGCTAGGCCATTTCATATCTAGTTCAATCTAGCAGTCACATCGACTTTTGTTTTTTCAAAAATACCAATCTGTTCTTCTATATACAAATAGCTAAAGTGGTTAAAATAGAAATCTATTGTTTTAATATAGTAAGGCAAGACTGTGAAATAATAAAATGCATACATGCAAGCATTAAATTGCTTTATAATGTATCTATTTCATACAAGCTAAATTTTGCTGAACTTATTGTCTTCCATAATATGCTTTGCCTGCTATATGTAGAGGTACCCATGGAATGCATTTGGCTTTTGGTCTTTAGAACTTTGTCAATGAAATGCATTTTATTGCTTTGTGCACTGAGAAAGATGTAGAGAGCATTTCGCATTAACAGCTACATTAAATTACATAGACAGATATGTGTTTACGTTTCTGTCATTGAGAAATGTTCACTTCAATAGTCTATATAGGCCAAACAGAATGGATTAGGTAATACATATTATGCACATAAGCTTTTTTTTTTTTCACTGTTCTGCTTTACAATATCAAGCATGCTACAAACGATGGGGTTGGTTTTTAATCTTTGACAGGATGGAAATAGAAACTGCTGTTACAGGCTTAATAGAGAGGTTTAGGATATGTAGATAGATTTGTGAAACTGTGAGCTAAATTTGGTTCACAATTGGAAAGGCAATTTTAGACACCGCTTCTAAGCTAGATTCATTACTATAGTACTGGTTATTAGAGAGGAATTATGGACGGTAGTATGGTGAGATACAGTATTTGTTTTCGATGGAAGTTTAGTAGGCTAGATAGAGTTTCTATATAGCTTAAAATTTTCCAGAGAGTCCGATTTAAAGATTTATTAGGATTTAGGTGAGACTTCAGGCGGTACAAATGGTCTCTATTAGGTTTAGAGGTAGGATAGATAATGCTTGTGAAACATTTTTATTTTTGGCAGAGCTTAAATGATATTTTAGCAGCTTGACATATTGGAGAGATTTATGAAGATTTTGCTATAGTTTACGGTTATAACAATAGGTTAGTGATAGGTCTTGCATTAACACAGCGCACGGACCCTGCAATGGAAATATTAGGTTTTTTTAGGTTTTTTAGACTTAATGAAATTAGGGAACTTCTTATCAGGAAATATTGTTAACACTACTCTTATTTGTAAATGAAGGCAGGCTTTTCCTGTAACGGCGTTGCTAAACATCACTCCAAATGCTAGAGCTGGATCCTGGATGTTCGCTGCAAAAATGACACTTCCAGTGATGTCGACCTTCTTGGTCCCCTGCAGCTCTTACTGGTTCCCCCTCTGACCTCACATTACCACTCTTTTTGTTAGTGACACAAGGTTAGAGGCAGGAACCAGTGAGACCCACAAAATCAATACTTCCAGAAGTGTTGCTTTCCCAGTGGACTTTAGGGACCAGTTCCAGTGATCAAAGTAGTATTCAGCAATGCATGCAAAGAAAAAGGTGAGTGTGTAGTGCCTTCTTTTAAAAAGAACAAGCATTTTAACTAAAATGTTGGTGATAGTTTGCTGTAAATACCATAATCTAGCTAAATGGCATTTATGCACTAATTTGGAGGTACTTAATAATCTGCAAAGGGCAGCTTGTTGCATTTTAAACTTTGTATATTATCTATGGAGACATCATTTTTTGTAGTCTAAATTAAAAAGTAAAGTGATCCTAAATGACCACTAGCAATGTGAAGAGTGCAAGCATCTTGACACAAGATGGTTATCTCTCACCTCTTATCTATGGTTAATGGCCTTTGATATACCGTACCAGAAGCATTTTCAGCTAACTATAATACTGCAGCCAACTTCGGTTTTGGCTGTAAAGCTCTCTCTCAATGGATCCACCTGTTAACAGTTTGAATATTCTCTACGTTAATCATGATTCAGTACTGAGGTTCAGGGTCAATATTACATGCTCATGCATGCAAACTCAAGTATTTCAACTTGGGTTTTTGAGATCCTATTAAACCCCTGGGTTGAAATGAGTTAGGGATTGGGCAAACTATTTCCACTCAATTCACACCTATTTCACTCAAATGAGAGAGAGAAGATAAGATTTTGATTAAATGCTATTGGAAAAGCTGATTTTGATTTGTCCCAGGTTTCATAAATTTGCCCACCTGCCTTGTTATGCTTGTCAACTATTTACTGTATGTGTAGCGTTGCCCAATGTATCACCCACATTTTAACCTCTTTGTTAATAGATCATGCACTTAGTTAATATGTTCAAAGAACATGTTGGAAGAGAGACCATGTGTGTAATAATGTGGGTTAAATGTAAAGTGGTTTCATGAATTTCAAGTATAGGAAAAGTGGTAGCGTGAAAAGTATATATCTATGATCCAAAATATTCATCAATATTATATGAAAACATACTGCATTAAGTGATAATGATTGTGTTGCAAAAGGTTTTGAATAAAAAAAGTATGGGAGAATAGAAATGGGAGAATTAGGGGTTTGGTTTATAAAATAATTTGCATAGCCATTTGCCCAGTGAAAATGCAGATGCATTCGTTTTGGGCAAAAAACATATAAGTTTCAATAAAATGTTCTTGGATAAAAAAAAAACATATGAGAATAATTTCTGTGCTGTTCAAATGTACACCATTAATTTTAAATGGTAATGCCACATTTGGCCATTAGATGATAGAATTGTATAAATTATAAGGATTATAGGAATTTTCTATAATCCTTAGCTACATCAGGTGGACAAATGCAGTATTTTCCATTTTAAAATCAATGATTTACATCCAAACAGCACAGGATATAGGATTTACATTTGATTTTTGCCCCACTCACACTGAATGAATGTATGTGCACTCCCACTGGGGAAATGCCTATGCACACTCTTTATAAATTAACTCCTTATTGTCTGAAAGTGATTTATACACAAAATCAGCAGACATTGTGTTGGCTTAACCTAAGTGAGATCGCAACCAATGACTTGTACTACACACAATGGCAGCAAAGCCCACTTTTCAAATAAAGTGGAAAACCCCTTTAAGTATTTTGACTGAGGGATGTCATTGGGTTCTAGTGAGATGCTGGACTTCCTTGTTAGCAGTAATACTGCAAATGTCTGGCTGCTATAAATAGAAGGCAGGTATATTTTACATAGAACGGCAATATAGTGAACTAAAATCTAATAGGGGTGATGCTGTTGAGGGGTTATTGAGATTAATAGCTAATTATTTAAAATATTACATTGTAATGTACTGTGTTTATAAACAGTAACAGTTTAGCTACCTTGACCAAGTCTCTGAGAATTTTGTTGTTCTTGTTGTTGTTGATGCCTCCGTGCTAATTTCTTCATCTGTTGAATTAAACAATGCACTTTTAAGTGACTGTGAATGACTTAAGTGAACATGAATTGATTAGACATGTATTAGCCAACAGAGTTCTCTAAATGTACATGAACAGTACAAAAAAAAGACCAGATTATGTATAACAAAGCAGAAAAGTATGTAAGGTACCTTTGCTCTTTGGTTCTGGAACCATACTTGGACGACTCGTACACTAAGGCCTGTTTCTGCTGCCAATGTCTCTCTGACCTGATAAAGAGGAGAAGATTGTTCATTCATAAGGTGTGTTTGTGTATAATGTGGATGGGGAGAGTAGAGAAGACTACATCTCTAATATCATAACCACAGTCTTACATTTAGTGAAAGAAGCATGGCCGGATCAAGGGGGGTGCTGGGGGGGGCTGTGCCCCCCGTATTTCAGTTGTGTCCCCCAAAGCCTTATGATCACCCCCCTTCACTCTGGATACTTTGCCAGCTGCCGAGTAACCCTCCCTGCACCGCACACAACTCCTCCTCCTCTCACTGCACATATCTTAGATCGCATTCCTTTACACAGAGCCACAAACTGCAGTGTTTAGGTGGCTACTGGAGCTGTGCTGCTGTTCTCACCAGGGAGAATCACAGGTCAGCACTGCAAAATAGCAGCCAATTACACACTGTGCAGATTGTAGGCTGTGTGTGAAGGAATGTAATCTCAGATATGTGAAGAACAGGTAGGGGAAGAGCCCTGCCACTAGAGATCCCCCTGTCCTCTGCTTCTCCACTGGCAATCCCCCTGTCCTCCGCCTCTCCACTGGTGATCTGCCTGCCCTCCGCCTCTCCACTGGTGCTCCCCCTGTCCTCCGCCGGCGATCTGCCTGTCCTCCGCCTCTCCACTGGTGCTCCCCCTGTCCTCTGCCTCTCTACTGGTGCTCCCCCTGTCCTCCGCCTCTCCACTGGTGCTCCCCCTGTCCTCCGCCTCTCCACTGGTGCTCCCCCTGTCCTCCGCCTCTTCACTGTCGATCCCCCTGTCCTCCGCCTCTCCATTGGTGATCCCCTATCCTCTGCCTTGTCACTGGTGATCCTATTTTCCTCTGCCTTTCCACTGGCAATCCCTGTCCTGTGGCCTGCCAGCAGTGACCCCTGTCCTCTGCAAAGCTGATCACTGTACACTGCCCTACAAATTCCTGTAGAATCCCCTGCTGACCTCCCATCCTTTACCCTGCTGACCCCTGTACACTGCACTACAAACTGCTGATCATAGGGGGTCAGCAAGGCAGAGGATAGCCTCTGCTTTGCTGACACCCTGTACACTGCACTACAAATTGCTGACCCTATCCTCTGCCCTGATGACCCCCTGTACACTGCCCTACAAACTGCTGAACCTATCCTCTGCTTTGCTGACCCCCTGTACACTGCCCTACAAACTGCTGAACCTATCCTCTGCTTTGCTGACCCCCTGTACACTGCCCTACAAACTGCTGACCCTATCCAATGCCCTGCTGACCTCTCATATTCTGGACCCGTGACATTTTTTACTGCACCCCCACATCAGACAGGCTAGGTCCAGTCCTGGAAGGAAGCCCTGACTGATCTGAACTATCTGAAGGCAGGTAGATAATGATCACTTGGAACTTATGAGAATAGCTGCGGTAAGTGGTCCCTGTTAAAGGAAATAGCCATGAGAAAAACACTCTAGCCTCTTAAGGTAAGCCATTCAAAACTCAATATTTATTTCAAATTCGTTCAGGGGACATTTCCTGGCAGTTATACACATCATTTATATCTGGGTGTTGATATACCTTTTAAAGCCAAAGTTTCTAAAGCAAAACTTTTTTTGTCTCATTTTGGATAGAGTTAGTGGTAGTTAAAATCTCTGTTCGGTTTTTGGCAACCTGTGTCCAATTAAGGATACTTCCGTTCACTTCCTGTCCTGTAGACACAATATAAATGGGGGAGGAAATCTCTCCAAAGTAAGGTAAATCCCTTCTTAGACAATTATCACCAGTACAAGAATCCATGTTGGAAGATTTCCACTCTGTTCCTGTTCTGGGAAACAAGCAAAACTCTGGATTTTCTGTCCCAGTAATAGCGGTTGCTAGCACTGATAGAGAGAATAAACATCTGTAGCAGGCACACAGATGGCAATAAAAACCTAAAAGGGGTTATTAGCCTTCAACACTATCCAAAATAACAAACAAACAAGATTTGCCTTTAGATACACCACTTTAATTTTGCCTGTTTTTTATAGGTAACACCATGAACCATTCGAAGAAGATATTTTCTCTAAATATTTATTACTATTTTTCTGAAAGAAGATGCATCAACATTTAATCTTATTTAACATAATTTAAGAAAGGAACAAGAAAAATGTAGGAGTAAAACAAAAGAAAAAAAAATCAGCAACAAAGCACCCAAACACAAAGTTAAAGGGGCAAGAAAGAGCCAGAATTTTCATTTTATTATTTTATTCTACATCATATTCTGCAATTTTTTTTTTTTTTATGGAAGTTGTTCTTACTTCGCCAATGCTAATTTCTTGAGATGTCAGGGCCGAGCTTGCAGCAATATGTGTTTTTTTGTGTCTGCAGCTTAAAATGATTGTAAAGGTTTATTTATTTTGTTAAATAACAAACATGTTATGCTTACCTGCTCTTTACAATAGTTTTGCACAGAGCAGCCCTGATCCTCCTCTTCTGGGGTTCCCGGATGGTGCTCTGGGCTCCTCATCTTCTCCATGTGCCACCATAGGAACCATAGGCTATGGTTTGATAAAGGGGCCATCTTGCCATTTCTGGAAGCTGCTGTTGCTTATGTTCCATCCTGAAGCCTGACAGCTGCACTTCCTTTAAGAACTCTGCTTCAACTAGCCACATGCCTGCTGAGCCCTGCAGCCTCATGGTAATCGTATGGAGGTCTATATGGGTCTATGTCAAGCCTTGATCCACTTTTATCTAGTGAGTGCATTTTTATTGTCTTTTATACTTTTTGCAATAAATCCTACACCTAGATGGAGCTGCCCTCTTGTGTTTGTTTTTTATATGTGCATTAGGATCTCAAGACCTAATCTGAAAGGAGCCGCATCCACTTTACCTGGTGTTCCCCCCCACTCTCCTGGCCCTCTTATGTGCCGCGTTTAATGATGATTGGGTTCTATTCAGCGCAATAGCTTATTCTTTTTCTTTGCTTCCTATGGTGGCATACTGGCTCGATCCTGAGCTGGGTTGTGTGCATCTATTGATACACACAGTACAGAGGATGCATTAGGGTAAAAAAAACCCTTTATCCTTTAAAACCACTTTAAGGTGATTGTAGCGTTGTGTACATGTACTGCTTGGTTCTTAGAAGAAATGGGTATACCCAAAAGGTTGTTCTGAAACTTTAACTGTCATTGCAAGTAAAAGAAGTATCACAGATATTACTCAACACTGTGTCTGTAGTAACAAGTCTACACTTGTTACTACAGACACAGTGTTGAGTACTATCTGTGATACTTCTTTTATACCCACCTTTCTGCAAGGCTTTGAAGACACCTCAAAAGATGCTTTAAAGGCCCTTCTTTGCTGTGTTGTAAGGATTGTGCGTGGTCGCTTCGGCCTCCTTGGGTCTTTACTGTCATCGCTACCCTTTCCTTGGTTTCCATGACCCTTTCCTGGCTTCACGTCACCTTCATCGTCATCACTTTTCACTATAATAAAGAAAAAACAAGGAATGAGAACTTGTGTGGCTTTAGATGTCTGTAAAAGGTAAATGATGATATACAGTGCGTTGAAAGAGTATTCATACCCCTTGAAATGTTCCACATTTTGTAATGATACAACCAAAAACGTAAATGTATTTTATTGGGATTTTATGTGATAGACCAACAAAGTGTCACTAAATTGTGAAGTGGAAGGAAAATGATAAATGGTTTTCAACATTTTTTAAAAATACATATTTGAAAAGTGTGGCATGCATTTGTATTCAGCCCCCTTTACTCTGATACCCCTAACTAAAATCTAGTGAAACCAATTGCCTTCAGAAGTCACCTAATTAGTAAATGGAGTCCACCTGTGTGTAATTTAACCACTTCCCACCCATAGGTCATCATATGACATCCTGGACTTTGAGTGGGGATATCTGAATGATGCCTACAGCTACAGGCATCATCTAGATATCATCTTTTTCAGCCAGTGATTCTGTGCACCATAAGAACAATCATAGCGGCAGTTCAGCTGCTGGACACCCCCTCCGTTGCTTCTCCCAGCTTGCCCCTGCGATCAGCGAACCGGAGAACAAATCGGTCACTGACAGAAGTTTACCATAGAGCCTTCTGGTGACCAGATGGTCCCCAGTCATCTCTAAGACCCTCGGAGGCCCAGGCGTGATGTTATGACTTCACGTCCGGGCCAGTGGAAGTAAACAAAGCTGAGGACGTGGCTGGAGAGGCCCGAGAGAGATTTTTTTTTTTCTATCTCAGCCTTTCCAGCCTGAAGGAGAGATGGGGAGTCTTACTGACCCCACATCTCTCCATAAAGAGGACCTGTCATGCACTATTCCTATTACAAGGTATGTTTACATTCCTTGTAATAGGAATAAAAGTGATCAAAACAATTTTTTTGAAAGAGAAAGTGTAAAAATAAAAAAAGTAAGTAAAATAAATAATACATTTTTTTTTTTAAAGTGCCCCCCTCCCCGCGTGCTACAGAAGCGAATGCATACATAGGTCATTCCCACATATGTAAACGGCATTCAAATCACACATGGTATCGCCACGTACGTTAGAGCAAAAGCAACAATTCTAGCTCAAGACCTTCTCTATAACTCTAACCATGTAACCTGTAAAAAAATTTAAATCGTCGCCTATGGTGACTTGTAAGTACCGAAGTTTGGCGCCATTCCACGAGTGTGCACAATTTTAAAGCGTGACATGTTAGGTATCTATTTACTTGGCGTAAAACGTTACTGTTTTTTTATTTTTAATTGATGAAAATGTTTTTTTTCCAAAATAAACGAGTTTGAAAAATCGCTGCGCAAATACCGTGTGACAAAAAGTTGCAATGACCACCATTTTATTCCCTAGGGTCTCTGCTAAAAAAACATTTATAATATTTGGGGGTTCTGAGTAATTTTCTAGAAAAAAAAATGATGATTTTTACATGTAGGAGCGAAGTGCCAGAATTGGCCCAGATGGTAAGTGGTTAATCTCAGTATAAATACAGCTGTTCTGTAAAGCCCTCTGAGGTTTGTTAGAAAACCTTAGTGAACAAACAGCATCATGAAGGCCAAAGAACACACCAGACAGGTCAGGGATAAAGTTGTAGAGAAGTTTAAAGCAGGGTTAGGTTATAACAAAATATCCCAAGCTTTGAACATCTCACGAAGCACTGTACAATCCATCATCCAAAATTGGAAAGAGTATGGCACAAGTGCAAACCTACCAAGACATGGCTGTCCACCTAAACTGACAGGCCGGGGAAGGAGAGCATTAATCAGCGAAGCAGCCAAGAGGCCCATGGTAACACAGGAGGAGATGCAAAGATCCACAGCTCATGTGGGTGAATCTGTACACAGGACAACTATTAGTTGTGCACTCCACAAATCTGGCCTTTATGGAAGAGTGGCAAGAAGAAAGCAATTGTTGAAAGAAAGCCATAAGAAGTCACATTTGCAGTTCACGAGAAGTCATCTGGGAGACACAGCAAACATGTGGAAGAAGGTGCTCTGGTCAGATAAGACCAAAATGTCACTTTTTGGTCCAAAGGAAAATTGCTGTGTGGCAGAAAACTAACACTGCACATCACCCTGAACACACTGTAAAACATGGTGGTGGTGGCAGCATCATGTTGTGGGGATGCTTTTCTTCAGCAGGGACAGGGAAGCTGGCTAGAGTTGATGGGAAGGTGGATGGTGCCAAAAACAGGGCATTCTTAGATGAAAACCGGTTAGAGTCTGTAAAAGACTTGAGACTGGGGCGGAGGTTCACCTTCCAGTAAGACAACGAGCCTAAACATACAGCCAGAGCTACAATGGAATGGTTTAGATCTAAATGAATTCATGTGTTAGAATGGCCCAGTCAAAGTCCAGACCTAAATCCAATTTAGAATCTGTAAGAAGACTTGAAAATTGCTGTTTACAGATGTTCTCCATCCATTCTGAGCTTGAGCTTTTTTGCAAAGAAGAATGGGCAAAAATGTCATTCTCTAGATGTGGTAGACATACCCAAAAAGACTTGCAACTGTAATTGCATCAAAAGGTGGTTCTACAAAGTATTGGCTTAGGGGGGATGAATACAAATGCACCCCACACTTTTCACATATTTATTTGTAAAAAAATTTGAAAACCAATTATCATTTTCCTTCCACTTCACAATTATGTGCCACTTTGTGTTGGTCTATCACATAAAATCCCAATAAAATACATTTACGCTTTTGGTTGTAACATGACAAAATGTGGAAAACTTCAAGGGGTATGATTACTTTTTCAAGGCACTGTATAAGATTGGTATATATGATTAGGGTATATAAATATAGATATATTAACATTATATAAAAATATTGTACCAATATTAAAAATATTAACACATGCTAGTGATATAGCATGACCCAAAAAAATAGATGGCATTAAACCATTATAAAGTTGACTGTGGTAAAAACATAGAAAATGGCAAAAAGAGCTTCACCTACACTTAGTATGCAATTTTGAGTCATCCGAACGAACGAGCCCTCGGAGAGCTTGTGGTTTCATTTTACAAAGGTAAATATATCATATAGACAGGCTCTTATGTTCTCAACTAGCAGAGTTTTCTGTAAAAAAATGTGGCAAAGCCATAAAATAACCTGAACAGTAACGTAATAACATGCAGTGATGTAATGACCTGCACAGCAATATTGTAATGCTGCTAGCTATAAAATAAAATGCTAGAGTTATAAGAACCTGCAGAGATGTACAGTCACACACTGAGAACAAGAGGATACAGATATATATCAATCAGACACATATAACTTGCTCAAAGAGGATAGAGTATGGACAGAAAATGACGAGAATACTGTAAGTTGCAGAAAGCATTTAAAATACACAAATGGATCAGTAAAATTACACGATGACCCTTCAGTTTTCAAATACCTATTTAGCTACACATACTGGGGTTGAAGTGTATGTTAACTTAATGAAAATAGTTTAGCTGTGTTCTTTTGAATGTTTCATCACATGCAGTGGAAATTTTAAAAAGAAAAAAAAACAGGATTTTTGCCTGCATCTGCTTGTTTTTGTTTTTGTTTTTTTTTACCTTATTCTGTAGCCTCCCTGGCGGTTTTCCCGAGTGTGGCTCGGGGTTAAAATTCAGGACCATTAGCGGTAACCCGAGCCACGCTCGGGATTACATCGCAGGATCCTGGTGTGGCTTTACTTACCTTGTCCCCGGGATACTGCGATGTCCCCCGCAGTGTCCGTGGGCTCCGTCCTCCTCCAAAGCCTCTCCTTGCCAGGCTCCGTTCCCTGCGAGCGTCGCGACGCACGGGGCGGAGCCTGGCGGCAAATAAAAAAAAAAAGTAAAAATCATAACACATACAGTACTGTAATCTTACAGATTACAGTGCTGTATGAAATTATTTCACATCCCTTTTGTCCCCAGAGCTTTGGCCCATGCCCTGCATGCAGTTTTATGTGATATATACTGTTCTTTCTGCCTGGAAACTGGAGATTGTCCATAGCAACCAAAAAGTGTCCCTTTACGCCAAAAGTGGCTTTAGACCAGCTAGAAAACAGCGATAGTAAATTAGAACACTTGCAGAATTGAGCGATAGTGAATCGTGGGGAAATTTATTTTATTACTATTTATTTTTATTTATTTTTATTATTTTTTTTATTTATTATATTATAATTTATGTTTTTGTGTTTCAAACTTTATCATACCTGGGATATCTACTAGACTCTTGTTTGAACAGATTTAAGTGTGTTATTGTTAAGAATTACAGACCTACAATATAAAACGCCAAATTTCCATGCAAAATAATTGTACCGCTTTCAGCACCTAAAATCCGAAATAATCATACCGCCAGGGAGGTTAAGCTAAGTGAACATTCACTTTGCAAAGGGAAAGGCAATCTGCTCCTTGAGTAAATTAACTATTATTTGAATATTTATTTTAATATCAACTCTGAGCACCAAAATTTTTATATTTATGATCTCTACATTTTTTTTTAAATCTTTTTAGGGTTGTAATTGGCTTTCTGGTGTGTTCATAATGCTGTTAAAACACTGATTATTTTCTGCAGGATAGTACAACTCCTGTTCTATTTCTAGAACTCTTCAGACATAAACCCATATGCCCTGTACACACGATTGGACATTGATCGGACATTCCGATAACAAAATCCATCGTATTTTTTCAGACGGATTTTGGGCCAAACTTGTCTTGCATACACACGGTCGCACAAAGTTGTCGGAAAATCCGACCGTTCTGAACGCGGTGACGTAACACGTACATCAGGACTATAAGCAGGGCAGTAGCCAATAGCTTTCGTCTCTTAATTTATTCTGAGCATGCGTGGCACTTTGTGCGTCGGATTTGTGTGCACACGATCGGAATTTAAACGATCGGATTTTGTTGTTGGAAAATTTTATATCCTGCTCTCAAACTTTGTGTTGGAAATTCCGACGGAAAAAGTCCAATGGAGCCCGCACACGATCGGAATTTCTGACAACACAATCTGATCGCACTTTTTCCATCGGAAAATTCGACCGTGTGTACAGGGCATTAGACACCAGCACTGTGTCTCAGCCTTCCTCTCAACTTGGCCATTCACAAAACACAGCCTGCACCCCCTTTCAGGTGCACTTTTTTTTTTCTTTTTTGCGATGTGTGTGTTCATTGTTAAAGCGGGATTCCGGCCAGCGAAATTTTTTTTTTTTAAGTCAGCAGCTACAAACACTGTAGCTGCTGACTTTAAATAAGTAGACTTACCTGTCCTGAGTGCCCGCGATGTCGGCCGCCCGAGGCCGACCTGTCCCTTGGCTCTCGGGTCCCGGCACCGCCATCCTAAGTAAGGGAAACAGGCAGTGGAGCCTTGCGGCTTCACTGCCAGTTTCCTACTGCGCACGCGCAAGCGGCACGGTGCTCTGTGAATGGCCCCGTGGTTTTCTGGGAACACATACAGTTCCCAGAAGGCAACGGGGCCACTCACCGAGGAGCATTGCATGCCGCGGAATAGGATGAGGCAGATTAGGAAGACTGCCTAGCAACAAGGGTTTTAGGTAAGTCAATTTTCTTTTTTTTTTCAAGTTTTTTTTAGATTTTTGGTGCAATTTTTTTTTTTTATTTTTTTTAGGGTGGCCCTCCACTATAACCATTTTTCTCTCTTCCTGTCCAGGTAACAGGAGTTCAGCAGGAAGTGAGGGGAAATCTCCTTTAAACAGGGACACATAACAGCAATGAAAGCCTGACAGATATTCTTATGCTTTTCTACTCTACCGATATTAAAGCATAATATTTGGTGAGATATGTGCCTTAAAAGGCCAAAAACATTTTTTGAAAAGGTTGTAAGGGTGCTTACCTAACTGTAGGAATATAGAGCACTTAAGGCACTGTGGGGTCTGGCAATACTGATTCTGAATTAACTAATACAATATATTTGCATTAGCATTCAGTGTCAACAATACTTTGTATTGGTGTTTAATGAAAAAAATACATTTGCATTGGCATTTAGAGGCAAAATTTGCATTGGCATTCAATAAAAAAAACAAACAAAAAAAATAAATTTGCATTGATAGATAGTGACAAAAATGAATTTGCATTAGTGTTCATTGGTAAATATAATCTGTGCTGGTGTTCATTGGTGAAAATACTCTCCATTGATGTTTAGTGGCAATCTCCCAATCCCATGTTACATGTCTGAGAGATCACTCTACTAAACAGCTGCTTCACGTATTCCATGGTGCTGTCCCTCATAATAACTAGTTATGAATGAACTGGTGTCACAATGTTGTCACAGTGGTGTTCAGTTTGCCGGACATTTGTGAAGCCTGATTATAGCCTCAAATCCCATTGAAATCAATGGGAGACAAATCGTGTTGCTTTTTCTGTCATTTTTTTATGACTAATTAGCAAGCTTTTGTTAGGAAAAGGTAGCCGAGTACTGCCATGGGTCACAGCAACCAAAACAAAGAAAACAAAATGAAATAGATTAAAGGTCAGTCAATGTGGCTAAAAGGGCACAATTAAAAATACACAAATCCTTCAAACAACATGCTTTGGTAATGTCTTAAAGCTGGCTGCGAAGTTATGGAGGAGTATGATTTAACCCTTTAAAAATGACTGATTTGTTTACTAACAGAGGGGATCAGTAATTTAGCAGTGGTAGCACTACCAATGCTAAATGACAGATGTCCAGCCAATTTTCAGATTTGTAAACAAATCTGCAGGCATCGGTCATTTAGCAGCTGTAGATATACTGCTGCTAAATTACGGTATATTTCCTCAGTTGGCTTTTGTTTGCATATAAACCAGCCGGGGATCCAATAATGGTCATCACAATGCTATATATGTGACTTTATATGAGGCAAGTCACTGAATGCATACCTTATTCAATTCATTTATAAAATTATTTATTAATAACAAATCACATTATAGAGGGTGTCAATCTGTAATACAGGACACAATATAATGTAATACATTTGCATGAATATGTAATAGTTATACAGAGTAAGATAAAACATGATAAGCATTATAGTTACAAAAGGACACTCATCCATTCATAAAAGTTCAATGAACATAATCGATTTTTCATGGTGAGCCAAAATTGTCTAAGCATCAGTTCGATGTAACTCGACGCACGTTTCATGGCTCAAATTTGGTTCATCACTTCACTCATTCACAGGTATAGGCTCATTTCATTACTTCAACACATTAATTTCACATGGTTTCACTTTCCTACCCTTGCAGAGCAGTGTGGACTGTTAAGCATTCACCAGATTCACATGGTCGTGACATGGTCACCTGGTCTTCACCTGGCTGTTGTCTCTGGTCTGGATGGGACTCCTCACCTCAGCCCTGGGGGAGATGATCATCCTTGTCCATCTTCTTCCCTTGGATTTAAGGTTGGGCATCACCATTTGGCCGTACTGTAAGTTACACACCTTTATTTTGAGAGATTTTAAAGGATATCCTATACTTATAGATATCACTGATTTAATTTCAGAGCATTTTACTCCTGATGATTGGCATGAGCCATGAAACGTGCATCGAACTGATGCTTAGACAATTTTGTCTCACCATGAAAAATCGATTATGTTCATTGAACTTTTATGAATGGATGAGTGTCCTTTTGTAACTATAATGCTTATCATGTTTTATCTTACTCTGTATAACTATTACATATTCATGCAAATGTATTACATTATATTGTGTCCTGTACTACAGATTGACACCCTCTATAATGCGATTTGTTATTAATAAATCATTTTATAAATGAATTGAATAAGGTATGCATTCAGTGACTTGCCTCATATAAAGTCCAATTTCTTCCCTCCTTTTGTTGTATACGTATCAGGGATGGAGGCTTGTCATTGTTACAATTAGGTTGTGTTAAGTCGCATCCACTATATGCTATATATGTCTATGACATCAACCAGGATCAATGGCTAATGTGTTTTTATACAAGAACAGGAGAGGTTCTGTCATTTGCAATAAATGTAGCAGTAGGCCAGCATTGTTGCGTGTCAGGCCATCATGAGGGCAGGTCATCATGATTGGTGTTAGATTTAGATTGGGGGATTTTTTAATTTTTTTTGTATTTTAAAAAAAAAACTTAAAGGATATTTTGAGGCCTTCATACTGTAAAGTGTGCTTTCAGATTCTGATACGTCCCCCTACAAGTCCCCTTTTGGGGGTGGATACAGCTATGAGGCCTTTGTCCCTTCAACATGGGGACATGTTGTCCTGCAAGGGGTGAATACTTACTACCCTCCTTGTAACGTACCCCCTAATGTTGAAGAGATGTGGCCTGGTATTGTTGAGGGGGGCACACGTCGGCTGCCTTCAATTTCCTGACTACCCAGGCTACATGCCTGGATAAAAATCCCACACTGTTCCCTTTTTTTAAATGTATACTGTCTCTTCAAAAAAAAAAAAAAAATGGCGCTGCCCCACCCCCAAAAAAAATAATTTTATACAATACCCTTATACAGACATGCAGCTTGGGTAGCTAGGAAAGGGAAGGCAGCATGCATGTGCCCAATACCACCCAAACAAAACAAGCGTCAACAGCATCAGGAGGGACTTACTGGAATCTAGGAACCCTCAAGGGAGTGTTACTAATTAACAAAAATTAAATAAAAAAATAGACGCCCACAACATGAAAAAGTCCTTAAAAAAACCCAGTAACAATATCCACAATGTAGATCCAAGAGCAATTATATTGTCCAATGGTGTAGGTCCTCGTCAATTACAATGACCTGCCGCCTGACTCACTGGTTGCGTAATGGTAGTGCCTCTAAATGACAGATCACTGGCTGATTTGTTTAAAAACAGAAGCCTGTCATTTTGTGGCTGTAGTGCTATCTGGATTTACCAGACCATATTTGGTCAATGGCATCACCCAGGATCCCTGGCTGGTTTATTAACAAACACTAGCCTGCCAGGATCCTGGGTGTTTTTATTGAGCAAATATGGTCTATATTCTGGTAATTCCTTCACCCACCTCCTTCAACCCCCTCTCCCAACACCCTATTGGGGGATGAGGCCCTTTTCCCCTCAAAGTAGGGACAAAGTGCCTTACAAAGGAGGGGAAAGCTTTCTTTACTGCCCCCCCCCCCCATTGCAAGGTACCCCTGCAGTATTGAAGGCATGTGGCCTGGTATGGTTTAGAAATGGAGGTGTGCACTTGCTGCACTCCCTTTCCTGACTACACAGCCTGCATGCTGGATACTTATCCAGTCTAGTATGAATGAGTATGGCCATTCTCTTGACAGGCTGGGTTAGAGTCAAAATCGCTAAATGCAGTGAATATCACCCTAAATGCAGTGAATATCAATCCACTGTAAGAGTAGCCAGCCACAGAATATTAAGGCTCCACTGGGTGAATGTCTCCAACGCAACAATGTCAAGTTATAGAACCTCTTGGGACCTTTTACAGAATGCTATTTGAGAAACCTTTTACTAGAAAATTGAGATATGATCTTGGCATTTACACAAGCAGCCTACTTCTGCAATAGCTGGCTACATGTGAGCCCCTTGACAATGATGTCGGACTGCTAATGATAACAGTTACGTGGCTGTAGTACGCAACATTCAAGTATTAATAAAGGCAAAACTTTTTTATGGTTTTGGACAAACTGGAGATGGATTAGAACACCTGTTAGTTTTCATTGCGGTCTATGCCCAGTTAGGAAGATTCACCCTCTATATCTGTTCTGTTTAGTATTATCATTGAAAGTGAAAGTAAAAGGAAATCCCACATTTTGGGTTGTCCCTAGAAAAGTAATAGAGGTGAAATCTTCCAATGGGGACACAAATTCTGGTGACCTGGGAACCCTTTAATTTGCAGGGATTTCCTGTTTTGGCTATGGAACAGGAAGTGAAGAGAGTTCTCCTAATGGGACACAGAGGGCAAAAAAAAACACGGACAGGGGTTATGACCCTCCCTTACTCTAGAGTGAAAACATACAAGATATGCCTATAGTTCTGCTTTAAGTACTGCTGCCATTTAAGTTATGCTACACAAATCTTATGAAATGTGATCATGAGTGAAAAAGGGGTTGTTGTTTTTTTTAAGTCAGTGAGGAAGGTTTAAAGATGTTATGGTGATTTTTAAGGGTGCTTTAAATAACTTCTGAGGTTAGGGATGCTCTTTAATCTTGGACATTTTATTTTGCCAAAAATGGCCCCTGGGGACAAAAGGTTAGATATTGTAACACTTGCCTGTTTGTTGCCTGTGCATTGTAACAATTGCCCATTTGTTGCTTGCAAATTGGAAATGAACATAGGAAGGTTTTCTTAAAAGTAGTTTGTAGATTGTTTCTTTCAAGTAATTTTTTCCTAAGCAGTGACGTATGATGAAAGGTTGATTTTAGTGAACTTTCGACAAAGTCACTGCATTCATCAATACTGACAAAAACAGCAGCTATGAACAATTTTGTATAAAGCTACTACTTATTATTTTAGTTATTCTTCAAGTAGTACAATTAACTCAGAACTCACCAGAATCTGAGTCATCTGGACTTCCAGAGCTTAGAAGGTCTTTTTCCTTTTCATAGTCGCTCTTACATAAAAGTTGTCCTTCCTTCAACACAAATTCATCTCCTTTTCGTAGTTGTCGCTCACATACACAACAGCAGAAGCAGCTTAGATGATATACACATTCCAGGGCACGCATTACAAATTCTGTTGGAGCAATCTTCTCCATGCACCCACTACATTTTGCTGCAAATAACCTAAAAGGAACATACACAACTGTTACAAAAAGTTTAACATTTATATATATATTCAACATAGTTTTTTAAAGCATCCTTGGCAGTACACAAACTGCTATAAGCATCATTTTACGGTAACTACCTGTTGCTTCAGAGGTCCTGACTCATCAGGCTTCAATGCCATTTAAGTTATGCTACACTAAGCATGTCTCGATTGCAGCCTAATTAAGGGCAAACCTGTCCTTCCAGAAAGGATAACAGGTTCACCACAGAAGTCAACTGACCAGGCTGGCATTGTTTGATCATTCCTTTTTTCTATTTAATTAATGCAAAGGTAAGTACGGTGGCATGAGTCAAAATAAACCAATGCTTTGAGCATGTGTGTGTTTTTCCTACACGCTAGTTTCATGTCATTGTAGTGACTTGACAAACCAAGACAAAATATTTATGAAAGGATTCACTTTTACATTGGTACACAAGTAGTAACAACTAGTAAATAGTCATCTTAAATTGGCCACACATGCAATAATCTGATTGTACAATCTCTAATTGTAATTTGCCAACAACTATTTCGTTCAATGAGCCTACCTGAACAACCTATTTAATTGGCTGACCTTCATGCTCATTAGTTGGCAAATCTAACAATTTTCATGCAAAAAGTTTGTAATATGTGTGATTCTTCAATCAGATTGCAATGTGTGTGGTCAGATCAAAAAGGAACCATTTTGAGTGTGCTTTGTTTTTGTAAACCTTGTTTTTGTAAAATAGTTTTTTCTGTTCAATCCTTTTTATTGTTGTAAAAATGAACACAGAGTATACTCCAATATAAAAGGAAACAAAAAGTATACATACAAATTAAGAGCTCCAGTTGTCAGTTCAGAGCCCCAAAGGATATGCAACATTTGTAATAAAGAAGGAGACGCAAGGCTTTCAAAACATAAAGAAGCAACATTAAAACACTTACAGAAATATCCAACACTGGTGGACAAGAGGTATACAAAAACAAAACCTCATAAAATCACATTCCAGTGGTTTAAGGTAAAGAGTTGTAAGGAAAAGTAGAAAAAAAAGAGGATAAAGGTAGAAAAGAGAAAACAGGGGTAAGTCAACTGCTCCAAGCAGGTCCAGGACTCAAACCACAAAAATTGTAAGAGGTAAGGGCTCAGGGTTCCAGGAGGGACTCATCGAAACCAGGTGGGAGAAGATGATCCACTTAATGTTTTAGATTTTAAGATTTTTAGAAATCTTATCCTGAATAGTTGCTTCAATTTTACTTGGTATTATAGCCTGGGTGACCTTATGCTTGGTTTCTATGGTACGGAGTGTAGGGAACTTTCAACCGCTTGCTATGGTTTGTTTGGCCGCTGTCATGACTTGTAGTATAAGGCGAAAATGGGGTCTGGTACAGTCCAGAGTATTATGGTTCAGCAACGCGAGGGATGGATTGGGATCCAAAGTGGTGCTGATCAGAGTGGAGGCCATTCCCAGTCCAGAATTGCTGCACAACAGGACAAGTCCTCTTGATCACAAGCACAAAAACACACAAGGGGATAACCAGGTAAAAACTTGAAGATCCTTAACAGGACCAAATACTATTGCATGAGGACTTTATAATCAGTTTCAAGCGCTAAAATGTTTTGAGAGGAAGATTTTGTGGTCCCCCAAATATCATCAAAATCCTCCAGATCAACCTCAAGGTCTCTAGACCACTGTGCAGTATAAGATGGCATACTGGCCAAAGGGGACGTAAGATGGGTGTATGTAAAATTAACGATTTAATTAAGTGATGACATATATATTGTACTGTATATAGAAATGCATATATTATATGTTTAATATTTATTGAAATATATGTAGTAGGCACTCTCAGGACCTCCACAGGAGAACAGAAGCCTCTTGAGAGAGGTGGTGCTATGACTCACCGAAACGTTGGTGGAAGAAATGTAGTTGTGTTTTCCTGTAGAAGCTCTTAGAGTGCCTACTACATTCATTGCTATATTTTTAATATATACTATATCCATTCCCATCTATATATATATATATATATATATATATATATATATATATATATATATATATATACACACACAAAGAAACCTAATATGTACGTTCCACAGGGCTTGGCAACAGAGATAATATTCAAGAGTGTATTTAATATTTAGAGGTACAGGAAATTATAACATGCCATTTTTAACTAATTTAATGTAATACTGTAGTAGAGTCTTGTGGTTATGTTAGCCACTGGTCATGCAGAAAGTTACATAGTTACATAGTAGGTGAGGTTGAAAAAAGACACAAGTCCAACCTATGTGTGTGATTATATGTCAGTATTACATTGTATATCCCTGTATGTTACGGTCGTTCAGGTGCTTATCTAATAGTTTTTTTAAACTATTGATGCCCCCCGCTGAGACCACAGCCTGTGGAAGGGCATTCCACATCCTTGCCGCTCTTACAGTAAAGAACCCTCTACGTAGTTTAAGGTTAAACCTCTTTTCTTCTAATTTTAATGAGTGGCCACGTGTCATGTTAAACTTCCTTCTGCAAAAAAGTTTTATCCCTATTGTAGGGTCACCAGTACGGTATTTATAAATTGAAATCATATCCCCTCTCAAGCGTCTCTTCTCCAGAGAGAATAACTAATATCCTCCAGACCTTTTATTAGCTTAGTTTCCCTTCTTTTCTTTTTACTCACTCCAGTGTATTATTTAATTTAGTAAATAAGATAAATAAGCCAATAAAGATAAGGATACTAACTTTCGGGACCATATATCCCTTACTCAGGCATAATGCAAAAAAAATGGTGCCAATTTTTGGGTAATGTTGCAAGTTTTTGGGGTAACTAGGTTAAGGGTGCTTAAAGGTTAATGAACTCTAAAGTTGGCCATAGATGGATTGAAATTCAGCCAGTTCAACAGTTCTGAATTTTGATCCATCTATGACCACTCTCGTTTGTGAGAAGCTGATCTAATAATAGACTTCTCACGAAAAAAATTTTTGTTCGATCAGTGTATTCTGACATCAGAGGATTCCTCTGTCCACCATGCTTGTGTGGAGGGGGAAATTGATTCAGTTTTTTTCAACATGCCTGATCGAAAAAAAAATTATCCCCATATGGCCAGCTTAAGTTTCGGGCTCCCTCAATTAACACTACTAGACACCTTTGCTTTTCTTTTTCTTTCTTTTACCACAACCACGGAATGTGTACAATGCCATCTGGCTTTGCAGCTTAAAGAGGTTGTTAAGGCAGAAGTTGTTTATCTTAATGCATTCTATGCGTTAAGATTAAAAGCCTTCTGTGTGCATGAGGTCCCTCTCTGCCCAGCGATGTCCATGAGTGTCTTAGCCATCTGAGATTCTCCCTCCCAATTGGCTGAGACACAGCAGCGGTACCATTGGCTGCTGTCATTCAAAGTCAGCTAGCCAATCAGGGGAGAGAGGGGGCAGGGCCAAGTCGGGGCTCCGTGTCTAAATTGACACAGGAAGCTGCGACTCAGCTCAGGTGCCCCCCATAGCAAACTGCTTGCTGTGGGGGCATGTAACAGGAGGGAGGAGCCAGGAGCACAGAAGAGGAACCAAAGCAGAGGAAGATCTGGGCTGCTCTGTGCAAATCCACTGCACAAGAGCAGGTAAGTATAACAACTTTGTTATTTTCATAGGCAAAAAAAACAAGACTTTACATTCACTTTAAGGGAGGGTTAAAATGAGGTTCAACCATCTGTTTTTACTGCCCCCAATCCCAAGTGTAAATGAGCTCTCAGAGAGTGTCACTTTAAGGTGTATTAAACTCTGTTTGTAGTATTGATCTATTCTTGTCAATGAACCTAACATAATTTGCTTTCCAGTCTATTTCTTTGTGTTGCTTTTTTTTTAATGTAGACTTAAGCTCTTTAAGTGGACTTTTTAAATGTGAGATTGGTTTACTGGGTCAGTTTATACATTTATAATTCCGTTAATTGTCTTCTTATAGTCTGTTGTCAAGCAGTGTATTTTGTATTGGGAGTTGTTGTCCTAATATTACTAATGCCTAAAAGAATGTGACTTGTCTAAATAGCAAAACAAACAATATCTGAGGCTCATATGTGGTTGCCTTGTTGCCAAAAATTCACATCCGTTTTTTCAAAACTCTGATGTGCTACAAATATCTCTATATAACCAAGGCTGGATGCACATTTTGTTGTAGCATTGTGCCGTTGTGAATGCAATCTTCTAATTTAGTAACTTACTCAGCACATACAGTTGACACATGAAGTTTAACATTAAAACGGATCTTGCATTCCATGCAAGGTCCATGTTTTAAAATATGTCCTCCCTGCCCTGTGCTAAAAAAACACTGTGTACAAATGTAAAAAATTGCTTGTAGGTGGACAAAAAGTTAGATATAATACTCTCCATTCTTTTGACTTCTGTAGTGCAGGGGGGAGTTGTCATCCTCCTGATGACAAGATCCTGGGGAACAGTGAGCACTTCAAGTCAGTGGGACTTGGGCTACTCTACATTCACTTACTAAAGCAGGGTTGATGGCAACCTTTGCCTAGACACTGTGGGAAAAACCCAGGGGGAAAAGCCAAGTATATTATCTAACATTTTTTCCCCTGCAGGTGATATTTTTTAACCCTTTAGTCTTCAAGAGGGACACATTTAAAAGCAAGCCTTGCATTCTAGGTGAAAGGTCCATTTTACGGATCTTCTGCACTAAAAAAAGTCCTAGACAAGTAATCTCACAGCTAGGGAAGTTACCAAAGGGACTGGTGTGCTTGATATTAGTAGTAAGCTAGTATGAGCTACCAGGGGTTTCTTTGCAAAGTGAATTTCTACCAAATTTACTAAGCTAAGGGAAAATTCATTTGCAGAAGTAAACAGCAAATTTGCCTATAGTAAATCAACCCCACCATGTCAGTTCATCCTTACATAATCAATTTTTTTGTAAAATGGCATGCATGCTGTAGTCTATATTATACAATCTGAATATGTTCCCCAACACTGTTTTCTGGCATCAGTATATCAGATTGTGATGTTGTCAAGGAGCCCATATTACACCTCCTAGTGTTCTTGGAAGCCCGGTACACTCTCTGTTTAAAGTTTTTTAAAGAACTGTGAAAAGATACTTCAGTACATTAAATATATATGCGTGTGTGTGTGTGTTTGCAAGCTGTAGTTGGAAAAGTCTTTGCCCTGGTCTCTATTTGTCCTAGGTTGGGGTCAGATTGACCCTGAATGCTTAAACCATCTAATATTGGCATGGCAGAATTTAGGCGATAATCAAGCCATTCTGAAAGGGAAAATAAACCAAACATGCATCTCTGGCAAACTGTTTACTAAGTCATTTGGCTCGGGATATTCATTGGAACCTTTCCTTTAAGGGGTGCTTGACAAGAGTTAGGACTGCCTGCCAAGCACCTTGTTTTTCTAAATCCAAGTGAATCCAGGCACAGGTGTATTTTTGTATGCCTTTTATCTTAGCTCTGCTTTTTATTCTTAAGCTGTCAATACACCTTGTACAGTTTTCTTTGTAAGTTTTCATAAAGTCTGGTTAATTTTCTATTGGTTGTTAGAGTCAAATCAATGACCTTTTGGACAGTGGTGATGAGAAAAGAAGCAAGATGTAAATTTCTCAAAATTGTACATATTGTAATGCGCACGTTCTGGGCACAAAATACATAATTCATGTGGGATTCAATTCACGTAGCAAGCCTGGATGAAATTTTAAGGGCTTTTGTATGATATTTTTTCTAAATTTTCATACTAACATCTGAATGAACTTCCACTGGTGTATGGTCAGCTTAGAGCTTAACTCCAAACTTTAAATAGTTAATTTGGACCACCATGATCAAATTATTTCATTCATTAATACATTTGCCCGCTATCACCAAAGCATACTACTGGAATCCAGTGCTGTTACTGTATGCAGCTAATACTACATACAATATACAGTGCTGTGTTCCAGCAGCGGTACGAGAACTTTCTGTCCCATTCTGGAAACAAAATTGAGTTGGGATAAGCACTGTTCAGCCATTCATACGATTCTATTATAAGGAGAAATTACAAGGCTTCCTCTGATTGGCTGAGGTGGAGGGGGGGACAGATGATGTCACGATCTCCACCTCAGCCAATCAGAGGAAGCCTTGTATTTATTTATAAAATATAAGCTTCTTGCGAATGGGCGAGCACGTTCATCCCAACTCAGTTTTGTTCTAGGAACAGGATGGGAAGTCCCTCTGCCACTGTTCGAATGCAGCACTGTACACTGTATGTAGCTAAAAATTTGTAAAGGAAATAGTTTGGATCACCGTGGTCCAAATAAACTATTTAAAGTTAAATGAAACCTGGAGTTAGGCTCTAAAGTGTAACTCCATTTTTGTGGATAAAATATAGCATGTACAATTGCTACACAAGCCATATTGTAATTTGTTGTTATTAAATGTCCTTTCCCTTTCAATCTGCAGCCACTGTCATTTTTTTTATTTGTAAAATTCAATGCAATATGGCAATCTAGAGGTGATTTGTACACAGTTGTTGTACAGAATGGCTCCAAAAATGTTGTTTCCTGCTTGTGTGACGAAGTCTGTACTAAGCTACCAGTCAATATTTAGGCATCCTCTGCAAAAAAAGTCATTCTTGATAAGATGCACCCTATGGGTAAATTACTTTTAAAAGAGAAGTATATCCAAAGCTTTTTTGGCTATACATCTCATATGGATCACAGACGTGCAGCTAGTTCTGAAAAGAGTGTATTCATATTTTTGCCACCCAAATGCATTATTTTACATTTTTCTACTTTAAACCTCATTTGCCATGTAGTTGCCCACCCCATTAATTTGTTCAGATCTTTTTGCAAGGTTTCCACATCCTGCGGAGAAGTTATTGCCCTGCTTAGCTTAGTATCGTCCACAAATACAGAAATTAAACTGTTTACATCATCCTCCAGGTAGTTTATGAACAAATTAAATAGGATTGATCGCAGCACAGAACCCTGTGGGGCCCCACTACCCACCCCTGACCATTCCAAGAACTCCCCATTTATCACCACCCTCTGAAATCGCCCTTAAAGACAGTTTTCAATCCATGTACTCGCCCTATGGTCCATGCCAACTGACCTTATTTTGTTTAGTAAATGTTTATGGGGAATTGTGTCAAATGCTTTTGCAGAATCCAGATACACCACATCTACAGGTCTTCCTTAATCTAGATGGCAACTCACCTCCTCATAGAAGGTTACTAGAAGTTACTGGTTTGGCAAGAAGGATTCTTCATGAATCCATGCTGATTACTGCTTATGATACAGTTTTCATTAAAATCTTGTATATAGTCCCTTATCATCCCCTCCAAGAGCTTGCATACTATTGATGTTAGGCTAACTGGTCTGTAATTCCCAGGGATGTATTTTGGGCCCTTTTTAAATGTATTACCCAATGGGATGCACTGGCTAATGCCCTTATTTAATATGCTATTAAAGTGAACCCATCTCTCCTCCGTGTTCTTTGTTCCTAAAATTTTATCCCAATTTATATCTTCTAGCAAAGTTCGTAGTTTAGGGAAGTTGGCTCTTTTGAAATTCAGTGTCTTTGTATTTCCCTTATGTTTCCATTTTGTGTGATTTATACTGAAGCTAGTTGACCTGTGACCTGTTTCCTAAATTGCCCCGTATTTCCACATCCGTGATCAGGTCTGTCTTGTTGGTAATCAGTAGATCTAGTAACGCTTTATTTCTAGTTAACTACAACTGCATTAAAGCAATCGTGTTGACACAATATATTTTTTTCGCAGAATTTGTGTGCAAAGAATCTTAGATGTGTTCTAGATTTATATATTTCAAGGTACGTTTTACAAACCTAGATCTCAGCTTTAAGTCCACACCTATTATTTCCATATTATTATCCCAGCTGAAGTTGATGATTCATGAGTATACACTTAAAAGACACTAAGCCGCTCTACACCATCTGTTTGATGAATGACTAATTCTTTATCTATGCAGCTCACCTCTAGCGTTAAATTTGGTCCTTCTCTTTTCCTTAGTAATTTCAATCAAATGTTTACTCTTTCAATATTCCGCTCTGTGCCTCTCTGCCGCCTCTTCCCCAGCAGTAATTTTCTTCTGTTTATCCACACACGGGTTTAATTGTTTTAGTACAGCATTTATTATGAGCACAAAGATAGGTGTTCTGTTGTACACATAAAAGTGTGCTTCAAGAAACATTTTATATAGATGTCATCCTGGTATATTCAAACGACCATTTTTCCTGACAGGAAACTTCCACAGAAATAGGACAAAGGCTCAATTATATATATATACAGTGGCTTGCGAAAGTATTCGGCCCCCTTGAACTTTTCAACCTTTTGCCACATTTCAGGCTTCAAACATAAAGATATAAAATTTAAATTTTTTGTGAAGAATCACCAACAAGTGGGACACAATTGTAAAGTGGAACGAAATCTATTGGATATTTTAAACTTTTTTAGCAATTAAAAAACTGAAAAGTGGTGCGTGCAAAATTATTCGGCCCCTTTACTTTCAGTGCAGAAAACTCACTCCAGAAGTTCAGCGAGGATCTCTGAATGATCCAATGTTGTCCTAAATGACTGATGGTGATAAATAGAATCCACCTGTGTGTAATTAAGTCTCTGTATAAATGCACCTGCTCTGTGATAGTCTCAGGGTTCTGTTGAAAGCGCAGAGAGCATCATGAAGACCAAGGAACACACCAGGCAGGTCCGTAATACTGTTGTGGAGAAGTTTAAAGCCGGATTTGGATACAAAAAGATTTCCCAAGCTTTAAACATCCCAAGGAGCACTGTGCAAGCAATCATTTTGAAATGGAAGGAGTATCAGACCACTGCAAATCTACCAAGACCAGGCTGTCCCTCTAAACTTTCAGCTCAGACAAGGAGAAGACTGATCAGAGATGCAGCCAAGAGGCCCATGATCACTCTGGATGAACTGCAGAGAACTACAGCTGAGGTGGGAGAGTCTGTCCATAGGACAACAATCAGTCGTACACTGCACAAATCTGGCCTTTATGGAAGAGTGGCAAGAAGAAAGCCATTTCTCAAAGATATCCATAAAAAGTCTCATCTAAAGTTTGCCACAAGCCACCTGGGAGACACACCAAACATGTGGAAGAAGGTGCTCTGGTCCGATGAAACCAAAATCGAACTTTTTGGCCACAATGCAAAACGATATGTTTGGCGTAAAAGCAACACAGCTCATCACACTCAACACACCATCCCCACTGTCAAACATGGTGGTGGCAGCATCATGGTTTGGGCCTGCTTTTCTTCAGCAGGGACAGGGAAGATGCTTAAAATTGAGGGGAAGATGGATGCAGCCAAATACAGGACCATTCTGGATGAAAACCTGTTGGAGTCTGCAAAAGACCTGAAACTGGGACGGAGATTTATCTTCCAACAAGACAATGATCCCAAACATACAGCAAAATCTACAAAGGAATGGTTCACAAATAAACGTATCCAGGTGTTAGAATGGCCAAGTCAAAGTCCAGACCTGAATCCAATCGAGAATCTGTGGAAAGAGCTGAAAACTGCTGTTCACAAACGCTCTCCATCCAACCTCACTGAGCTCGAGCTGTTTTGCAAGGAAGAATGGGCAAGAATTTCAGTCTCTCGATGTGCAAAACTGATAGAGACATACCCCAAGCGATTTGCAGCTGTAATCGCAGCAAAAGGTGGCTCTACAAAGTATTAACGCAAGGGGGCCGAATAATTTTGCACGCCCCACTTTTCATTTTTTTATTAGTTAAAAAAGTTTCAAAAATCCAAAAGATTTCGTTCCACTTCACAATTGTGTCCCACTTGTTGGTGATTCTTCACAAAAAATAAAAATTTTATATCTTTATGTTTGAAGCCTGAAATGTGGCAAAAGGTTGAAAAGTTCAAGGGGGCCGAATACTTTCGCAAGCCACTGTATATATATCTATAGCTATATATCTATAGATATATAGCTATAGATATATATATGGATATCTATATATATATATAGATATATATATCTATATATATATAGATATATCTATATATATATATATAGCACATGCAATATTATCACTACTGTAGAACCCAATATTTGCTGTTTTATTAAAACAAAACTGTTATGTATTTTCAGTGTGTTTTCAATATTAAATATTGAATATTCTACCAGAACATAATTTTTCATTCTATTTTAGTGTTCTACATGCGGTGATATATGTTTAAAATCCTATTTCATACAGAGCTTTATTGGTGCATGGTGGATATTTTTATGTGAAACAGTGCAATAGATATTCCGCACTCAAAATTGTTTAGCGCTGAATGCACATATACCGGGGGGTCAGCAACCTGTAGATCGGCCAGGTGACTGGTAGATCGCGGTCTGGGCTTGCTGATGTGCCATCCCAGAGAATCAAACAGAGTGCAATGCAGAGGGACTACTTGTAAAGTTGGAGCTGTAGTAGGGAGCAAGAGCCGCATAAGCCGCTGCCCCCTCTGTAGTGCTGGCTCCTGTCCAATGTGGAGTGATACCAACTGCAATCCCCACTAGCGGTCTTTTGAGTAGTGCCAGCAGCAGGAAAGAAGAGATCTTCAGGTCGGTGTGAAGCAATACACTGGGCATAATAGTATAGGGCTGCTTTCATCCTGAACCACGACTCAACCGCAGGGATACACCACCTCCCAACTTTACATGTGAACAAGCCCTAAGGATGCCACTGCTGGAATGCAAATAAGGGGTCATTCACAGGTGCAACAGGCACTGCTGCTCCTCTGAAAAGCAATCTGAATGTATTTGACATGTAGTGAGGAGGCAATATGTTGCCTCCCCACCACCTGATTTAAACCCATGATTGCTGTGTAATGCATGCAAATGCGACGTGGTAGTACAGCAATTAGATGTTTAAATCAGATGTGAGGAGGTGACACTGGGCGACCCTGTGCCCGGTGATCTTCTCCCATGTTGTTCAGGTAGATCTCCACCTCTTTAAGGTTACATACCCCTGGTATATACAAACTAACAAAGTAGTTGTAAAGGCTTAAGGTTTTTCTTTAACTTCATGCATTCTTTGCATGAAGGTAAAAAACCTTCTGTGTTCAGCATCCCCCCAGCCCCACTTACACTTACACTTATCCGGGCTCCAGAGTCTCTCCCTCCTTGCTGGCTGAGCCACAGCAGCAGGGGAAGGGCCAAGCAGTGTTCTGTGTGCCTAATGGAGATGCATTGCACAAGTGCCCCCATAGCAAGTGGCTTGCTATGGGGGCACTCAGCAACTCAGCAAAGGGGAAGAAGAGGATTGGGGTTGCTCTGTGCAAAGCCATTGCACAAAGCAGGTAAGTATGACCTTTTTTTTTCTTTAAATGAAACACAAGTCTTTAGTATCACTTTAAACAAAAAAGTCTGGCCCAGGACCTGCCCCCTTCTGTGACTTAAAGTGGTTCTGGGCTCAAGGTTTTTTACCTTCATGCATTTTATGCATGAGGTTAAAAAAAACCTTTTCTGTGCAGCATTCCCCCCCTGCCCCAGTGAAGAGAAGGGGTCCAAGAACAGAGCCTTGGAAGACCCCCACAGAAAGGGGAATGGAGAGGAGCAGACAGAGTTGCAGGTAACACTGAAGGAGCGCTGTGATAAGTAGGAGGAGAACCAGGATAGAGTAGAATCTTGGAGGCCAAGTATGTGTATGTATGAAAGTGAGTTAGGAGTTTTAGGTTGTAAGCTCCTTGAGGACAGGGACTGATGTGAACTTACAATATGTAAAACAAATTTTTGGCACTAGATACATTCCTGAAATAAATCAAGTCTGTTACAAATCAAGGATCTAGAGCTTTTAGGATGTGTAAACCTTAATGATAATTCAAAAATGTAAACATAGCTCAATGACTGCTATTTTCTCATGTGCTGTACATTGTATTTGAATAAAACAAAAGTGTGCATGTGAAATGAAAATGCACACAGTCAGATCTTTTCAAGTCAAAAGCTGTATCTTATCCTTTTCCGGGATATTGGAAAATCTCTGTGGTCATAGTTAGTAAGGTTGAATAAAGACACCAGTCCATCGAGTTCAACCTGAGCGAGTGTGGGTGCGTGTCTACAATTATCCCTATTTTTATTTAAGGTACCCATATAGTGCTGTGTCAATTTTTATGCAGCGCGCCACACATATATCGCACACTCACATTTGTCCCTACCCTCAAGGAGCCCACAATCCAAGATCCCTAACATTCATATACCAAGGACAATTTTGGACAGAAGCCAATTAACCTACCAGCATGTCTTTGGGGTGTGGGAGGAAACCGGAGTACCCGGAGGAAACCCACGCAGGCACAGGGAGAACATGCAAACTCCAGGCAGGTAGTATCATGGTTGGGATTTGAACCAGCGACCCTTCTTACTGCTAGGCGAGAGTGCTACCCACTACACTACTGTGCTGCCGTCATCTGTGGTGAAATGTTCCTTATCGCTTTAGAAAATGGAATGAGGCTTTCTTTTTTGCTCCCCAGTCTGCGGGTGGCTACTAAAACATTTCTGATTAGCTGATATGGATAATTTCACATTTTTTTATACTTAGGGGTTGATTTACTAAAGGCAAATATAATGTGAACTGCAAGTGCACTTGCTCCAGAGCTTAGTAAATTAGGTAAATCTTCACTTTGCAAAGAATACTCAATCACATGCAAGGAAAATAAAAAAACAGCATTTTTTTCTTGTACATGATTGGATGATAGAAATCAGCAGAGCTTCCGCTCAGATCTAGAGTAAATGCACTTGCAGTGCACAGTATATTTGCCTTTAGTAAATCAATCTTTGTGTTGATTTCTTATTGGCAGAGCATCACTCTTGACTTACTGGATCTTGATTCTTAATATACAACAAATACAATTTTAGCATATTTATATGATTTCCCTAGGTTTGATTAATTTCCCTTGCATAATCTTAAAACATATTGCTAGATAAATGGGATTCCATCCAAATTGGTCCCAGTGTGTGCCCATAAATGACAGGGGTACTAGCACTAGAGCTTCTTCAGGGGCAAGGACTGATGTTGAGTGGCCCAATGTTCCCTGTAAATCTCTGCAGAATAAGTGTCAATAGAAGTGATTGTTGGGTTACCACCAAATAAGGTTAGACCTCTCATTAACCCCTTTAAAGGGAGAACGAGTTAAACATTCTGTGTTTTCTGATAAGCACATTCAAAGCTATAAAGAGCACAAGTGATATCCGTTCCTCCTCTATGCCTAATAAAATACTTCCTGTGGATTCTCCTTTATGACCGATATCTATCACTGGGCTGAGAAATTTACGAGAACCCCTCTTGTTATAGCTCCAAGCTTTTGAATTAAAACAATTTTTCATTTCCAAAAGTCTTGCGTGCTGCTGTTGCTAACGGCTCTCTCCTGCCCCCTACTCGGCTTCGTATCAATGCTCAATGACACCCTAAAGACTTCGTGTGTAATATTCTCAGAATAGGCATGAAAAGTAGGGAGCTTTAATGGCAATTACAGCGCTGTTTAATAATAAGAAGAAAACTTCTGCAGTGGAAGAGAAGGAAAGGCTGTGAATGACCGAATTTAAGTGCCATGTACAAAGATATTTCTTCATATGTAGCTGACTGGAACCTATGCTATACCATACTATAAATTCTTGTATGAGGTGTTGCCAGAGAACGTAATACATAGGTTTAGGATCAACTAAAAAAACATATACGGTAACTATTTTGGGTCAAACCACAATTTTGAGTCATGATGCATGTTACATGCATTAGCACCAGGGGCATTGCTAGACTCTGGCACCAAAGACAAGACCACCAGGTCTACTTCTGAGTGGCCTGAAACTTCTTTGAGATATTGAGATGATACATTCAATGCATGGTAGGGCTCTTCCCAGGCGAGTGAGCTGCGGTTTTACCACATCCCTGGCACCCTATGGTAATTTTATCATTGCAGCCTAACTACAGCTGTGATGCTTTGCTTCGCATCTACAGCAATATTAACTCTGGCTGCAGAGTTTGACAGACAGCACTGCCCGTCAACCTCACTCATTGAGATCAATGAACGGCAACAATGAGCCAAGCGTGTGGCTTGCAGCTGTAGCGCAGACCCACAATGTAAAATTAGCATTCAGAAATTTAAAAAAAAAAGAACCAAAACAAATGCAGGCAAAGTGGTGACAGTAGTGCCTCCTGAACACCTACCAGCCATTGTTATATCCACCGTAGTTTGCTTTTCAGAGAGCAGTAATCATTACCAACAGTGTGAAAGAGCCCATACAGTTTTGAAATATTGTATAATTTAGCTTATTTTTAATTGTTATATTTAATTTATCATCATAATGTGACATTATAGTGTTTAAACAAATACATTTTTGTTCAGTTAAAAAAAAAAAAAAAAAAAATATATATATATATATATATATATATATGTATGTGTGTGTATATATATATATGTGTGTGTGTGTGTGTGTGTGTGTGTATATATATATATATATATATATATATATATATATATATATATATATATATATATATATATATATGTGTGTGTGTGTGTGTGTGTGTGTGTGTGTGTGTGTGTGTATATATATATATATATATATATATATATATATATATATATATATATATATATATATATATATATATATATATATATATATATATGTATATGTATGTGTGTGTGTGTATATATATATATATATATATATATATATATATCTCTATATATCTATATATATTACATACATATATACATAGATAGATAGATATATATATATATATATATATATATATATATATATATATATATATATATATATATATATATATATATATATATATATATATATATATATATATTAGCCTTAGATTGGATCCAAAATGCACACAATGGTATACTACCAACCCCCTTCAACATTTTAATCAGTGTGCCCAGATGTATCCATGTTCTATTTACACCCTAGAAATGCCCCTGGTTAGCACATTGCAGTCCAATTAATTTTGAACAACACCTCAATGGGGGTTATTTACTAAAGGCAAATCCACTTTGCACTACAAGTGCACTTGAAAGTGCAGTCGCTGTAGATCTGAGGGGGACGTGCAAGGAAAATAAAAAAACAGTATTTTAGCTTGCACATGATTGGATGATAAAATCAGCAGAGCTTCCCCTCATTTCAGATCTTCCCCTCAGATCTACAGCGACTGCACTTCCAAGTGCGTGCACTTGTAGTGCAAAATGGGTTTGCCTTTAGTAAATAACCCCCCATGTCATGTGTTGCAGTGCACCAGAACTCATTGTAATGCCCTGTACACACAATCGGACATTGATCAGACATTCGGACGACAAAATCCGTCGGATTTTTTCCGACGGATGTTGGCTCAAAGTTGTCTTGCATACACACGGTCGCACAAACTTGTCGGAAAATCCGATCGTTCTGAACGCGGCGACGTAAAACGCGTACGTCGGGACTATAAACGGAGCAGTAGCCAATAGCTTTCATCTCTTTATTTATTCTGAGCATGCGTGGCACTTTGTGCGTCGGATTTGTGTACACACGATCGGTATTTAAACGATCGGATTTTGTTGTCGGAAAATTTTATATCATGCTCTCAAACTGTGTGTCGGAAATTCCGACAGAAAAAGTCCGATGGAGCCCGCACACGATCGGAATTTCCGACAACACAATCCGATCGCACTTTTTCCGTCGGATAATCCGACCGCGTGTACAGGGCATAACACAGTACCATGTGTTGTGGTGAGCTGCTTCTGTCAGAACACAAAAGCACAGCAGGGGAGATCGCTGTACTAACATCAGATACTTAGGGCAGTGGCTCCTCCTGAGCTGTCAGGTTTTTTTTTTTTTTTGCATTCAGCCCTGCTGGGTTGCACAAAAAAATACTACTAGTGTGTACTAGGCTTATAGAAGGGTTATCATTCCCTCCCACTGGGTAGAATTAATTTCACTTTGTGTCCCATAGCCACAATAGGAGGTGGGAGGAAACCAGGGTAGTCACTGGACCTAGAGTCTCCTTTGGAAGATTTCCCCTCTATTCCAGTTCTGGGGACCACTCAATATTTGGAAGACTTAAGATGGACATAGACAGATTGGATTTTGCCGGTTCAGCAGGGACTGACAAAATTGTGATCAGTGTGTAGCAGTCCCCACTCAACAGAAGTTGTTCAGTTGATCAACTTCTGTCAAAGGAGAATGTTGGAAAACTTTTCTCGATCAGTGGGCACAAAAGAAGCATTATTTAGATGTTCAACGTGCACGACAAACTAGGGTCACAAGGTGCTCATTGAACATCAGCATACAATTAGATAGATAAGTTCAGAGATTATATTCACTTTGCATTTATTCAAGCCTGGAAAGCAAGTGTACTATAGTGATCAATCTATGCACTTGTTCATTTGGCCCTTTTGACTTGCTGAATGAGCATGTTTAATGCTGGAGGGCATTTAAAAAGTAGAGTATGTATGCTCATTGCTATTAGGAACAATGAAATAAAGCCAAATTGAGCAACCCCTTGGGGGTTATTTACGAAAGGCAAATCCACTTTGCACTACAAGTGCAAACTACAAGTGCAAAGTGCACTAGAAATTGCACTTGGAAGTGCAGTCACTGTAAATCTGAGGGGTAGATCTGCTGATTTTATCATCCAATCATGTGCAAGCTAAAATGCTGTTTTTTATTTTCCTTGCATGCCCCCCTCGGTTCTACAGTGACTGCACTTCCAAGTGCACTTTCAGTGCAATTTCAAGTGCACTTTGCACTTGTAGTTTGCACTTGTAGTGCAAAGTGGATTTGCCTTTAGTAAATAACCCCCATTAGACATAACACAATGACTAAGTGGTTAGCACTTCTGCCTAGCAGCATTAGAGTTGTCGGTTCGAATGGCACTACCTGCCTGAAGTGTTTCCATGTTCTCTCTGTGCCTTCGAGGGTTTCCTCTGTGTACTCTTGTTTCCTCTCACACTCCAAAGACAAAGGTTTTATTGGCTCTAGTATGTGTATGTATGAGTTGGGGACCTTCGATTGTAAGCTCCTTGAGGACAGGGACTGTACAATATATATGTAAAATGGTGCATAAATTGACAGAGCTATATATGTACCTATAAAAATGTATATTCTCAGCGTTACTGAACTGAATACAAAATATGATAGGTTGCTATGGATTCCAACACAATGCACATATAACTTTGCAGCGTGGAATACAAAACAATATTTTACAGGTAGTCCCTGGATTCCAACTAAGATAGGTTCTGCGGGTTTGTTCTTAAGTTGAATTTGTAAGCAAGTTGGAACAGGTACATTTGTTAAAGGGTAACTACACTTTCAAGGGGGAAAAAATTGCAAATAAAGAAAAAATAATATAGCGTATAGCGTAAAATAGTATAGCGTAATTGCGACACAAGTCATATTATAATTGTATGAATGTAATTGAATGTAATTAAAAATTATCTTTCTTCTTCAATCTTTAGCCCCTCTAATTTTCTAAAAATTCAATGCAATATGGCTACCTGGAGTTGTCCTGTACACAGAATGTGTACTGACCACCCCCCAGAAACATAATTTCCTGCTTGTGTGATTGGCTCACCAATTTTCCCAGAAGTCTGTCTAAGATACAAGTCAGATTTCAGGCATCCCCTGCAACAATAATGTCATTTTTGTCAATAGGTCCAGCAGCTTTCCTCATTAGTGCTCTGCAGCTGCACAGCTGATGGATAATTGATCTATGTACATTGTTATAATCCTTGCATTGTACACTTTAAGTGTAACTCCAGACAAAAAATAATTTTCAAGTTTTTTGGATAGTACAGGGAAGGGTTAACACCCCTGTATAATTTTGTTTTGCTGTCTGTGCCCCTGTTCAGAAGGATTTGACCTCCCTTTCTGTCCCTGTGACAATTGGATTTTGATTGGTGATAAAGCTTCCCATGATAACTCTTGCAGGAGTGACATTCCCTTTTCTAGGGGTAGAATTCATCTCAATTCCTGTTGTCTCCCTCTGTTTCTAAGTATAAGTTGTATGTAAGTCGGATGTTTGTTACTCGGGGACTGCCTGTATATGGTGTAGCTTACCAATCTTTAAATGTGATGGCCGCATTCATTTTTCTTTTAGAATTTTTTATTTATTTTCACCTGATGATCTGGCCAATAACATGCTTTCGGTCTTAGGGTGGTTCCAATCTTTAGAGGAGCAATGGAACCACCCTTGAACAGCAGAATTGTCAACTTTGGGGGAGAAGGTTTTAGATGGACTAGCAGATTCAGATGTACTTGGCTAACTAATTAAAGCGAAATTAATACTTTTTAACTACTTGCCGCCCTCTCTATAGCTGAAAGACAGCTACAGCGTGGGCCTAATTGCCGGGAGGGCGTCCATGGAAGTCCTTCCGTGCATGAGCTGCCTGCGAGACTCGCAGATCCCGGTCTCTTACCACGTTATCAGCTGTCAGCCAATGACAGCTGATCACGTGATGTAAACAAAAGATCGGTAATCGGTGCAGAAGCTGGCTTCTGTCAGAGGGACATCAGTCCCTCACACAGAGAGCCGTGGCTGCCTCATCGGTGCCTGCCAGTGCCACCTATCAGTAGCCACCAGTGCCACCTACCAGTCCCACAGTGCCACCTACCTTTGTCCACCAGTGCTTACAATCAATGCCCACCAGTGCTTACAATCAATGCCCATCAGTGCCACTGATCAGTGCTGCCTATCAGTGTCACCTACCAGTGCCACCCATCAGTGCCGCTTATCAGTGCCACCTATTAGTGCCCATCAGTGCCAACCATCAGTGCCACCTATTAGTACCGCCTCATCAGTGCTTATTAGTGCCACCTATCAGTGCCCATTAGTGCAACCTCATCAGCGCATATCAATGAAGGAGAAAAATGACCCCAATTTCAAAATTTTATAACAAACTATGAAACTGTTTTTTGTCTTTTTTTTTTCAAAATTCAAAGACTTCAAAGTCCGACGGATTTGTACGTGATGACGTACGACCGGACTAAAATAAGGAAGTTGATAGCCAGTAGCCAATAGCTGCCCTAGCGTGGGTTTTCGTTCGTCGGACTAGCATACAGACAAGCGCATTTTTCGTCGGACAAATTTGAAACATGTTCCAAATCTAAAGTCCGTCAGATTTTTGACTGAAAAAGCCCGCTGCAGGTCCAGTGGACCAGTCCGGTCGAAAAGTCCACCCGTGTGTACACGGCATTAGAAGAAAAAAACAATGCAGCTATCGCACCATCACATTTTGGATTTGGGGTTTAGATGCACCTTAATATTTCTGTATAGTGCAGCGTTATCCTATAAACAGAAGCAGCAGAACATTGAACTAATTTATGGAGACATTTTTTTTTTTTTTTTGTAGAAATATATTACTTCTGTTTGATATGCATTTGTTGCCAATGAGATATCTGTCTACCATAAGAGTTATAAGTACAGAGGCGATTATCCACAATGTCTGTGTGGGAACCCCTTAATCTGTGTACAGACTTCATTATTAGGAGGCACTGAACATTAAATACAAACATCTTCTGAATTCTTCGGCGCAAAGTCACCAACAAGGTACAAATAGAAATATTGTACAAATAGGGTCACATATTCAACAAGATCTCTTGGAGAGGAAAATAAAAGAAGCATCCTGCTGGCTCACACAGATCCCGAAAATAAAGTGACAGTAATCCGAGGGATCTGATGTTAGTTGTGTGTGTACAGGTGCTTCTGATCCTTATCCCAAACACAGATGCAGATAAAGCACCTTATCACATGTTACTGTTTGCAGAGCACTTCTCTGCCTTTCACTCCAACTCTGTCCCTCTCTTTTCTCTCCTACTTATCTTTCCTATTGAGAAGTCTCCTACTAAAGCCCAGGAAAGGTTAAAACATTTCTTGGCTTTTATACATTGGCAACCATAGAGACCGCCTGGATAATGTCTCACTGATGTGCCCTGACAGCAGCGAGACTTTTCATTTTATAACTTGCAAAAAGTATGTCTCTCAGAATCATGGATTTTTTAAAACCGTGAAATAAATGGTAATTTTTTTGGCTGTTTAAAAATTGTGTATATGGGCAGTTGTCTGTTTCTGAATTGGTATCCTTCCATCCAAGTCAATGTGAATGCAAAAGTAACATGCAGTATCTCAGAACCGGCTTAAAGCAGCTCAAAAGTAGGGATGATGTTTTGGATTCACCTCTACTATGGGTTCAAAATGTGTGCTCCTTGCAAATTTATGTCCCAATACTCTGGGGGCATTTTTCAGCCATAATGCACTGCATTGCCTTTAAAGAATGGGCAGCAGTCCTAAGTTAGCCATGCAATAGTAGAATTTAATTTAATTTTTTTTTGTCTTCAAATCATTAGTGAGGTCAAATTGACATTAATTTTCAACCGTAGTGATGAGAAAATTTAAAGAGGTAGGATGGAAACATTTTCTCAAACAAACTAATTTCTAAGGCCCGAATAGAAACCGGCCGACATTCAGGCCATGTGTACGGCAGTCAGCCTGGCAGAAGAAGACTGAATATCCAGCTTTTGTTGAAGGAGCATGATGAAAAAGGTCTGCCAATTGCCAACCAAACAGCTAATGGCTGAAAGTGCTGACCGGTGTGTTCGGGCGTGGGGCCATCCCCCTGTCGGAACACAATAGCTCAGCGGAGAGATTGCTGTACTGACATCAGATTGTTAGTACAGGATCTCCTCCCAAGCTCTTCAATTTTTTTTTTTTCATTCAGCCCGCTGAGTTGAATTAAAAAAAACTGATAGTGTGTACTAAGCTTTAGAAGGGCCACTAATAGGGTTTTGGGAAGGCCAGCCTCTTTACTATAAAAAAGGGCACATAGCAGCCATGTATTGAAGCTGGTGTAGGGAAAGGATAATGAAAGTTAACAAACTGCTTAGGAAAAAAATTACCCGCATACTAAGGACTCATTCACATGATCATTCAGGGCCATACAACCACTCAGTCTGCACAAATCATTGACAGGCTGACGGGCTCCACATCTGTTGTTATGTAATCACACATGTAGAAAACACCTTCAGTTGGGGACATAGGAGTGTTTTTTGTTTCAAACTGTCTGTTTACAGGACCTCTCATCTGCCCCTAACGAAATGTAAATCACTCTTTGTATGATGATGTACGAACAGCCGTGGACAGTGTCATTGATTTGTAGATGCTTCTGCAGCTGATTGCAATACCTGGCTGTACTCATTGCAGAACTACACTGATCTGGATGGTATACAGCCCTAAGTAGATGTGTGAATGAGCCCAGTAGGGCACTGCAATGGCTTAAAGCTGAAGTCTAGGTATGATCCTTATTGCCATAGATACATTGGTCCAGCTTGGCCAAGCAACCCCTTGTCATCACTTTGCAGGGAAGCTGCTCGGCACAGGACCCGGAGAATTGGGGGCAATCTCGGTAGTAGTGGCGACTACTACAATGATTGTCGCCTTCCACAATTGTCCCTTAGGTATAAGATATACATACTCCATTGGTCCAAGGTAGACCAATGTACCTATGCATTAAAGATCATACCTAGACTTCAGCTTTAAGTTAGTACTGGGACACGCAGTGTACTTTGGTGGATTTCCAGTGCACAGCAATAAAAAGCAAATAAACTGGTTTCCACACAAGATCAGCCCCAATATGTGAATGTGGTAAGAATGTTTGTTTCTAAGCTCTAATGGGGCGTACACACGGTCAGACTCTTCGGCTGCAAAAGTCCGACGGACGCCGACGGACCAAATCCGGCGGACAATCCGATCGTGTGTGGGCTTCCCCGGACTTTCAGCTGACTTTTCCAGTCGCAAATCTGACGGACTTTAGATTTGGAACATGCTTCAAATCTTTATGTCGTAACTCCGCCGGACCCAGAAATCTGCTTGTCTGTATGCTAGTCTGACGGACAAAAACCCACGCTAGGGCAGCTATTGGCTACTGGCTATCAACTTCCTTATTTTAGTCCGGTGTACGTCATCACGTACAAATCCGTCGGACTTTTGTGTGATCGTATGTAGGCAAGTCTGTTCGTTAGAAAGTCCGCCGCAAGTCCTCCAAAAGTACGTCGAAAGTTTGTCGGACGGGCTGTCGGACTTTTGTAGCCGAAAAGTCCGACCGTGTGTACGCCCCATAAGCCACAGATTGATGAAAACAGTTCAATGTTCAAATACGTTGGGCTACATCAGGCCCACAAGTGAATAAAGGTAATTGAGTACCAAAATACCAGTATATGTAGTAGGAGTTTTAGTTATTCCCTATTATACCCTAAAATCTATGCTCTTGGTTCCAAAATGTTTAATAATTGATAACTTCTATACCTGGCACTACCAGTTATAACAATTAATGCAAAGCTTTGGCTACATGGAAAGATTTACAAAGAGCATATATTTGCCCTAATAACCTTGGTTGATGGGAGAGGTATAAATATTTGGGTGACTGGGGGTCATAAGGATTCTGATAACTGAGTTTGGTCTCTAAATAGAGACAAAGATAAATGAGTGCCATGATGGCAAAGCATAAATTATTATTTTCATATAACTCTATGCAGTTTTGTAGGTTTAAAGTCCAAAAATTCTTATGGAAATTAGCTTTGCATGCACCAAACAACCCCTTACACCTGATTGGAGAGAAGGGGAGACTGCAATGCCTAAATGGAAATCAAATATAGAACGAATACGTCTAAAAGTACATGAGTATGAAGAAATATATGGTCAATTATAAATAACTTTCCTAACGCAAATCTATTTGTTGGGTCTGATTTACTAAAAGAGTAAAGGCTGTTCACTTAGCAAGGTGAATAACTTTGCAAAGTCTACATTCACATATATCTATGTTTTCTCTGGATGCCCAAAATGCAAGGGTTATTGAAAAAAGGATTTTTCCTCGGATATATCTGGATAACGCCCCATTCACACTTGCCAATGGAGGTAGGAACTGTAGCAAACCATGGAGGCAGAGAAGGATAAATCATATCATAGTTATTATATGGTATACGCAAACAATTCTTACTTTGCAAGTATATATAAATGTGCTTCTGCAACCAAAGGCAATGACAGTAAAGCAGATGTTGCACTGACTCTCCATAGATCAATTCTGAGCTTCGGAGCTCTATATATCTTCACCGCTGCTGTATTCTAGGATGCTATTTCACACTTTGTGTGTGGAAGGTTGCTAAGTGAGATTAAACCTTTTACTTGGATTTAATCCTTCAAGTTCCCGTGTCACCGAAAGCTATTTGAATTCCTTGCTCTTGTTTGATAGTAAACAGCAGAGTGAATGCACAACACAGAGGGGACCAGACCCCCACATCTCTAATCTCCCCCACCCCACCACCACCCCCCACCCTCGAAATATTTTTTAAGGTTGCTATAGCATTGAGTCATGCATTGGAATGCACCAAAAAAAAAAAAAATCCTACTGAGCCTTAGCCGGAAAAAATAAGCGATGGATTAAAGATGAGGGACAAAAAGAGGGAGTGAGCCATAGAGATGAAAAAGGGTTAAACACACAGTTGCCAACTTTTTTTTAATTTAGTCAGTGGCTTTGTATTACGATACAGCAAAGTTTTTGTTCACTGAGAGTGTTAACATAAAATGTGACATACAGTAAAACTGGATGGCAGTAGAAGGGCGGCGGGGCATTATGCAATATTTGCAGCAGTCTGTTTTATTGCTATCTGTGTCCTCGTTGAAGAGTTTATTTTCCATCTACTGGTTCTGGTGGCCTTTTTTTGTTTGGTACAGAAAGTGTTGGGAAAAAGCTATTCTGGTGACTAGTAATGAGCTTGAGTTTGTTCCGAACCAATTTCAGGTTACCCAGAGGTTAACTGCCACCCACAGTCCAATGAACTCCTCATAACATTATTGATATAATATGGCCACATGGTGGGGAATCCCCTGATTTCAACTCATTTGACCAGGAATGATAGCTGACTTTCAGGTTCTGATCTGAACCTCGTTCCAAACACATGCAAGCTCATCCTTACTGGTGACACCTTAAGGGGGTATCCCTTATTTTGGACAGATTACCTCTTACTCCTCTGTTTCTCTGGGACAGGAAATTATGAAAAATGTTCTCAATGGGACACAAGCAGGTGTTATGGTTCTTGGCCATGACCTTCTTTATCCAAAACTAAAAATAAATGTTGGCTTTACATATACTTTAACATTTTTTTAGTGCAAAAGAACAAAATAGTGCATTTTTTAGTGAAAAATAGCCTTACAGCTATGCCTGGATGAGAAACTAAAGTAATATGCATTTAAAGGTTTTTACTGAAGTACAGCTTCAGGATCCTGGTTATGAGAACATAAAGTTGCCTACAAACAGTCAGATCATTTTTAGCTGCAAAAACTGATACCGCCTGTTCTTTAAATTGTCACACACACCAGAAGTCAGACTGTGAGCCATACATCCACTATGCCATTGCACAATGTGTAGGTTTATAGAGGAAAGTGCAGTTGGGAGGTGCATAAGGATGACCTCAGCAGTTGCATAATGCTCATTTGCAGGGCTTTTTTTTTCTCAGAGAATAGGTGCAGGAACTCACCCTTTTGGCCCTACCTACCTCTGAGCACCAGTCCTTGGTTCCACCCCCTATCCACCTCCCAGCACTGCTCCTATTAGAGAATACAGAACCATGTAACATTTGTGGTACTAAGTAATCTGTATAGAATTTGTTATTGATAACAAGAAAAGCAGTAAAATAGACCCCCCACAGCCAACAACGATAGACCCACCAGCAACAATAGATCCCCCCCCCTGCAACAATGGACCACCTACAACAAAATACCACCCAGCAACAATAGACCCTCTACCAGCCAGCTATAGACTGCTCCCTCAAAGTAGATCCCTCCCAGTGACAACTGACCCGCCAGCAACATAAGACCCACCCCAGCAACAATAGATCCCCACCAGCAACAATAGACTTCACCAGCAACAATCAACCCTTCTGCAGAATTAGATCCCCTCCAGCAACAATAGATCCACCAGCGGCCAGCATCAATAGACACTGTAGCACAACCCAGCACTCCTTGCCATTACATACATTCAGTGGTGGAGGTGCCGGAACTGCCTTCCCCCGCGTTCCCGCTGAAAAAGAGCCCTGCTCATTTGTAGTCCAGTAAGTAGGCTGAAAAATAGGAGGAGACCATGAATGTTCCTTTTTGGTTTTCTATACTTCTGCCTTTGAGTAGACCTGTCCACTTCTTGGCTATACAGTTGGTAGGAGATACATAGGTGACTGAACAGAACTACAAGTAAAAAAAAAATCAGATACACGCAGATAAACAGAGTTCCACTTTAACTTATACACTACCAAAGTACACGACACATTGGAAATTGTTGTTATCTATTGAAAAAGTAAAAAGTGTGAATATTCAGTATGAGTATTATTCATGCCAATCAGCTTATTTTGAACAATGTGAACTAAAAATGACAGCTGGAATTTGATTGGCTGCTATAGGCGGAACAGACATTTTGATTTCCTTAAGCCTTTTTGAACCTATGCTTCAATGTTTCATATTAGTCAATATGACTGTATACTTAAATGAGCACGCAGTAGTTATTAGTTAACATCGCTCCCAGTGGGGCTGACTCTTAACCCCGTGAAACATGCCCTGTCATTAAGAACCCTTGGTTTCACGAGCCACTGCTTCTTTAATGCATTAGTGTACTTCTAGTGGGACTGACCTATTACCCTGTTAATCATAGCAGCAATTAGCTTGGTCAGTTTGGCCTTTCATGTTTCTGACCCATTAAACACATTGGTCATTTTGTGCTAACGTGGGGTTGACCCCTTAACCTATTAAACATGTCACCGATTCACCATCATTTGGCCACTTTCCTTCCTAAGCGGAGATTTAAATGATAATCCACTGAAGGACCCTCCCCGTTAACTCAATACACTGCAGCAGGGACAAAAGCATCTGCTGGTAGCAATTGTCCCCAACGGAGTATATATTAAACCTGTCCTAAGCCTTCTGTTTAATGTCATTTTGGCTATAAAAATGTAACAATGACAGAGGGAGGAGACAGTGTTCAAAGCTGGCTTCCCTCTTCCCTTTTGAGTATTAATAATTTACAGCGTTGATGAGTTTGTAGTGGAAAGCAATCGGACTCCTGTAGAGAGAACATTAACACAGGGTATTTACGCATCTCTCCTTGCCAACCAGCAGCTAATTTGCTGGTCCCTGTGTCTCGGTGAAAGATATTTCCAGATTATCTTCACAGACATACATAAATTCCCCTTTCTACACCAAACAAGATTTCTGTCTTTGGTTTTAATACTTTATTTTACTTTATTACCCAGATATTTCATGTTTAACCCTGTCCGTTTTCCTAGATCATGTTCTGTACTCAATTTGCAAGATATCTTAGAATCAAGCTTTTTTTTAGCATACAAAAATGACGCAAAACATATTAAATATATGGTGAACCTTAAGCAATATTGCAATTTAACTAACAGTGGTCACCTTACACCATATGATTGTAAAATCTATTCGTTTTAGATTTTAGTACGTGAGTCCATGTATGATAATTTTTAAAGAACTATGACTGAGGTTGTATAAGCTGGAATAATATAAATTGGATCCAAACTGGTCACACACTTTACAATCAGTAAAGATCAAATCAGGAGGATTAGCGATTCACAATTTTTTATTTGCAATGAAATTTGCAAGCAGATCTATTTGATTTGCAAAGATTTACACAATTAAGAAATTCCGACAATAAGCAGTCTTATGTACAGTATTTGCATGTTTAGGACAAATATTTTTTGAACAAAGACCCTTCATTCATTACTAATTCACTAAGGAAATTATATCTTTTTGACTATCATCCTAAATTTAATTGAAAATTGAAATTCTTACATTTTTACAATTAAAATTAAATTTTTGTGGCCACATAGCACATAGTAATTTTTTTGTTCTTATATTTTTTAAAACAAATTTATATTTTTATACCACATTTCATGTGACCAGTGGTGCATAATGGGAAATGTCTGCAGTGACTGATGCATGGATGTTCTGAAAAATACTAACACTTTGTGCTACCAAATATTCCAGGGACATTTTCATAAATAAGAGAATTAAGCTGGTAAATGAGAATATGTATGACTACAGTAGAGACATTGGATTCACTAGGGCAGGCACTAGCGTGAAGGGTTCGATGTTCCTGGATAACAAAGCTTTACACACATGGGAAATAAATACTAATAAACCTGGATTAAAGTGCCAGTAAGAAGCCAGTGAATAGACACATCTTCTCAAATGTCTATGCAGGTTATCGGTGAATGAATTACAATTGACTTCATGAAAATGACTGCCCATTATTACTATGGTAATATAAATATATTTCTACATAAAAAGCTCTACTTTTTAACAAAGCAACAATAATAAATAGAAATGGAATCTACCCACAGTCATTACAGTTTGGTCACATGATCACAATGTACCTTTGGAAGCCATCCATTTTTCTTTCAGCACTTCAACAATGCCTTTATGTTAAACAAAGTCCATTTATCTTACTAGGTTAAAGATAAACCCCAGGTAGATATAAAAATCGCCAATCAATGCCATAACATAATTAACATAATTATTAAAATTATTAATTGTATTTTAAAATTTAACCTGTACCTGAATTTTACTTTGCGACAGCCTCTTGTAACCCTCTGTAGATTGTAAAGGAAGATTTGCAGAGTTTTCAGCAAATTTTGAAGCTTTTAAAGAACCATTCTGCTCCAGTTTGTAAATGCAGAACACAGATCCTAATGGGAGTGTTGATTGCCACTTTAAGCAACCTGCTAGCAGGCTTTAGCAGACTTTCAACAAGCTTCAAGAAGTGATGAAGCCTGCTAGCAGCTTGCTTAAAGTGGCAATCAACACTCCCATAAGGATCTGTATTTGTGTTTAGCATTTACAAACTGGAGCTGAATGGTACTTTAAAAGCTTCAACAAAGCTTGCTGAAAGCTCTGTAAATGTTTTGTCAAAACTTGCTGTTCACATTACCCATCACTTTTTTGTGAGCCCAAACTACAATTTATGCACTCCTTAGAGTGCGACATCATTCATCTCTGGCGACTAGGAGTATGTTGTATAGAATGGCGTTCTTCCTGCTTATAAAGCATATCACCTCGATTGTCATGTAGCAATGGCAATTATGTATGCTGAATTATATATATTTTTGTTTCCCAAAATTGTGGGTTTCTGATGGGATAGAAACTTGAGAAAGGGCTTTCTAAACTGAATTAAAATGTTATTTAAACTGGATACGACGTACCCCCTCCTACCTGTTCCAGACATCCGCTTTCGAACATATCTGTCTACATGCCCTGGGTTGCCCGGGGCCTTATCTCCATTCTCTACACAGCTCTGAATGGTGGATCAGCTCTCACCTCACTCTATGTGTCCCAGTGGGAACGGGATTTGGGACATGGTATCGATCTGGTGGACTGGAGCAAGGCCTGGTCTTCTGTAGCTAAATGTTCCTTTAATACTGCCATCTTAGAGGCAGCATACAAAGTGCTGTTGCGGTAGTATTGCGTTCCAGCATGTATTGCCCATGCCAATCCGACCTCTAGCAATCGCTGTTTCTGGGGATGTGGCCATCGTGGGGATGTATTTCACACCTGGTGGGCCTGCCCGCGATTAGTGGGTTTCTGGTCCTGAGTGTTTGGTTTGTTGTTTTCTCTGTTCCATTTGAATGTCTGTAAAGAGGCCAAATTTGCACTATTACATTGCCAACATCCCATGTTTGTTTGCACGTCGACAGAATTTGGCAACCTATCTGTTTATAGTAGCCAAAAGGGCGATCGCTCAAGCATGGAAAAAAACACAGTACCCTTTCAGGAAGTGAAAAAACCTTTGACATTCATGATGGTCAATGGACAAATGTCTAATATACTCAAATATACGCATGCCAAGTTCCTTAACGTTTGGGAGCCATGGTTAGCATATGCCTTCCCCGAACTCCCTCTGACTGGTTTCCTGGGTGATCCCGGGTCCCCTTCTCCTTCTCTCTCTTCCCCTTACCCCACTTTTTCTTATTCTCCACCTCTCTTTCTTATTTATCTCTCAGTTTTCCTTCTCTTACCGGAGCTCTTAGCCCTTTTCTATTGCTAACAGATGCCCAAGACGATCTTAATGCAGAGTTATTGCATTTTTGTCCTGGTTATTCCTGCACTTATGTGGTTTACCCCAAATTACATATGCTGCACTCAGGATTTCTGTAACCGTTTAAATAGGAGGCTGCCCTCCTCCGTTTATGTTGTCATTTTTTTTGTCTCTTATGAGCCAGTTCTATCCCCTGCATGGGCAATCTAGGTGCCTTTGACATTGTTGTATGTTTAATTCTATTTCTGCAACAAAAACTTATTGAACCAAAAAATGTTATTTAAATTATTATGGTGATATACAACAATCCATCAGCTACCTAGATTGTTTTTAGATCTTAAAATCTATTTAAGTTATATTTCAAATCAACCATGCAACAGAAAATAAGGAGATTATTCATCGATATCAGGAACTGCTAAGGAATGGGGAAAAGTCCAACCATGGAGATGCCACAAGATCTGTTCAAACAACACGGTACTATAAAGCATATTTTGATACTCAACTAAGGATGTGGCAAGGAAACTGTGTTTGCTCTCTTGTGTATCACAAGGTTATCCTTAGGACATATAGAGAAAGGACATGAGACAAAATACACAGAGGAAGCAGTCAGAATCTGCAAAGCACAACACAGCCCTATTCAAAAACACTATGGTGAGAGTCACAGGAAAAATATACACCACAAACATGCTCACCTTTTCAACATCAATGCAACCCTTTTACTGCAAGTCATTATTGAGTAAATGTCCCCTCTATTCTAAATTTATAAGAAAACAATAATTATCAAAACCTTCAAATTTCTCTTCTTTTAAATGACTCTTCAACGACGAAGAGTAGATAACTGTAAAAAAAAATGTACTCTATTAAACTGACACTTTAGGATTTGGGTAGCTCCAGGTCATGTTGTTGTCCTAAAAGTGTTACTTTGTCAAACCATAGCTTTGGTGTCTCCTCTGCCCTGGCTAACCAAATTTTGCATACTCCAAACATCCTATATTGCAGAGAGGTATTACAAACAGTGATGAGTACATTACAGTACTCGCAGGACTGGATTTTCACTAATGAAGCCTGTAGTTACCCAACTTATGGCTTTTGCTAGGACCACCTTTGTCTTCTCAGGTAATTTTTCAGTTTTTCTGATCATAATCTGGTATAGAATATTCTGATGAGTAAATAGTTTTGTAAGAGATGGCAATTCGTATTAGTGATAGAAACAAAATGTTTGATCAATAATTATACAGACAAAAGCCACTGCTTTGCTTCTGCCACCTATAGACACATGTCTATTGTAAATTTGGCTCCAAGTACTTATCATGAAAGAATTCATTATAAGCACACATATACAGTATCTTTGATTTTTACCAATGTATAAAAGGATGCTACCAATATATATAATTGATAATGATGTTTCAGATGAAATATAGGGCACACATGGACCACAACGGTTCCAGCTTCCAGTGTCATAAGTAACAGGGACAAATGTTCTTCATTTATTATCTTTATTTGTTTTCACTAGTAATCCTTTTTTTGAGTCTTACAAATGGAGCAATCTTTTGTAATCTGTACTTCAAATTTATATCCAAGTTTGACATGCTTGGTCTGTTTTCTGTTTGTGTTAATACCCTTGTGTTTGCATGTTGGCAGCCCATTCTAAATGAATAGCCTCCATTAATGCAATGCAGATTAGCATGCATTGAACAATGCACCACAACAAACTATAAGTATACTATATATTCTTTTTAGTTCCTACATTGAATCATTTTGTTTGGGTGGGTTGCATTGGATTGGTCTGAATGAACATCTGTCTGCAAAGGTTGTATATCATGATCATGCTGCTCTAGACCCAGGTGTATGATGACATCCTTTTAAACAAGCTCTGATGCTTTTGAAAAAATAAATAAATAAATATAATGCCCGACTATTGTTAGGCAAATTTAAGGGAAAAACAGTGGCCTTTGGCCAGCTTATTTAATGTTTACAATTGATAAACTAAGGTTTTCTTTATTTTAAGAATATTTAATACCTATTTTAGGAATATTTACTACCTATTGGAAAGCCAATCATCCAGCAGAGGATGCTGGGCCTCCTGCTTGGAGAGATTAACAGCACCTGCTCATTTTATGACTGCCTGTGCTTTCTTCTAAAGCCAGCCATACACTATTTGTTTTTGTTTTTTTAACTAATGTCAACGGGTTGAAAAAAAAACAAACAAGAAACAAAGAAAGAAAAATTGTACAGATTTCTAACCAGAGATAGGAGGGAGAGGCAGACCTCTTATCGCAGCCTTAAATGGCGGCAAGGATGGGAAATGTAATTATAATAGGGGATTTTAATTATCCAGATATAGACTGGGCAGTAGGAACCGCACATTTGCCTAAGGCTCGCCATTTCCTAAATGTCTTGCAGGACAATTTCATGGGTCAGATGGTGAATGCACCAACAAGAAACAATGCGTTACTAGACCTACTGATTACTAACATTACAGATCTGATCGCGGATGTAGAAATATGGGGCAACTTAGGAAACAGCGACCACAGGTCAATAAGTTTCGGTATAAATCACAGAAATAGGTAATACAAGGACACTGAATTTCAAAAGAGCCAACTTCCCTAAACTGCGCTCTTTGCTAGATGATATTAAATGGGAAAATATCCTAGGAACAAGGAACGTGGAGGAAAAATGGGAGTGCTTTAAGAGCATACTAAATAAAGGTATTGACCAGTGCATTCCAAAGGGAAATACATTTAAAAGAGTTAAAATAAATCCTGGGTGGCTAAACTCCAACATAATAATGCATACAAAAGCAAAAGAAAAGGCCTTCAGAAAATACAAGGCTGAGGGTCATTGTCAGCATTCCAACATTACAAAGAATGCAATAAGAAATGTAAGAGTGTAATTAGGGCAGCTAGGATAGACCACGAAAGGCACATAGTGGAGTAAAAAAGAATAATCATTAGTATCATTAGTAGTAATCGGCATGGATTCATGAAGAATCATTCTTGCCAGACCAATCTATTAATCTTCTATGAAGAAGTGAGCTGCCATCTATCTAAAGGAAGGCCTGTAGATGTGGTGTATCTGGATTTTGCAAAGGCATTTGATACAGTTCCCCATAAACGTTTACTGTACAAACTAAGGTATATAGGCATGGACCATGGGGTGGGTACCTGGTTTGAAAACTGGGTACAGGGGCGAGTCCAAAGGGTGGTGATAAATGATGAGTACTCGGAATTATCTGGTGTAGAATGTGAGGTCCCCCAAGGATCTGTCCTGGGACCAATCCTGTTTAATTTATTCATAAACGATATAGAGAATGGGATAAACAGCTCAATCTCAGTATTTGGGAATGACACAACGCTAAGCAGGGAAATAACTTCTACGAATCAACATGTGGAAACCTTACAAGAAGACCTGAACAAAATAATGGGGTGGGTAACTACTTGGCAAATGAGGTCTAATGTTGAAAAATGTAGGGTAATGCATTTGGGACCCGAAAATACAAATGCAAGTTACTGGCTAGGAGGAGAACCTCTGGGAGAATCTAGGATGGAAAATGACCTGGGGGTCCTAGTAGATGACAGGCTCAGCAATGTCATGCAATGGCAGGCTGCTGCAAGCAAAGCCAACAGAATATTGGCATGCATTAAAAAGGGGATTCACTCCAGAGATAAAATGATAATTCTCCCACTATACACGACTCTTGTCCGTCTGCATCTTGAGTATGCCATCCAGTTCTGGGCACCAGTCCTCAGGAAGGATGTGCTGGAACTGGAGAGAGTTCAGAGAAGAGCAACAAAGCTACTAAAGGGACGGGAGAACCTCGGCTATGGGGAAAGACTACAAGTATTGAACTTATTTGCTCTGGAGAAGAGACGCTTGAGAGGGGATATGATATCAATGTACAAATACCGTACTTGTGACCCTAGCATAGGGTAAAAACTTTTCAGTGAAAGGGAATTCACTAAAATTGGAATAGAAGTGGTTTAACCTTAAACTGCCTAGAGGGTTCTTTACTGTCAGAGTGGTAAGGATGTGAAATTCTCTTCCACAAGCAGTGGTAACAGCAGGGAGCATCGATTGTTTCAAAAAACTATTATATAGGCACTTTAACGACCATAACTTCCAGGAGTATACAATGTACTATTGACATAAACAGATACACATATCATAGGTTGAACTGGATGAACTGGTGTCTTTTTTCAACCTCACTAACTATGTAAAATTTGTTCTTTATTTTTATTTTTTGTAATTTTCCCTTGACATACCCTTTGACTGCAGTGAGTCAAATGACTGCTATCCATTTCCCTGGAATTTGGTAGAGGTGTTTTTCCAAAAGCGGCAATAAGATGAAACCGTTTTTAAATACTATACTTTGATTCCTGCCATGGCAAAGTGGAAAGATGGAATAGTTTGGGCCCAATGTGGTTGGGTTATAGAGGGCCAACATTTTCAACTTTGGTAATTTTCAACTTTGGTAATTCCTTACTGTGTTTCCTATGCAGGTATAAAGGGAAAAATAATGGCAAATTACCATTTAGATAAATGTAGAATATTGTTGTATATTACTTGGGAAGTATGTGGCTACCCATGCCAGTGATGATTGGAAAGGGGTACAATGAAAATAGTCTAGGGCGGCACATGATCACATGATGGAAATGTAATAAATGCTCAGGAATGCTTTATATTATATATATACCCTACTGAAAACTAAAAATCTTTTTAAAACTTTTTTTTGAAGTCAGCATTGTTACTATTTAGGCACACATTGTTGTCTCTCGTCTCATCACTAACAACCTCACGTCTCAAAACAATCAAGCCATTATCAGGGAAACATCAATTTTAAATTAAAATCTACATGGAGAGATTCCCAACTCTACCCGCGGTTCAATGTGTTTGTGTATGTGTTTTTTTTCCTCCTCTTTTTCATTGCTCTTTAATATCCCCATTTCCAATTTAGTGTATAAATAATTGGAGCAGCCTCATAAAAAAACACCCGTGCCCATCTCCCAGGAGCCATGTAAAAGTCTACTTTTAAATGCTCCTTAATCACCGCCCCGTTATAAAATTACCATAGTAATGAGCTTTAAATGGAGCCTCCTCGATTTTTAATTAAGCTCCCAGCAGGTTATAGAATGAATAAATATATAAATGTACGAAACAGTTTATTGAAGACTATTGTGAGTCTCTTTTCTGCTATCTACGGTGTAACCCCTGCAATGCCTTCAGGTGTCTTTTGGTGCCTGCACATGGGTGGATTGGATTCCAGATTAGGTGGGCCAATACCTGGATTGTGTATGGATGAATTTAATTAGGGGGGGGGGGGGGTCATATGTTTTTTGCTTTTTTTTTTGCCTTCCTCTGGATCAACTGTGGGTGTAGTATTTTGGATTGGATATTGAGGCTTTCTATTTTTTTTTCTATTGGTTGTACTAGATGGACTTTTTGGAACAGGCAAACTATGTACCTATGACTATTTAGTATAATCAATGTATAGCAAACAAATGTAAAGGAAAATTTGCTGGTTCACAATTATTTTATTTATGGCCACATCTTGCACACCAACATACAGGGGGCTACTCACTGTGGGGTTGCTTTATTAAAGGCAAATAGACTGCGCACTTTGCAAAGGCACTCTGCAAGAGCAGTTGCTTCAGAGCTTAGTAAATGAGCAGAAGCTCTGCTGACTTCCATCATCCATCATGTGCAACCAAAAATGCATTTTTTTTCCTTGCATGTGATTGGGTATTCTGTGCAAAGTGAAGCTCTTCCTTACTTACTAAGCTCTGGAGCAACTGCACTGTGCAAAGTGCACAGTCTATTTGCCTTTAGTAAACCAACCCCATATGACTCAACTTTCTTAGCCCATGCTACCTATAGGAAGGAAGCACTCAACCCTAAAGCTGCCTATAGATGGACTAAAATTCAACTGGTTCATTTAATTGATTAATTTAACTATTGACTTCTTCTGAACAAGACTATATAAACATTTTTGCTGATCAGCAGCTTGCAACCAATTGGCTTCATCTGCTGATCAGTGTATTCTGACAGTGGATGAGTCCCATTATCAGAATACAGTGGCACAGAGGGGATGATTCCTCTATCCCTCTTGATTGTGTGGATGGGGGAATCCATGTCTATGGCCAGACTTCATATCTTTGGGTTGTTGCTGCTGATCTCCTACTAAACATGTTTATGTAGGAATGTTGCAGCGCCTATACACATGTTTTCCTTAAACATGTTCGCTGCCTGGCTGTCATGCTACTTTGTCAGTCACTGACCCAAAAAACAAATAAGAAAATATTGAGCCCTTACTTAAATTGTATTATGTTACTGGACAGAGACTGGGAATGTACTGACACCAGGAAAACAATCAATTTTGAAAAGTAGATTTTGGAAATGGCAGCCCGCTTGTTTGTTATATGATATGACCCGTTTCCTTTGAAGCTTATTAGGCACATTGAAATGTTATTAAAGAGGAATTGCCCCCTTAGGTTATGGTAAAAAGGAGATATGGCAATGTTCTGTGATCCAGCAGGGCAGAGCCATGCCAGGGCTGAGAACATTGCTTGTTATTTTAGCACAGCAGGGGCAGCATTATCAGCTCTCCACAAAAAGTAAGGAGCTAACTGGATTTCTGGTAGGATCAAAAACTGGTATCATTCTCTTGCAGCTTTTTTTAAGGCTTCGTGTATATGGGCATAAAAAAATACTCCCATCTATGCTGGATTTATGGGGCAAGAGCTAGTAGAAAAAGCTAGCAGAAAAAAATGCTTACTTTGGAATTGTGTGCAATTACACATGTTTATGCCCATTTACAAGCATATGATGTTCAGAAGCACATGCACATAAACTCATTCTATTGGCTAGAATATTCATTTACTCTGGCCACGGGAAATAATTTACGTGCATACATGCATTTTTATTTTTAAATTACGTATATAGTTACATAGTAGGTGAGGTTGAAAAAAGAAACAAGTCCATCAAGTCCAACCTATGTGTGTGATTATATGTCAATATTACCTTGTATATCTCTTTATGTTGTGGTTGTTCAGGTGCTTATCTAATAGTTTTTTGAAACTATCGATGCCCCCCGCTGAAACTATAGCATGTGGAAGGGAATTCCACATCCTTACTGCTGTTACAGTAAAGAACCCTCTGCGTAGTTTACGATTAAACCTCTTTTCGTCTAATTTTAATGAGTGGCCGCGTGTCTTGTTAAACTTCCTTCCGCGAAAAAGTTTTATCCCTATTGTGGGGTCACCAGTATGGTATTTGTAAATTGAAATCATATCCCCTCTCAAGCGTCTCTTCTCCAGAGAGAATAAGTTCAGTGCTCACAACCTTTCCTCATAACTAATTTCCTCCAGGCCCTTTATTAGCTTTGTTGCCCTTCTTTGTACTCGCTCCATTTCCAGTACATCCTTCCTGATTCCAGGTGCGGCATGACCAGAGTCTTGTAGAGTGAGAGAGTTATCGCTTTATTCCTGGAGTTAATCCCTTTTTAACCACTTCAATACCCGCCCATAGTCATATGACGTCCACAGATGGGATCTCCCATCCTGGGTGGGCGTCACATGACGTCCTGGGATTCCCGGCCGCCTAGGCGCGCGCCCGCCGCGTTCCTCGGGACCCGGTGCGTGTGCCCGGCGGCCGCGATGTCCGCCGGGGCACCCGCGATTGCCCGTTAACCGGGCCGGCATGTGGATCTGTGTGTGTAAACACACAGATCCACAGCCTGTCAGCTCTGAGGAGAGCGATCTGTGTTCCCATAACGGAGGAACACTGATCGGTCTCCTCCCCTTGTACATCCCCGCCCCCTACAGTTAGTAATCACTCCCTAGGAAACATATTAACCCCTCCCCGCCCCCTAGTGGTTAACCCCTTCACTGCCTGTCACATTTACACAGTAATCAATGCAATTTTATAGCATTGATCGCTGTATAAATGTGAATGGTCCCAAAAATGTGTCAAAAGTGTCCGATGTGTCCGCCATAATGTCGCAGTCACGAAAAAAAATTGCGATCGGCGCTAAAAAAATAAATAAACATATTTTTTTTAAAAACGCCATAAATCTATCCCGTATTTTGTAGACGCTATAACTTTTGCGCAAACCAATCAATATACGCTTATTGCGATTTTTTTTACCAATAATATGTAGAAGAATACATATCGGCCGAAACTGAGGAAAAAATTAGTTTTTAAAAAAAAAATTGGGATATTTATTATAGCAAAAAGTAAAAAATATTGTGTTTTTTTTCAAAATTGTCGCTCTTCTTTTGTTTATAGCGCAAAAAATAAAAACCGCAGAGGCAATCAAATACCACCAAAAGAAAGCTCTATTTGTGGGGAAAAAAGGACGTCAATTTTTTTTGGGTACAACGTCGCACAACTGCGCAATTGACGTTTAAAGTGCGACAGCGCTGAAAACTAAAAATTGGCCTGGGAAGGAAGGGGGTGAAATTGCCCTGTATTGAACCGGTTAATGCATGCCAATATTTTGTTTGCTTTTTTAGCAGCAGCTTGGCATTGCATGCCATTGCTGAGCCTATCATCTACTAGGACCCCCAGGTCCTTTTCCATCCTAGATTCCCCAGAGGTTCTCCCCGTAGTGTATAGATTGCATTCATATTTTTGCCACTCAAATGCATTATTTTACATTTTTCTGCATTAAACCTTATTTGCCATGTAGTTGCCCACCCCATTAATTTGTTCACATCGTCTTGCAAGGTTTCCACATCCTGTAGAGAAGTTTTTGCCCTGCTTAGCTTAGTATCATCCGCAAATACAGAGATTGAACTGTTTACCCCATCCTCCAGGTCGTTTATGAACAAATTAAATAGGATTGGTCCCAGGACCGAACCCTGTGGAACCCCACTACCCACCCCTTAGTATGAGTATTCTCCATTTACCACCACCTTCTGAAATCGCCAGTTTAGCCAGTTTTCATTACATGTACTCACCCTATGGTCCATGCCAACGGACCTTATTTTGTACAGTAAACGTTTATGGGGAACTGTGTCAAATGCTTTTGCAAAATCCAAACACACCGTACCTACGGGCCTTCCTTTATCCAGATGGCAACTCACCTCCTCATAGAAGGTTAACCACTTAAGCCCTGAACCATTTGGCTGACAAAAGACCAGAGCATTTTTTGCGATTCGGCACTGCGTCGCTTTAACTGACAATTGCGCGGCCGTGCAACGTGGCCTCCAAACAAAATTGACGTTCTTTTTTCCCCACAAATAGAGCTTTCTTTTGGTGGTATTTGATCACCTCTGCAGTTTTTATTTTTTGCGCTATAAACAAAAAAATAGCAACAATTTTGAAAAAAACACATTTTTTTTTACTTTTTGCTATAATAAATATCCCCAAAAAATATATAAAAAAAACGTTTTTTTCCTCAGTTTAGGCCAATACGTATTCTTCTACATAAGAGTTTATTGATTGGTTTGCGCAAAAGTTATAGCATCTACAAAATAGGGGATATTTTTATAGCATTTTTATTAATGTTTTTTTTTTACTAGTAATGGCGGCGATCAGTGATTTTTATTATGACTGCGACATTATGGCGGACAGATCGGACACTTTTGGTGCTATTTTGGGACCATTGACATTTATACAGCGATCAGTGTGATTAAAAATGCATTGTATACTGGGCAAATGTGACTGGCAGTGAACGGGTTAACCACTAGGTGGCACTGTAGGGGTTAAGTGTGTCCTAGAGGGTGATTCTATATGTGGGGGGAGGGGCTATGTGTGACATGACACTGATCAACGCTCCCGATTATAGGGAGCTGTGATCAGTGTCCTGTCACTAGGCAGAACAGGGAAATGCTTGTTTACATCAGGGATATATTTTGGGGCCTTTTTAAATATTGGTGCTACATTGGCTTTTCGCCAATCCGCTGGTACCATTCCAGTCAGTATACTGTCAGTAAAAATTAAGAACAATAGTCTGGAAATTACTTGACTGAGTTCCCTAAGTACCCTTGGGTGCAAGCCATCTGGTCCCAGTGATTTATTCATGTTAAGTTTCCCAAGTCTAATTCTAATTCTGTCCTCTGTTAACCATGGAGGTGCTTCCTGTGATGTGTCACGAGGATAAACACAGCATTTTTGGTTACTGAAGCCCCCGATTCCCTCGTGAAGACTGAGGAGAAGAATAAATTCAATACCTTCGCCATCTCCCCATCCTTTGTAACCAGATGTCCTTCCTCATTCTTTATTGGGCCAATATGGTCCGTTCTCCCTTTTTTACTGTTTACATACTTAAAGAATTTCTTGGGATTTTTTTTGCTCTCCTCCGCTATGTGTCTTTCTTGTTCTATCTTAGCCACCCTAATTGCACCCTTACATTTCTTGTTGCATTCTTTATAAAGTCTGAATGCTGATGATGATCCCTCAACCTTGTATTTTTTGAAGGCCTTCTCTTTTGCTTTTATATGCATTTTTACATTGGAGTTAAGCCATCCAGGACTTTTGTTCGCTCTTTTAAATGTACAACCCAATGGGATGCACTGGCTAATGCCCTTATTTAAGCACTTCCCTACCCGCCTATAGACATATGACGTCCACAGATGGGATCTCCCATCCTGGGTGGACGTCATATGACGGCCTCGGGTTCCCGACTAGGGGATGTCCGCCGGGCACCCGCGATTGCCCGTTAACCGGGCCGGACCGTGGATCTGTGTGTGTAAACACACAGATCCACGTCCTGTCAGCTGTGAGGAGAGCGATCTGTGTTCCCAGAACGGAGGAACACTGATCGGTCTCCTCCCCTTGTGCGTCCCCTCCCCCTACAGTTAGAAGCATTCCCTAGGAAACACATTTAACCCCTCCCCGTCCCCTAGTGGTTAACCTCTTCACTGCCTGTCACATTTACACAGTAATCAATGCAATTTTATAGCATTGATCGCTGTATAAATGTGAATGGTCCCAAAAATATGTCAAGTGTCCGACATAATGTCGCAGTCACGAAAAAAATCGTGATCGCCGCTATTACTAGTAAAAAAAAAAAAATAATAATTTTTTTTAAAAAATGCCATAAATCTATCTCGTATTTTATAGACGCGATAACTTTTGCGCAAACCAATGAATATACGCTTATTGTGATTTTTTTTACAAAAAATATGTAGAAGAATACATATCGGCCGAAACTGAGGAAAAGTGTGTTTTTTTTAAAAAAAATTGGGATATTTATTATAGCAAAAAGTAAAAAATAATGTGTTTTTTTCAAAATTGTCGCTCTTCTTTTGTTTATAGCACAAAAAATAAAAACCGCAGAGGTAATCAAATACCACCAAAAGAAAGCTCTATTTGTGGGGAAAAAAAGGACGTCAATTGTTTTGGTACAATGTCGCACGACCACGCAATTGTCATTTAAAGTGCGACAGCGCTGAAAACTAAAAATTGGTCTGGGAAGGAAGGGGGTGAAAATGCCCTGTATTGAACTGGTTAATATGCTTTTAAAACGAACCCATCTCACCTCCGTGTTCTTTGTTCCTAAGATTTTATCCCAATTTATGTCTTCTAGCAAGCTTCGTAGTTTAGGGAAGTTGGCTCTTTTGAAATTCAGTGTCTTTGTATTTCCCTTACCTTTCCTATTTGTGTGATTTATACTGAAGCCCATTTACCTGTGATCGCTGTTTCCTAAATTGCCCCGTATTTCCACATCCGTGATCAGGTCTGTGTTGTTGGTAATCAGTAGATCTAGTAACGCTTTACTACTAGTTGGTATATAAGTACGTACATTATATATTTTATGTATAATAATAATATTTTTATAATACATATGTAAGTAAATTATACAGTACCAGCAATCTCCTCTAGGACATAGGTGTGGGCATTTTTATGCCCTAAACACTGCTCTAAAATACAATGTATAAACCTAAGCTTCACAAGCCTATGACACATTGGATTGTATGAAACAGGCCTCATCCACACAGCGCATCAAAAACACCACTTTTAAGGGTATTTGATGCCGCACTATGTTAGCCTATGTGGCATTTGCAGGTGTTTAGAAGCAGGATTATTCAGAGACAGAAAAAAAAACATCACTAGGTAGACTAGGTGCATTTAATGCTTGAATGTTCATTCAGTTTAATGGCCACAATAAAAATAATATTCAACCAATGATATGAATGAATACCCAAATGTCTGAACGTGCCTAAACATAAACACGTTTGGAAAATGCGCCTTTAGGCGCAACTTTCACTGCTTTTCTTATCAGTAAAAAAGGCTTTCAGAAGATCTGGGCAAACATCAATTATGCATGAGGCCATAGAGCTGTTTTCAGAGGCATTTTTTTTTTTATTTATTGAAAGTCTGTTATTTCACCTACATAGGTATAAGGCCAAATCTTTTCATCTCCAACATGCTCGCCTTGATCTGTATAAGGAAAAGAATATGTCCATTTTACAGTTACAGCTGGCCATACACATATAGGCTGAACCAAAGAAATCAAACAGATTTATCTATCCAAACAGCACGAATAGACAAATCTCCCATTGTGGGCTATTGAACTCTGGCAGCCGATGCCACCCGCTTTCAGAATACCTGAACAGTGCCCGTATCAGGTTAAATGCAGGTGCCGTTCAGCTGACAATTTTCCACTTGGCTTCTTGGATTTTTCAAAAGAGGGACGTTGGGTGAATGGTACAGACAGGGCTACCCACTGATTGATTTCCGACTGGTTTATCAGGAACTGGCTGAAATTCGCTTAATGTATGGCCAGCTTTACTGTACACCAAAATTTAGCTTCTTGAATAAAGGATTAGATTTATTTCTCAGAATGCCAAATGCAACCATCTTAACAACACAAAAGGCTGTAAAAATTCTTTGTACTGTAAATACATTCAGACAGATACAGCTTTTGTACAACAGGAATTTCCATCCCAAGCCTTTGATATCCAAATAGATATGTGAATAAGTCTCGGGTTCAGGCAAGGGTAATTCTACATGTGTTCCACACGACACATAACTGTCAACTTGGACTTCAGTAAATATAAAATAAAAACATATTGTAAGTTGCTGAGAATTTGGCAACAAATGAGGCAACCTTGATTATTAACTGCTAATACCTTTCTCTCTAAGCAACACACAAAAGGTTCCAAATCATTCCAGGGTAATGTCAGGGCTTTTAGCCTTGGGAATGTGTTACTCAGATGTGCTCTCTGCATGAGAAACCATGAAAACCCTGTACTGAAATCACCCACAATACAATCTGCTGCCAAACAATGCAGAGTTGTGAATGCTATTGTAAAAGTATAGTTTATTTGGATTTTCTGAACAATCTATTTATCCATCAATCCATTTAGCTATCTAACCATTTATCCATCAATTTATCTGTTCATCTATCTATCCATCCATTTATCTATCCATCCATCAAAAAACTCTTTTTGCTTGTTTTTCTTCAAATGTATCTCTAGCTAAAACTGTTTTATTTCGTTTTGGTTGGAATAGGAAAGATTTAGAGCCCCTCTCTACCTGTCAGTTTTTTAGGTGGACCCGATCAGACCATCCATTGCCCTCTATGGATCGGAGGATGTAAACGGACATGAGTCCATTGACACCTGCCGACATCTGATCTGATCCTATCTGCCGAAAACAGACGGATGGGGGATCCATTCCCAATCCGTCTGGCAGATCAGATTGCATGACATTCGGATGTAAATTGACAGATGGTCCGTTTACAATCAACAGTCCATAGAGGAAAGCGGGCTGTGTTTGTGTCCACTCTGCATAAGAGGAGCAGAAACTACCTGTCGTCTGTCTGCTAAGCGGGGATCAGCTGAATAAAAAAAAAGCAGATATGACTTGGACCAATGAATCGGCAATTCTTATCATCATCAATTATCAATATTCCCATTGCACATGTCCCTAGAATAGGCTGCAAACCAAGTGAGTGCTGTAGCAACAACCAGCTGGGAACTGGTAACGTCACAGATCACCCCTCATGATCTATTGTCCTGTGGGCCCCCGAAACATTTTTACACTGTAATCCCTTTTTTAGTAAAATCATTTGGATGTTACTTGAGGATACATGGGGTGCTCACAAATATGTAGGTTGACCATGGTACCCATGATGCACAACAGTTTAAGAAGTGATGGTATAATCCAAATTTTGAGAGTTACTATTTTCTGTAAAATTTTGAATTTCCCAGCACTTCTTGTCCAAGTGACAATGGTCACCAGGACAAACAGTATGAAGGTGTAATACAGCAACACAGATGGCAATGAGAACCTGGAATTTCATTTGAGGAGTTGGATTGCGATAAGGCACGGTGGTTCCAGTAAGGCTGCTCTTAGTGGGGTGTCCCAAAAGCTGGAATCCCAGATTTTAAGATTTGTGTGTACTATGCCATTTAGACCTCCAAACAAAAGGTCTGAGTATAAACACTTTTAATTTTTATATTTGCTCATAAGGAGACAACACAGAACATCCCAATGTGTTTCAAGGGCTCAAAGATCTCCAACCAACACCTCATTTTCACTGAAGTTAAAAAGACAGGTCAGAGTCCAGAATTATACTTAGAACCCTGGGGTGAGGAAGGGACAGGCAGTTGTGTGACTGGGGAGGGGATATTATGAGCTCAGTTTTGGAATGGTTGAGATTTAGGAAGTGGTATAACATCCTTACAAATACAATTAGTAAATTACTGATGGGTGAGGAGACTGAATGGATGAACTGTGGAGAAAACGGATAGATTTGGGTGTCCTCAGCATAGAGATGGTATTGGAAGCCGCTGAAGATTGATAATTAGGTGTAGATAGAGCATAGAAGGCGTCAGAGAAAAGAGCCTTGGGGGACCCCTACCAAAAGAGGTAGAGGAGAGGAGGGGAGTATTTTTGCAGATCCTAATGAATTTGTGTCTATATACTGTATGTGTCTAGAGTTCAGTTTATAATTATATAAGCAATAAAAGGGGCACTCCATAACCAATGGATTTCAGCAGAGTATATAGAACAGTCTGTATAGTATATATACTGCAGTTCAGAGTATGTAGTGCAGTCCGTATAGTATATATACTGCGGTTCAGAGTACATAGTGCACTCAGTGTAGTATATATAATACAGTGGGTATATAGTGCAGTGTACAATATATAATATAGTGTATTGAAGTGGTTAAGGGGAGCCCTATGACAGAATTAAGAAAAAACGGCATGGGCTCCCCCATCCATACCAGGCCCTTTGGGTCTGGTGTGGATTTTGGGGGGGACCCCCACACCATTTAAAAAAAAAAAATTGGAGTTCACCTTAGTATTCATACCGGACGCAAAGGGTCTGGTATGGACGAGGGGGGGGGGAAGGACCCACGCTGTTTTATTAAATGATTTTTTATGTATATTGCTGGAATCTGGCAATACATTACAGCCGTAAGCAATTTTAGATGACATTTTTTCCTTTAGAAATGTAATTTTGCTGGTGCAAACTGAACTGGGGGGTTTGGCTCATTTCTAGTGATCAATATGTAGTTTTCATACTGATCGTCAGTCTGCTTGAACATAGAAGGGAGAATGGGGGTTACCAGGATCCACGCAGACCAAGTTCCATCCCTGATTTGGTTGTGTGACATTAAACATTGTTATAATAGAGTATGATGGGGGTTTTAACCAAATAAATTCTGCCCTAGAACCTTAAATGTTCTAGTAAATGTTCTGTGTCACCATAAGAACATTTTCTTGAAGAGTCTGAACTATTTAAATCGCCGAACCACATTCTTTCACTATATCAAATTATATAATTTTATTGTAGAAAATCCAGAAGCTATTTCACATATAAATAAAATAAAAGAAGAAAAAAAAACTATTTCTGCTTCCTTTCTGCTGAATCAGCTCATGTGTTAAATATGAACAGATGGAACCATTTCTGTGTCATAGATACACTGCGAAAAATAAATAAGTAGAGACACAAACAGACCCGAGTTCTCTGATATATTTGACTTATTTGTTTTCCAAATACATGTGTATCCTTTCAAAAAATGACTTGTAATTGCTGAATGAATGATTTAATGAACCAGGAAATAAAAATTCTCTTTAAACGTGGGGAAGGAGAGGCAAGGGAAGGGGAAGAGGGGGGAGAACGGTTGAGGGAAAAATGGTTTTGTCTGCTTTTTCTCATCAGTAACACTTCTGTGTTAACTGTTTCCTTGCTGGAAGAACAAATAAATATTAGCGACCACCCAGGTTGATATTTCAATTAATGTTTGTTAAGGCATTTTTATTGGGAGAAACATATTTAAATATTACACAAAAAGAGCATCATATTAAAAAATGTAAATAGTAAAATACAAAATAAAATCAACGGTAACATAAATATTACATATGTTAACATTTTTTTATTTTTTATTTTATAAACTAGAAACCAAGCGTGTCCTAAAAGAAATATGTAGCAGTGCCACTACTGATCACCTTCTGAAAATGCTGGTCACTCTTTACAAGAGCTTCCATTTTTGTCACGGACATAGAACAGATACTGAGATTAGGAATTCAGACTCCACTATGACTTTTCATGCTGCATGTTCATTCTGCATTAGTGACAATCAGACATACTGCATTGTATTAGAAGAAATGTGCACACACTTACAGAAAGGAGGATGAAACCAACCAGATATTTTGAAGCTTCAGCAAATTCAGACATTGTTGTAACATTGAAGAATGCACGCTCCCAGTCTCACTATCGTTGAGAACCACTGCTTCAGCGGGCCCCAATTCAGTACAAGGAGTATTATTTGGCTCAGGGGTTAGCAGCGCCCAACAGCGTGCAGGCCATCCCGGGCAGATTAATCTTAGGTTGATCAGTAAAATACATACTCCTAACCCTGCACTTTATATGTTATGTTGTAGGTTACATACTCTTGGCCCTATACATTATATTGTGTGCTACATACAACTGACCTCTTCACTCTGTATGCTATTTTGTACATTACATACTCCTGGCCACTACATTTTGTAACCAAATTTCTCAAGCGTTGTTAATTACTTCATTTTTAAATAATTACTAAATTAATAAAGTTCTTCTTAAAGGTTTAAAGACCTCTATTATGTTTACGGAAAAGAATATGTATTGGAGATTTAATTTAAAAAATAATCCTCTGTTCTGAAGTTTATGTGTGTCTGTGAGACCTTCACCAGTGACAAAGTGATAAAGCCATATTGTGTGACTACCAGGACTGTGTCAAATGTATGCAGTGTGTACATTGAATTGACTCTGTTGAACTATGCCTTTTATGCCTTGCCTACTGTCCAGAATGATGGGACATGCATACAGTTCCATGTCTAAGTTTTCTCTCATTATAGTAACCAAGATTACCTTAGGTCAATGCTAGTAATGCCTTTGTGAAGCGTAGTTAAATTGGGTGTAAAAGAAATATGTATAGGTAAAGGTCTAATCACATGCTCCACTGTAAAATCCAGGAGTGTTGATATGGCTTAATGCACTCAGAAAAGAAAATGAATCATTGCACTCCAGGTTGCAGCAACTATTTTTGTCTTTTTTTTCCCAGCAAATTTTCTAGCAGCAGGGGTCACCTCTGACGTGTTTGTGCTTTTCAGTGCAAAACATGCCAGAGGTGACCCCTGTTGAAATTTATAAAAAGGGAAAGTTGCTGCAGCCCAAAGTGTGGTGATTCATTTTCTTTTCTGACATACACTGATGAATCAGTGGAACATCTAAGTCCCTCTGTAGACAGCCATGGGGCCTCTATCTTAACAAGAAAGCATTTTCCCATTTCTCGTAGTTTCACAAAACAGCAAGTGACATCAGAGGGGCATATTGGGACACAATTAAGGGATTTTGCTAAATATATGTCTTGATGCATTTTCTTTCTTTTTTTTTAGTGTTTTTATATTGCTAGTTATGTGTTGTATTGGTTTTGCTTAATTTTACACTAAAATGTCAAGCTCTGCTTATTTAGTGAAGGCCCCCTTGCCCTTGCTAAAATGATACATTAAATATATCTTTCTTCTGCCCACAGCACCTTCCAACGAGTTCCTGGGGAGGGCCGAAAAGTCGAAAAGCCCAAGAGAAGATGATCCTATGATGTGCTGGAGTGCCATCTTGTAAGATTTGGGCTGCTCGCCATTACCTTGATCTCGTTGGAAGGGTGGTGACATCTCACCTCCTGCAGTATGGAAGCTGGGGGGGCGGTAAATATGGTAACTAACTTTTTTTTAACCCACACAGGTTCTTTTTTCCAGTTTAGTATTTAGCAAGGGGAGCAGGCCCACACTTAATAAGTGATCCTTGCTTGGAGTGGAAGGCTCACTTTAGGCAACCAAACTGTAGCTTTGGGATAGGGTGCTCCGTTATGGTGTTAGTAAGTTAATGTGCGTTGGACTATTTACAGACCAGCTTGTGGTTTACAAGGAGAACAATGATGTACATTACCATATGAGAACTCTCCAGCAGTCTTTTATTACATGCAAGCAGTCTTTGACAGACTTTTGTTACATGTAAGCAGTACATAACTGTCTTTTGTCACACATGGGCAGTCTATAACTGTCTTTTAAAAATGCAAACAGTCTATGTCATTGTATGTATATTTTGAATAGTATCAGTGAATTGCACATATGGTCATCTAGCCTGTTTAAGTCTAATTAAAGTTTTTGTGGTCAAAACATATATTTTTTAAAACCGTCCCATTTTTCTAAATTAATTTAGAATAAGCCCAGGGTAAAAAGGGTACAGAACTCCAGAACTCTTTGAGGGGATTCCTTGCTCTCACGCCCTCTGTTGGGTTCTAAGTACACCAGTGCGCTATTATTACATATTTATGGCCACCTTCAAATTATATTTCTAGGAATTAAACTGAGTTAAAGGGCCCCAAACAAATTATTGTGTGTTTGGTAGATGCTTGGGGATTAAACCAGTTTCTTGTATTCTCGTGGATTATATTGGTGCAAAATCTAAAGTTGAAGTCCTAAATATGCACAACTGATATGTCCATTATGAGAGTTTCCGGAGTTTCCCACTCTTCATTTTGTTTTATTCCTGTGTATTTCATATGATAAAGAGTTTAGGAATAGGAAAACTCAATGGTAATAAGGGACACCAAAAACTCAACAGGAACATGAAAACAGTTGGAAATGATGGCAGGAAGATCTTAACACCTTCAATAACTTAGTTCTTAAGGCTCCACTTTTTGGTGGATTGACCCTTTAAGATTGTTGATTAAGATTTGCTACACCAAAGAATCTAACTTAAAATGTTTATAAAGAAAACAACTGCTAGATATATCAATTAAATATTAAAAATTTAATTTTTTTTTAATTATTTTTATTTTATATTTCATAACACATTCCTGTCATATATCATCATGTCATATTCCGCTTTATTTGCATTATTGGCCATTTTATTTTGCTGGCAGCAGCTGGTGTGGTTTTGTAACACTGTCAGTTAAAACAAGTTACGTATACTGAATAGAGCATTGTAAAAAAAAAAAGTGACGGGAAGCAAAAGTGTCAATGTTACTTGTAACAGTCAGTAAGATTCCAGCTCTTGTTATTCTTGTGTTAGTAAAAAAGTTACAATTGGAATGGAATTGTTATAGTGGATTCAAAACCCAGGAGTTTTGCTACATCAATAGTGTAAACAGGACTTCTCATACAAAAGAAAACCGTGCTTGGACATGCAGTAGTTCGTTAAGTAACAAAAATATTATATATCTGCCAAGTGTGTCAATGTCTGCATTATTATTGCAATGTATTATTATATTCAGTCTATTTACTCTGCCAAATTGAATAATTACCATATATGTAATGCCATAACAGGAAGTCATTGCTAGAACGTCCTGCTCCGTGGATTATTGATTTTTGCAATAATGTGAAACTCATCCACTAAGCACCATTGCCCCCTTCTCCTTTACAGAGCACAGTATCCCCCTGTCCTTCACAGAGCACCAGTGTTCCCCTCTCCTTCACAAAGCACCAGTGTTCCCCTCTCCTTTACAGAGCACCAGTGTCCCCCTCTCCTCCACAGAGCACCAGTGTCCCCCTCTCCTCCACAGAGCACCAGTGTCCCCCTCTCTTCCACAAAGCACCAGTGTTCCCCTCTCCTTTACAGAGCACCATCGTCCCCCTCTCCTTCACAGGGCACCAGTGTCCCCCTCTCCTTCACAGAGCACCAGTGTCCCCATCTCCTTAACAGAGCACCAGTGTCCCCCTCTCCTCCACAGAGCACCAGTGTCCTCCTCTCCTCCACAGAGCAACAGTGTCCACATCTCCTCCACAGAGCACCAGTGTCCCCCTCTCCTCCACAGAGCACCAGTGTCCCCCTCTCCTCCACAGAGCACCAGTGTCCCCCTCTCCTCCACAGAGCACCAGTGTCCCCCTCTCCTCCACAGAGCACCAGTGTCCCCCTCTCCTCCACAGAGCACCAGTGTCCCCCTCTCCTCCACAGAGCACCAGTGTCCCCCTCTCCTCCACAAAGCACCAGTGTTCCCCTCTCCTTTACAGAGCACCAGTGTCCCCCTCTCCTCCACAGAGCACCAGTGTCCCCATCTCCTTAACAGAGCACCAGTGTCCCCCTCTCCTCCATAGAGCACCAGTGTCCTCCTCTCCTCCACAGAGCAACAGTGTCCACATCTCCTCCACAGAGCACCAGTGTCCCCCTCTCCTCCACAGAGCACCAGTGTCCCCCTCTCCTCCACAGAGCACCAGTGTCCCCCTCTCCTCCACAGAGCACCAGTGTCCCCCTCTCCTCCACAGAGCACCAGTGTCCCCCTCTCCTCCACAGAGCACCAGTGTCCCCCTCTCCTCCACAGAGCACCAGTGTCCCCCTCTCCTCCACAGAGCACCAGTGTCCCCCTCTCCTCCACAGAGCACCAGTGTCCCCCTCTCCTCCACAAAGCACCAGTGTTCCCCTCTCCTTTACAGAGCACCATCGTCCCCCTCTCCTTCACAGGGCACCAGTGTCCCCCTCTCCTCCACAGAGCACCAGTGTCCCCATCTCCTTAACAGAGCACCAGTGTCCCCCTCTCCTCCACAGAGCACCAGTGTCCTCCTCTCCTCCACAGAGCAACAGTGTCCACATCTCCTCCACAGAGCACCAGTGTCCCCATGTCCTCCACAGAGCACCAGTGTCCCCATGTCCTCCACAGAGCACCAGTGTCCCCCTCTCCTTTACAGAGCACCAGTGTCCCCCTCTCCTCCACAGAGCACCAGTGTCCCCCTCTCCTCCACAGAGCACCAGTGTCCCCATCTCCTTAACAGAGCACCAGTGTCCCCCTCTCCTCCACAGAGCACCAGTGTCCTCCTCTCCTCCACAGAGCAACAGTGTCCACATCTCCTCCACAGAGCACCAGTGTCCCCCTCTCCTCCACAGAGCACCAGTGTCCCCCTCTCCTCCACAGAGCACCAGTGTCCCCCTCTCCTCCACAGAGCACCAGTGTCCCCCTCTCCTCCACAGAGCACCAGTGTCCCCCTCTCCTCCACAGAGCACCAGTGTCCCCCTCTCCTCCACAGAGCACCAGTGTCCCCCTCTCCTCCACAGAGCACCAGTGTCCCCCTCTCCTCCACAAAGCACCAGTGTTCCCCTCTCCTTTACAGAGCACCATCGTCCCCCTCTCCTTCACAGGGCACCAGTGTCCCCCTCTCCTCCACAGAGCACCAGTGTCCCCATCTCCTTAACAGAGCACCAGTGTCCCCCTCTCCTCCACAGAGCACCAGTGTCCACATCTCCTCCACAGAGCACCAGTGTCCCCATGTCCTCCACAGAGCACCAGTGTCCCCCTCTCCTCCACAGAGCACCAGTGTCCCCCTCTCCTCCACAGAGCACCAGTGTCCCCCTCTCCTCCACAGAGCACCAGTGTCCCCCTCTCCTCCACAGAGCACCAGTGTCCCCCTCTCCTCCACAGAGCACCAGTGTCCCCCTCTCCTCCACAGAGCACCAGTGTCCCCCTCTCCTCCACAGAGCACCAGTGTCCCCCTCTCCTCCACAGAGCACCAGTGTCCCCCTCTCCTCCACAGAGCACCAGTGTCCCCCTCCCCTCCACAGAGCACCAGTGTCCTCCTCTCCTCCACAGAGCACCAGTGTCCCCCTCTCCTTCACAAAGCACCAATGTTCCCCTCTCCTTCACAAAGCACCAGTGTCCCCCTCTCCTCTACAGAGCACCAGTGCCCCCCTCTCCTCTACAGAGCACCAGTGTCCCCCTCTCCTCTACAGAGCACCAGTGTTCCCCTCTCCTCTACAGAGCACCAGTGTTCCCCTCTCCTTCACAAAGCACCAGTGTCCCCCTCTCCTCCACAGAGCACCAGTGTCCCCCTCTCCTCCACAGAGCACCATTGTCCCCCTCTCCTCCACAGAGCACCATTGTCCCCCTCTCCTCCACAGAGCACCATTGTCCCCCTCTCCTCCACAGAGCACCATTGTCCCCCTCTCCTCCACAGAGCACCAGTGTCCCCCTCTACTCCACAGAGCACCAGTGTCCCCCTCTACTCCACAGAGCACCAGTGTCCCCCTCTACTCCACAGAGCACCAGTGTCCTCCTCTCCTCCACAGAGCACCAGTGTCCCCCTCTCCCTCACAAAGCACCAGTGTTCCCCTCTCCTTCACAAAGCACCAGTGTTCCCCTCTCCTTCACAGAGCACCAGTGTCCCCATCTCCTTAACAGAGCACCAGTGTCCCCCTCTCCTTCACAGAGCATCAGTGTCCCCATCTCCTTAACAGAGCACCAGTGTCCCCCTCTCCTCCACAGAGCACCAGTGTCCCCCTCTCCTCCACAGAGCACCAGTGTCCCCCTCTCCTCCACAGAGCACCAGTGTCCTCATCTCCTCCACAGAGCACCAGTGTCCTCATCTCCTCCACAGAGCACCAGTGTCCCCCTCTCCTTCACAGAGCACCAGTGCCCCCCTCTCCTTCATAGAGCACCAGTGTCCCCCTCTCCTTCACAGAGCACCAGTGTCCCCCTCTCCTCCACAGAGCACCATTGTCCCCCTCTCCTCCACAGAGCACCAGTGTCCTCCTCTCCTCCACAGAGCACCAGTGTCCCCCTCTCCTTCACAAAGCAACAGTGTTCCCCTCTCCTTCACAAAGCAACAGTGTTCCCCTCTTCTTCACAGAGCACCAGTGTCCCCATCTCCTTCACAAAGCACCAGTGTTCCCCTCTCCTTAACAGAGCACCAGTGTCCCCCTCTCCTCCGCAGAGCACCAGTGTCCCCCTCTCCTCCACAGAGCACCAGTGTCCCCCTCTCCTCCACAGAGCACCAGTGTCCCCCTCTCCTCCACAGAGCACCAGTGTCCCCCTCTCCTCCACAGAGCCTTGGTGCCCCTCTCTCCGCCACAGTGCATCAATGCTCCTAGTCTTCTCTCACAGAGCACCAGTACCAGTACCCTCTATCCCCATTGAGTACCACCCCCTTTCTCCCCACAAAACACCAGTGCCCCCTCTCCTCTATTGAGGCATTTTCCCCCATTGACACCTAACATATTCTCCTTCCTGCTGACCCTAACAAAAAACAGGCATTTTCTCCTTCCACTGACCATCAATGCTGATACCAATACCAGGTATTTTTCCTTCCCTGATCATCAGCGCTAGGCATTTTTTTCCCCCCTAACCACTGATGGCAGACATTTTTATTCCCTCTGACCATCAACACCAGGCTTTTTCTTCTTTTGCTAGAGACTGATACTGGGCATTTTTCCTCCTATTAACCATGGACACCTGCCATCTGTTCTTTTGGTTTTTCCCCCCACGGAGCACCAAGTTCTTCCCCCAATAAGTATCAATGCCCCCCCCCCCTCCTCCACTAAGCAAAGGCGCCCCTCTTTCCCTCCACTGGGGCATTTTATCTCCCATTGACTGGCAATGCTGAGCATTTTTTCATTCCTGTTGACCACTGACTCTATGGTTAACAGGGGAACAAAATGTCCAAACCTCAGGCATTTTCTCTTCCTAAATGACCACTAAGGCTGATACCATATACCTGACCAAAGTGTTTATTGCATTTGGTTGATTAGTAGCTTCCAACTATTTTAATGATTGCCTTCTTTAAGGTGGGCTCAAACAAAGTGTTAGCTTCTTGTTAAAATTTGAGTTTCTTCAAAGATGATTCTTTAGATTCTTGTGCGTCTATGCAATGCTAATTTGTGGTACAGTGGTGAAGATGTATTTTGTGGGTACAAGGACTGTGGCATTTGTGTGCAGTGTGTACTGAGCATGGGCTTATTTAACCATGTTTCTATAGGTCAGTGATGGCGAACCTTGGCACCCCAGATGTTTTGGAACTACATTTCCCATGATGCTGAACTACACTGCAGAGTGCATGAGCATCATGGGAAATGTAGTTCCAAAACATTTGGGGTGCCAAGGTTCATCATCACTGCTATAGGTCATGCTCAATAGCCAGCCTAATTTAGCCACACCCAAATTTATTCTTTCCTTGCTGTCCTTCTTTCTCAACTTCTCATGGTGGGAGTTATATTTCCTCTGTTGCCTATAGGCACAGGTCTACTGGAAAATCTTGTCTTTGACAGATAATTATAGAAATATCCCCATTAGAACTGTGATATGCCTTTGAGGTATTAAAGTTATACATGGATAGACTTTGTAACAGGATAACAGGTCTCCCCATCCACACTTTACAGCGTGCATAGACAGCTGCTGGCAGTGGTTGTCAGATCACCATCTAATTGGATGTGGCCGTTGTTCAGCCAATAATTTTCTGCCGCGCTCCTTCAATTTTTCAATAGAAGGATGTTGAACAAGACGGGGCCGATATGACCAACCACTTATGCCCTGTACACACGGTCGGACATTGATCGGACATTCCGACAACAAAATCCATGAATTTTTTCAGACGAATGTTGGCTCAAACACGGTCACACAAATTGTCGGAAAATCCGATCGTTCTGAACGCGGTGACGTAAAACACGTACGTCGGGACTATAAACTTGGCAGTAGCCAATAGCTTTCGTCTCTTAATTGATTCTGAGCATGCGTGGCACTTTGTCCGTCGGATTTGTGTACACACGATTGGAATTTGTTGTCGGAAAATTTTATAGCAAGCTCTCAAACTTTGTGTGTCAGAAATTCCGATGGAAAATGTGTGATGGAGCCTACACACGGTCGGAATTTCCGACAACAAGGTCCTATCACACATTTTCCGTCGGAAAATCCGACCGTGTGTACAGGGCAAAAGAAACATTACAAACCAGCCAACATTTGCACAGTGTATGGCCAGCTTTAGTTCTTAGTTATAATTAACATGGTGACACTCATGTTGCATTTTATTTAACCCCTCCAATTTAGGTAACAATTGCAACTGAACTGTACCTTTTATTTATTTTTCTGTATGTTACTATAGCCTTTGTCACTAAATCATCAGCTATTAACTCCTCACTCCAGCTGTTTAAATATTGGATAGCTGGGAGACTCTGATGTGTTTGTTGAATCCTCCAAAAAGAAAAAAAAGAAAACGGGGACAATCCAAATTCAGATAATTTTATCCCATGTTTCATCACTTGCATTATGTCCCAGTGGCATATGAAACTACAGAGGACAGTATCAAACAGTCGCGCTTCACGTGTCATGCATAAATGTGGTGTTCATGTGCTATGATACTACTAAAAGGACATTTTCTACATCACGGCCCATTGTATTCTTCCTGATCTACAATGGCCACAGTTCACAGCTGTGTCTATACTAGGTGGCTGTGTGTACAGAACTGAGTGAATACATCATTAGATCTGTTTATCTACCTGTTTTGACAGTATGCTTTGACAATGCATGTGTCAGAGTCTGTTGTCTTTACTCTGGACCAGATTTTACTATATAAAAAGTAAGCTAAACATCAACTTTTAACAAAGCAATAAATTACAGAGATTCCTGTTCTCCTAAGGCCGGCCATAGAGCGGTGGGGGGAGACACACAGTGATTATTACTAGCTTGTATAACAGCCGCTAGCAATAATTTCATATATAAACCAAGAGGCTGGTTGTACCCAAGTTAATTGATTAACCACTTGCCGACCAGCCGCTTTCATTATACGGCGGCAGGTCAGCTCATTCCGTAGCTGTACGATGGCTCCTTTAAGAGCCAAAACAGGTGTGCGCACACGCCCGCTGCAGGGGGATCTGATGCACGTGGCCGGCAGCCGCGATGTCCGCCGGCCATCTGCGATCACCGGCACGAGAGCCAGAACGGGATTTGTGTGTGCGATCAAACACCACCAAAAGAAAGCTCTATGTGTAGGTAAAAAAAAGGATGTCAATTTTGTTTGGGGCCATTGTCGCACGACCACGCAATTGTGAGTTAAAGCGACGCAGTGCTGTATCGCATAAAATGGCCCGGTCATTAAAGCGGGATTCCAGCCAGGATAATTTTTTTTTAAAAGTCAGCAGCTACAAACACTGTAGCTGCTGACTTTAAATAAGTAGACTTCCCTGTCCTGGGTGCCCGCGATGTCAGCCGCCCGAGGCTGACCCGTCCCTCGGCTCTCGGGTCCTGGCACCGCCATCCTAAGTAAGGGAAACAGGCAGTGGAGCCTTGCGGCTTCACTGCCAGTTTCCTACTGCGCACGCGCGAGTGGTGTGTCGCTTTGTGAATGGGACGCGATGTGTTGTGGGACACACACAGTTCCCATAACACACCGCGCCCCATTCCCCAGAAGACAACGTGGGGAGCAGAAGACTGAAGATCACCGCGGTGTAGGTAGAGGCAGATTAGGAAGACTGCCTAGCAACAGCCATTTCACGTAAGTTAAATTTTTTTTTTCCTCCATTTTTTTAGGTATTTATTTATGCAATTTTATTTTTTAAGAGTGGACCTCCCCCTTAAGAGGGCAAATCCTTCTGGTCATTAAGTGGTTAAACAACTTGGGTACATTCAGCCCGCCCATACCTGGTTTGAAACTCGGCCAGTTCAGCAGGACCCGGGTCGGCACGGGGCCTTTCCGACTGGCAGAACACAGTGATTACAGCTAGCAGCTACTATATAGCCACCCGCAGTAATCGCATGCCAAAAATCTGACAATCAGCTTGCCCATACATGGATCGAAATTCGCCCAGTCCCTGCTGGACCAGATGAATTTTGATCTATATAAGACTGGCTTAAGACAGTTCGAGAGGTAGGAATAATCCAGCTGGGATGTTTCAGGTGACACCATAAGGTAGATTTAGAAGTGCGTCCAAATCTCACTTACCTCTGAAGCCTAATCTGCATTCAGTTTGCACTTCAGGGGCTACAGACAGGCGTTGAGGAAGTGATGCGATGCCTCCTCACTGCCTGTTTTAACCCCATTTTGCTGACAAACACACCGCAAACATGTGCATTGTACACAGTTGTGGGATGTTTGCAGCGCTTACTTGGATATATAGCTTGAATGTGATCCCTACATTTCGGGTAAACTTTGCTGCGGGAGCAAAGTGAAGCATTGAGTCCGTGGCATGTAAACACCCCCATCCACTGCCTATTGCAGCTTAAAGTGGTGTTCCAGCGATTTTTTTTTTTTTTAAAGTCAGCAACTACAAACACTGTAGCTGCTGACTTTTAATAAGGGCACTGTCCAGCGAGCCCGTGATGATGGCCCCCCGAGGCCGATCAGTCCATTGGATCATGAAGCGCCAACAAAACAGTGCTAAAGCGCCGGTCATTTTTGCGGTGCTTTAGCTGTGTTTTAGTGGTGCTTTTGCGGAGCTTTTCGGGCACTAGCTGGCAGGTTTTTTTAAGGTCACGTGGCCATAAAAAAAAAAAGGAAAAAAGTCCCGTCTTATGGAGCTTTCAAAGTGTTGCCCATTAATTTCAATGGAACAAATGGCGGCATAGAATGCATTAAGGTAAAAAACCTTCTACCTTTACAACCACTTTAACCACTTAAGGACCAGCCTCGTTTTGAGATTTTGCTGTTTTACATGTTTAAAACAGTTTTTTTGCTAGAAAATTACTTAGAACCCCCAAACATTATATACTGTGTTTTTTTTCTAACACCCTAGAGAATAAAATGGCGGCCATTGCAATACTTTTTTTTTCACACTGTATTTGCTCAGCGGTCTTCCAAGCGCACTTTTTTTTGGAAAAAAATCACTTTTTTGAATAAAAAAATAAGACACCAGTAAAGTTAGTCCAATTTCTTTTTATATTGTGAAAGATAATGTTACGCCGAGTAAATTGATACCCAACATGTCACGCTTCAAAATTGCGCCCGCTCGTGGAATGGCGTCAAACTTTTACCCTCAAAGATCTCCACAGGTGATGTTTAAAAGATTCTACAGGTTGCATGTTTTGTGTCACAGAGGAGGTCTAGTGCTATAATTATTGCTCTCACTTTACCAATTGCGGCGATGCCTCACATGTGTGGTTTGACCACCATTTTCATATGCGGGCGCTACTCACGTATGCATTCGCTTCTGCGCGTGAGCTCGTCGGGACAGGGCGCTTTAAAAAAAAAATGTTTTTTTCTTATTTATTTTACTTGATTTTATTTATTTTTTCACTGTATTAAAAAAAAAATTGGTCACTTTTATTCATATTACAAGGAATGTAAACATCCCTTGTAATAGAAAAAAAAGCATGACAGGACCTCTTAAATATGAAATCTGGGGTCAAAAAGTCCTCAGATCTCATATTTGGACTAAAATGCAAAAAAAAAAAAAAAAAAAAATTGTCATTTGAAAAAATGACAACAGAAAAATGTGCCTTTAAGATGTATGGGCGGAAGTGACATTTTGACGTCACTTCCGCCCTCCTATGGTATGGAGACCAGTGGGGGCCATCTTAGCCTCACTCATCTCCATACCACAGACGTGAAAGGACCCGGTCGCCTCCGGCACTACCGATGGCTCCGGTAAGCGGCGGAGGGCGCAGGAGTGTGGCGGGAGGGGGGTGGCACCTCTGCCACAGCCGATAACGGTGATCTCGTGGTGAATCTACCGCAGAGACCACCATTATTGTAAACAGGACCGCCGGCTCTAAAGATGGATAACTCGGTTGTGACAGCAGCTGCTGCCGTTACCGAGATATCCATCTTCAAACTGCGGACGTATATGTACATGAGCCGTTCGGTAATTAACAAACTAAATGTTCACTTTGCAAAGTAAATGTTAGCAAATTAAAAGAACCTCTGTTCACTTTAAATACCCAATAACGTGCAAGAGATTTTTTTGGAAAAAAGGGATTTTTGCTAACGTGTAATTGGTTGAAGTTTCACCTCTTTCTAAGCTCAGTGACTATGCACCCTGCAGAGTGAACATCTACTTTACTTTGTGAACAGTTTCTACTTCTTTAGTAAATCAAGCCCAATAAATCACTGACCTGGAATAATCATGCAGGACAGGAATTCATTATTTTCAGACTTTACCTACAGCTTGCTGATTCCAAGCCTGTAAATATGAAAAGACGGCCATACGCTACAAGAATTGGATTTTAAAAATTCAGGAACGTTCATTTGACTTTCTAATTGTTAGTGAGGTCGAATCAGCGTTAATTTTCAAACACACCAATGAGAATTTTCGAAGGAAAAGGATGGAACATTTTTTCATGGTTTTTTTTTCCCCCGGAAAGTCCATTGGTTTAAATGTTAAATGTACTTTTGGACAACATGCATCATGTCATCGAATGTACTCATGAGAATTTTCATACGAATGTTCATATGACTTGTGGTTCGAAAATCTAATAGTGTATGGCCAGCTTAATATAGAACTATAGGCAAAACTTTTTTTAGTTTTGGATAGAGTGGAGAGGGATTACAACCCCTGTCGGGTGTCCCCATTATTCCCTTAAATTCACCCTCTGTATTAGTCCTGGGGACAGTTCTCATCAAAAGTGAACAAAAATTCCAAATTTTGAAGGGTGACCAGTACAAGAGGGGAAAAGGTGGCGACACTAGATCTGGTGACTACCAGGGATTCCCTCACTTGGGAGGCATTTCCTCTCACTTCCTGTTTTAGCTATGGGACAGGAAGTGAAGAGAAATATCTCCAATGAGACACAGATAGCACAAAAAAAACTGAACTATAACCTTCCCTTACTTTACCCAAAATGAAAAAAGTTTTACCTCCAGTTCTAATTTAATACATTTATCGATTCTATAAAAACAAATGAATCGCTTTCTGTTGGACAAAGTGTAACCCAAAAATGTCCTAGTAAATGTATTTGTTTTGACAGCATGGAACCTGGATCTTTGGAATCACTCATGACATTCTCATTTGCCTTAGGGATACCGCATAATAGACAGAAAAAAATAATGTGTCAGGTGCTGTGACCCTTCTTCATTTAGAAAAAAAACAATCAGCTTTATATGCACTTTGAGTGGATTGTTAAATAGATTTAGTGCAGGAATCTTAAATCTGTCCTTAAATTACCTTCATATAATTCCATATACATTAGGACAAGGGGGAGCAGCAGTGTAAGTCAACCAAGCTTGTCACACTGTTGTCAGTCTAACACTGAGACTTGCTGACAGGGGGATAAAGCAAAGTTTTCCTGACACTAAGAGATAAAAAGGTAACAAGGGAGGGATCTCCAGCTGATTGACAGCCTCAGCTCTGTTCCTGCATGCTGTGTGAAGGGGATGTGTCCCTTCCCTCCAATCAGCTGTCAGATCTCTCCTCACTGAGGTCTACAGAGTGTGACTTCAGCTCTCTGCCCTCTTTTTCTGACAGCTCAGAAAAAGCTTTACAATTCAGCACTTTTACCAGATGTAGAGAAGAAAGGGCTGCAGATAACAGATAAAACTTATGTAGGAGGATGTGTTTCATCTCTGTGTGTCACCTGAGGCCAGTCACTTCACTGGGTGTATGGAAGGGATTACAACCACTTTAACTGCTTCCGGACCAGCCGCCACAGTTATACTGCGGCAGGTTGGCTCCCCTGTGCGAGCCGTCAAAGCTGTACGTCGGCTCTTTAAGATGCCTCCGACGGCGCGCGCGTGCCCGAAGCATGTCCCCGGAGCCAATGCGAGTGCCTGGCTGGTGTGATGACCGCCGGGCACCCGCGGTTGCTCGTTACAGAACGAGAACGGGGATGTGTCTGTGTAAACACACAAATCCCGGTTCTCTCGGGGGAGAGGAGACAGATCGTGTGTTCATACTGAGTATGAACACACGATCTCTCTCTTCCCCAGTCAGTCCCACCCCCCCTCCCTACAGTTAGAACACACCTAGGGAACACAGTTAACCCCTTGATCGCCCCCTAGTGTTAACCCTTTCCCTGCCAGTGTCATTGATACAGTAATCAGTGCATTTTTATAGCACTGATCGCTGTATAAACGTCACTGGTACCAAAAATGTGTCAAAAGTGTCCGATTTTCCGCCGCAATATCGCAGTCCCGATAAAAATCACTGATCGCCGCCATTACTAGTAAAAAAAAATAATAATAATAAAAATGCCATAAATCTATCCCCTATTTTGTAGATGCTATAACTTTTGTGCAAACCAATCAATATACGCGTTTTTTTTTTTTACCAAACATATGTAGCAGAATAGATATCGGCCTAAACTGAGGAAAACATTTTTTTTTCTTTTAGATTTGGGATATTTATTATAGCAAAAAGTAAAAGATCTTGTTTTTTTTTCAAAAGTCACTCTTCTTTTGTTTATAGCACAAAAAATAAAAAACGCAGAGGTGATCAAATACCACCAAAAGAAAGCTCTTTTTGTGGGGGGGAAAAAAGACGTTAATTTTTTGTTTAGGTGCAGCGTCGCATGCACAATTGTCAGTTAAAGCGACGCAGTGCCGAATTGCAAAAAATGGCCTGGTCATTGAGCGGCCAAATCTTCCGGGGCTGAAGTGGTTAAAGCTAAACCCTGGGATAAGCAAATATAGTCTAGATACATTCATCATGTGTATTCCTACTTCAGTCTTCCAGACCTGCACAGTAATCCAGTGTTAAACTTTGCCTCTGTGCAGGAGCTTCCTGTAATAAAAACTGCTCATACTGCTCCCTCTCCTTGCACAGGGTGACTGGTCTTGTCTCCACCCCTCCTGTAGTTTTCTACAGGCAACCTGTAGTGGGTGGGGCCTGCTGGGTCCCTCCCACAGCTCTGCTCCCTCTCCTTGCACAGGGTGACTGGTCTTGTCTCCACCCCCTCCTGTAGTTTTCTGCAGGCAACCTGTAGTGGATGGAGCCTGCACAGGCTATGTACCACACAGTTATGATGTCATTGCTGTGTTTACAAGTTAATAACTGGGCTTGCAAAGGTATTATGTGTGCATACAAGTGGATTTACTGTATATCGTTTGTGGCTTTTGAGGAATGTATTTAAATGAATCTCTTTATGCTTGCAGTTCAGCTTTAAAGAATGCTTTTGATGCTTCTTTACTATCCATAATGACCAAGAAACTTAAAGTGGTTCTAAAGTCAGAAGGTTTTTTTTTTATCTTAATACATTCTATGCATTAAGATAAAAAAACATTCTGTGTGCAGCAGCCCCCCCTAATACTTACTCGAGCCCCATCTCGATCTAGTGATGTTGCACCAAAGCCTCGGCTGTCTGGGACTCTCCCTCCTCATTGGTTGAGACAGCAGCATGGGTACCATTGGCTCCTGCTGCTGTCAATCAAAGTGAGCCAATGACAAGAGAGGGGGCGGGGCCAAGCCACGGCTCCGTGTCTGAATGGACACACAGAGCAGCAGCTCAGCTCGGGTGCCCCCATAGGAAGCTAATTGTTGTGGGGGCACTGGGCAGGAAGGAAGGGCCAGGAGCACTTCTCTGCAGGGGGATCAGGGCTGCTCTGCGCAAAACCACTGCACAGAGCAGGTAAGAATAACATGTTTGTTATTTTTAAATGAAAAAATAAAAATAAAACAAAACTTTAATATCATGCTTTTCTGCATGCTCGTTTTTGATGCATTCCAGTGCGTTTTTGATGCATTTTTGGTGCGTTTTTGTCCAGTCCAGTGCATTCACCCCCCCCCCCTCTTTTTTCTTATCATTAAATTAGGACAGGTGTGTTCCAGTGCATTTTTGATGCTTTTTACTGCTTTCCAGTACAGTCCAGTGCAGGAAAAATGCAGCATGTCCTACTTTTTTTCTGGAACACACTGGAACTGCAAGCACTGGTGTGAACTATGCCATTGGAAATCATATAACCTACTTTCCATGCGTTTTTGATGCAGAAAAAAAAACGCACTGGACTGCATGTGGTGTGAACTGGCCCTTACCATAATTAATTTATGGTATAAAGTATACATTTATTTATGGCATTATTGATCTCATTTACATTATATCTAATGTATCTATTCTCCATATTATCATAGAGATTATCCGCACATCAAAATATATCCGAATTGTATAGCTATAAATAAGCTCATTAAAAGCCCGTAACATTGTCAGAAAGTGAATAGCTTAGTAAAAGGGTTAATTTGTTATGCTGCAAATAATTGAAGAATCCTGACTCTTTGTCCAGAGAAGTAACAAGTTTACCAGCCGTGAAGAGTATGGTGTAGAGAGACATCCCTGTCCCCCCATCACCAACTCTGCATATATGCCATAAAACATGGACGCGATGACAGCTGCTGCTGCCCCTGATACTAACCATGTTTTACTTAACATGCAGGGAGGCAGACAAACATTTATTGCTGCCATGTCCGCAGCACAACCCTGTCACACAGCCCTGTCGCCTGCGAGGACTGGCCTCCCTTGTGTTCCAGCCTGCCAAACAACCGATCTTTTACTTTATTCTAGGTTTTGGCATTCAGAAAAAGGAAAATGTGTGTATTTAAAAGAAATGTAATACATAGAAGCTGGTTTTCTTCTGATTCGTTCACATTGAAGGGCTACTTTACATAGACCTTTAAGGTATCGAATATAAAGCGCTACTTCGCGCTCCTATTTCATTTATGGTAAAGGACCACTGATACCCTTCATAAACCTATAAATAAAAATTTATGGCCCCATTCACATCTCACGTGAGAATCACGCTGTAGACATCGTGTAGCGAGAACGAGTAATTTTTACAGTGCGATTCTCGTGCAACTCTATGTGTCGCATAGGGCCAGCCCATTCACGTGAGATACTGTATGTATGTGTGTGTGTATATATATATATATATATATATATATATATATATATATATATATTTATTATTATTTTATTTTTTACTTTTTGTCCTTAGTGTCTGATGCCCACAAGGCTCCTTCCTCCTGGCTTCTTCTGGGTGCCAGTCTTCAACCATATTGGTTGGCCAGCAGGGGATAGCATCCTGGCACATAGGCACTGTGCCCTAAATGTAGTAGCTCCATATACATTTTGAAGAGAACTGTAAGCACACAGGTATTTTTTATTTTTATCATCGCAAAAGAAACACGGTATGTCCATTCTGCCATAAAGAGCCTGTCAGCTTACAAATATTACATTTAGACTTTAGTTCCACTGTAAATTGTTTCTCGTAACCCTCTAACTGCCAATTTTGTTTGATCTTTTAAAAGAAGTTAAACAATAATATACCTATTGGCCAGATCACCAGGTGAAATGAAATGAAAAAAGCCTACAAAAGAAAACTAGTGCAGCCACCAAATCTAACAATTCCTAAGCTGCAACATATGAAATCTTTGCTTTTGGGTTTGGATCTGTTTCAATTTTACTAGATTGGATAGGTCATTCAGGTACAAGAGGAGACAGTAGAACATAGGCAAAGAAAGAATATGTTGGTGAGATAGTGAAAGATACTAGAAGGCAATTGGATATGCCCAACCTCCTTAAGGGATCTGTGGGGGCCAGCACATCTCCAAACATGGAGTAACTGAATAAGATAATTGTATTGTAATCGTATTTGGTCCTATGGAGCATGCACATCCAGTAACTGGCCAAAGGTATTTTTTTGTAAACTATTTTCCTATAAAGTGCCTGAAGACTTGCAGAAAAATATACAATATTATTCTGGATAAGACCATATCATAAAGCAGTATCCTACACAAACCCATGTTACGGTCTGGAGTCAGGCTCAGAGGCAAATAGCTATAGCAGTAGCGAGGCACCCACTAATCAGTTAGATAAGTAAAGAAGCAGGTCACCCTGATGGATGTGGGCTCATCTGAGGTGCAGAGTCTAAGTACTAACTGTTGTTCACCAGAGCTCCTTAGGGTGGAGATGGGTTTTGCTGCATGTTGGTACCAATTTGCGGTCCTCAGGATCGCCCCACTGGGAGGTGAGCAAGCTGGGGTCCAGTAGCAGATACAGCAGGTAGGGATCAAGCAGAAGCGTAGTCAGTAAACAAGCCAAAGGTCAGTAATGAGTGGTTGCAGGTTGGGATCAAGCAAAAGCGTAGTCAAGGAACAAGCCAAAGGGGAAAAAAAAGAGGAAGTAAAACCCATCAGGGTTTACTTCCTCTTTAAATCAGAAAGTTCATGGGAGGAGCAAAGAGTTTAAGAAAAAAAAGGGTTCAAGGCAGGATCATTCAAAGAATTGTCCAGGGAGCTGTCCAGCATTCCAGGTGGCTCAGCAAGAAGAGACCTTACCAAACACAGCACAGTTCGCAGGTTTAGACCTGGGTCCTGACAACACAGCAGTTCTGGTTTCCCGAGTACGTAATACAAATAACTAATTGCTTACGTGAAGAGGGAGTTCCCTTCAGTAGAGAATGCAGCGTAAAATTTATGTTGGCACTGTGGAATTCAGCTTGCCATTAAATTCCATATGCAAGAAGCAGGGACAATTTCCTTGATGGGGGGGTCTTTAAGGGAAAGTGTCTCCTAGCGAGGGTAGTACGGAGGTCAGGGAAATATAGTAGAGAGGGGCAATGGGATGTAGAAATAGGATGGTGGGGGGGGACTTATGGCAGTCAGTTGGGTGAGGAAGGGAGGGATCCGAGAGAAAGGACACATTTTTTTAATCTGATTGGTCACTAATATCCCCGATAAACCTCAGTCATCGTTGTAAAAAACATTAGATCTTCATTTGATACACCTTAAAATAGATGGACGATTACAAAACATACGCTATTAGTAATCGGTGCAAGCTCACCAGATGCTCAGGGGTTTTAACTTGTGCATAGATACACAATACCGATCCGACAAAACCTGGGAGTAAATCACAGCCATAGCAGATATTTTACAGTGATTCTCTTGATTTAGAAAATGAGCTAAGGAGGCACACATCTAGTGAAGTACTAACTCCCCTCTTCACAATTGGTCCCATTGAAAGTTAAAAAATGACTGTATTCAGTAATGAGCTCTTCCAGGGTTGGAAGTACTAGTTATTTTCCTCCTAGATTAGCTATTCCAGGCCAATTCTACATGATCTCCCTGTGCCAGAAAGTAAAACCTAAGTACAGAAATTATTTTTGTGTATCTGGGTCACTGGAAATAACATCTCTGCACCCCTTCCCCAAAAAATACAGTTTAAAAAACAGTCCCTTTGGTAATTTTTAAATACGTTTGCTAAATAATGATGGTTGAAAGAGAAATAGGACCCTGTGTCTTTATTGCTATGAACAATAACCATTTTCTTATAAAAACTGATTAGTTGAAACTGGAAAAACTGTTTATTTTCTGTGTTCTTACATTTTAAAAGGATAACCTAAATTACATAACAATGGATCAAGATTTAGTAAGATTTTATTTTAGACAGAGCTTCAAACTATTGCATTTGCAGTCATGGTTCCGACTTGGACAAATGAATATCGAGAATCATCTAGCCTGCACTACCACTTAAATTTTCCTCTCTGAAATGATTAATAATGCTTTAAAAAATCCTGATAGCCATTAACCACTGCTCCCAATCTGTTTGACATTTGAAACTGCACATCATAAAATCTGTGACCTAACTATAGGAATGAAATCTTGGAAAGGGCTCAAACACTTTAGGATCCAAGAGCATAAAACCACAAGGGAGTAATCCCTTTCCAGTCAATTCTGTTCTTTGAGTTGGCAGTGGAAGTCCTTCTTACACCATACAGAGAGGTTTGGCAGTCAAGGAGTTAACTAAAAATTCTTTAAACAGAAGGACGTACATTAACAATAACTAGGCAAAGCCAGATGCAATGTGTTTAGTAGTAGCGAAAGGAACCCAACTGCTCTAAAAAAAAAATGTATTAAACTAAAACTGATATAATAAACAAAAGTACAGTACTACTCTTCCGACTTGTTTATGAATAATGGTGGAACCCCCTCCTATTGCATATGCTAAATTAGGTCACAGTATACATCATAATGTGAACATACAATAAATAATAAATGTGAAACAAAATCGATGCTTTACAATTCTTCCTGCTATTAAGCCCACAGTAAGGGGCTTCCAAGTGAATGTGCATAAAAACACAGCAAAAGGAATGGGTGTATTCAAATGTATGTGCTATAGTGAAACAGTGGTGGATACCCCTTAAACTAGAGCTTCCACAATCCGATAAATATAGTGAATAATCAAAAGAAACGAATAGATTTATCATTAACAGTCCATATTAGCATAAATATAAGTGTCCAATCACGTGTCTCCTCGGTGTATGCCAACTCCAACACCACGTGATCTACCACCGATCAACTTATGTGCTCACCTTCCACTCAGACCTATCAACAGGTCCCAATGTGTCTTCCCCCTCCGGGGGTCTTATCCAGTGGTTTAAATATCTCCAGATTCGCAAACACTTCATCATGTTTAAATTTTTGGGCATGAGATCAACAATCTTCAGCGTTTGTGTATAAGCTCAATGCAGATTATAGAAAGGCCATCATAGCACTTTACTGTACAACGGAGTTTGTGACGTCATCCTGCTGGACAGGAAGTGATTAGCTACAGCCTGGTATAGTGTGATACTGATACTTTGATTCTTAAGGGGGCAATGTACCTAAATTGGATTGAGTTACTGGCAGGATCACCAGGTAAAAATAAATGTCAAAAAAAGGCCTGAAAAAATGAATGCAGCTACCACATCTGCATTGTAGCATGTGGGCTTTGGTCTGTTCTGTATGGGTGATGTCTAAAGTTTTTATAATTGTAGCGCATTCCTCTGAGGAGCCGCTGGTGAATAGGGATCCCCCACCTTTCCACAGGCTCACTTGAGATAGGAAACAGTCCAGCAACTTTGTTTTTTTATTTAGGGGTTTATAATCTTGGATGGGGATTGGGGTATATCTGGATGCCCACTTGACTGAAAGAAAAGTCACTTCAGGGACACTTCAACTATATACACTCTCTGTATACACTCCTCTTCCTCCAGCATATCACTTGCTTGCAGAAACACTCAGACCCAGCTGGAACACTGTTTAAGGGATTTGGAAAGGCACTCAGCCAGATCAAGCAAAAGCCCTTCACAGGCAGGGACCGCGGACCCCTTTGGTGTGTAGAAAAAGTCCAGTGTCCAGCAGTACCTGAATGTATTCCTGTGGCTACTGATCCCAGCACCACCCCTTCAGGCACTGCCTGCCTGCCTGGCTGCAGCTGCCCCTTTTACTAGCCCTCCCGGCTACTTCCCCACGGTCCTCCCAGATTGCCACACTCACCAGCCACCCGGCTGCCTTCTCCCTGGAGATCTCCCGGAAGTGCTTGCTGGCTCATGCTGTCCTCACTCTTGCTCCCGTGCCTCTGGACAGGACTCCTCCTTGAGTTTTGAGAGGATCCTTCCAACACCCAAGCCCCAGGCCCAAGGTCACCCCCCCCCCCCACACCCAGGCTAGGAGGTTACCCTCAAGGGCCTCCAACAGTCTCCTCAGCACTCCATCTCCAGCTTCCACCACAACTCCACACTGCCCCTGCTGGCCTGACTCTGAGTATTTAAGAGGGGTCTACCCCCTGCCAGCCCATTTTGCTGGGGATTGGCTGGGGCCCTCCTCAATACTCCAGGAAGCTTCTCCTAACCTCCCTCCAATTTTTCTGGAACTTATCCAAGGTTCCAGCAAGTAGGGGAGGTACCAGAGATGCTGCCTGATGTGTCACCCAGCCTCCCTGGATCACTCGCCCTGACCCAGATTCAAAACAGGCTTGGCTGCCAGCCAAGCCTAAATTTACCTACACTACAAAAAACCTATGTACAACCTAGCACTCTACACTAGAGGGTGCTACACAATGCAGGTCACCATTTACATTATTTTTTTAACTTTATTATAATATAACAAAGGGGTTTATTTACTAAAGCTGGAGAGTGCAAAAGCAGGCTCATTTCTGCATAGAAACCAATCAGCTTCCAGGTTATATTGCCATTGCTTAATTGAACAAGCTGAGCTTAGAAGCTGATTGGTTTCTATGCAGAAGTGAGTTTGATTTTGCACTCTCCAGCTTTAGTAAACACCATAGTGACATTTCATTAGGTTCTTTGCAGAACAGAAAAGACTTTTAGGTGAGTTCTGGTGTGGTGAGGAAAAATGCAAATATGCTAAACTTTTCTACACTAATCTGCTCTATTATGTTGTGAATGGGGCACATAGAAAATAATTATTTTCAATGTGCCCTTGTGGAGACTTGTGTTGACCAGTGGCAGAAAAATGCAGGGTGTGAATGAGCCCTTATAGACTGTTGTCACCGGAGTGTCTGTCCCCATTGGATGATTTCCCATCACTCTCTCATTGATAACCCTCAGCAAAACTAACATCATAGGATTTATCCTCCAAGATGGGACATAAATGATAAAAACCCGGCAGAGGCTCTAGCTCTCCCCAACTGTATCCCCAAAAAAGTTTTGCCTAAAAGCCTAACTCCAGGCAACTAAAAAACTAACCCTTGCGGTGAGTCTGTGTCTGCACTGCAAGGGTTAATTGCTTGTTTTGGTCTTGAAGAACAAAAAAAAGAAAATGTACTTGATCTAACACTCCTCCCCACAGCTTCTTTTCCCACCCATTCAAGCAGTTTAAAGTACTGACATCATCAGGATCAAGGCAGGGTCCATGGCCCTGCACTGGCCATGATGATGCTGATGGACAGTTCACCACTGAGGTGTGGGGGTGGGGTTTGCATAAGCCCATTGTTACCACTTCTGTTAGAGTTCTAAAATTCTTCTAAATAGAATGATTGTTGGCTTATTTACCTATAGGGTTGTCGTATTATCATTCCTGTATTTCATTTTGCATTTATTTGAGAGCTACTTAACCATGACACAATGTCATAGAACAAGAATGCCCTGGTATGGGAAGATTGGTGGAAGAGAGAGCTAGTTTTTAGACCTTTATGCCCCCCACACACGATTGGATTGGACAACAAAACCGTGGATTTTTTTCCGAAGGATGTTGGCTCAAACTTGTCTTGCATACACATGGTCACACAAATGTTGGCCCAAAATTCCGAGCGCCGGAATGCGGTGAGGTACAAGATGTACGACGAGCCGAGGAAAAAAAGGAAGTTCAATAGCCAGTGTGGCTCCTTCTGCTTGATTCAGCATGAACTTTTGTACGACGGACTTGTGTACACACGATCGGAACTTGTTGTCAGAAAATTTGAGAACCTGCTCTCAAACATTTGTGTGCAGAAATTCCGAAAAGCAAATGTTCGATGGAGCATACACACGGTCGGACTTTCTGATAACAAGCTCACATCGAACATTTCCCGTCAGAAATTCCGATTGTGTATACGCGGCTATAGTCTTTATGGGTTCTGTCTAGCTCTTCTGCCCAGAGATTTTTTTACTCGGATATTGTTTGTGCCAAAAAAGATGAGGCACTTCAAGGATTATTGCATGCATTTCTTGTTCCTATTGGTGTTGATTTAGTAAAGGTAAACGGGCTGTTCACTTTGCAAGGGAATTTGCCCCAGAGTGCAATAAATCTGGTGCAGATTTACTTTGCAAAGAACACCCAATCACATGGAAGGGAAAAAAAAACAATTTTACTTGCACAAGATTAGATGATGGAAGTCAGCCAAGCTTCAACTTATCCACTGAGCTCTGGGGCAATTTCTCTTGCAAAGTGCTGCTTCCCTTGCAAAGTCAACTGCCTATTTTGCCTTAGTAACACAACCCCGCTGTCTCCTAAAAGTTATTGGTGGCCTGTGGTTGCTCAGCCGGCCTACATAATTCAGACCAGCTAGCGCTGTAGATGGTCAAATCTGAAGCATATTTGATCTCAAGCAGCCAAGAAGAAAAAAAAATCAGGCATACCCTTTCTCCAATGTATGAGCAGGTATATTTGCTTCTTTTTAGTAAGCAAGTTCTGGACTTGTTTAGCAAAATAGTTTTGATGTGCATGGTCTTCTACCAAAAAGATTTTTAGGGTGGTGAAAATACATTTTTGGCAGAGCTTAGATTGTAAAATTAGATTTTTTAGTCCAATAAGGCAATTTTCTGACTTTTCCAGGTGGTTCCAAGGAGAAGTATCATACAATATACAAGCACCTACCTTAAATACTAAGGCTTAGGTACGAGATGTAAATCAGAGTACAGCTATTATTCTAAAAACCCTTGACAATGACAAATCAAAATGGGAAACTCTGGTGTGAAATGGGGTTAGCTGTTGGATCTTAGAAGCCCACTGGCACTGTCCATAATATTGGGCAACACAGTGGTGTAGTGGATAGCACTCTCGCCTAGCAGTAAGAAGGGTCGTTGGTTCGAATCCCGACACTACCTGCCTGGAGTTTGCATGTTCTCCCTGTGTCTGCGTGGGTTTCCTTCGGGAACTCCGGTTTCCTTTCACACTTCAAAGACATGCTGGTAGGTTAATTGGATCCTGTGTAAATTGTCCCTAGTATGTATGAATGTGAGTTAGGGACCTTAGATTGTAAGCTCCTTGAGGGTGTAGGGACTGAGGTGAATGTGTATGTAAAGAGCTGCGTAAATTGATGGCGCTATACAAGTACCTGAAATAAATAAATAAATAATACAAACCAATAAATGGTCTGTTGGCAACAATCAGGTTGCAGTATAATGTGGTCAAAGCAGGTAATGATTGCTACCTCATTGTTATATACTGTATTATTTAAAATATATCGTAAATCTTTATGTCTCTATGTATTCTTTTACAGAATAAAACCTGACATGGGTTTATGTAATATGATAGCACAAGATATACATGGCATAAATGTAAAATGCCGCAATTGAAGGGGCACTGACCACTTTCCATATTTTCATACTATGGCTTCTGTTTATCCACTATATGGATTATTCCACTATGCCCCATCAATGCACATTTAACTACCAAGCCATTTTTCACCTGCACATTATGTAAAATTTATAGTAGGGTGGTCAGCCTTGCAGTCACAGTCAAACCATCTTCCAACTATTACTGAAGCATTTGTATAGGTATCAATGCATAGTCATCTGTGGTCACTGGTCATTCTACAGCTGTGTGCTTAGGTTGCTGCATTGTGAAGTCTTAATGAGGGGGCAATTTTTAGTTTAAGTTCAATTTAATTGGATTATATTTTGTTATACTGTACATAATTTACCGCCGGGGTTTTCTTTTTCTTTGTTAATTTTTTCTCATAATCTCCAGAAAACATTTTTTATGGTTTGACTATGTAGGTTTTCTACCTGGTTGCGTCTATATAAAGATAAATTCATTTACGCAGAGTCATCAAGGTAAAAACACTGTCCTCATTCTTTCCTGATGCACCCTTAGGTGATTTCAGAACACAATGTCTTGGTAACCTCTCCAGGTCTTCCAGGTATAGAAGACGGCTCCCTGGCAGCCTCACTCAACAAGGAACATCTGTGAAAAAGAATATATATGTGGCGTCACATTGTCCTGGCGCCTCTCCTCAATTATGTGTTCTGGGACAAGGTGGTTTAATATTTGCACAGTACTTTGACTGGCAATAGCAGGGGTGTCAGAGACAACAGCTAAATTTTAAAGAACAACATGAGTACAATAATAAATGTTCTAAATCTATATAAATACTGTATATGACAATGCAATTACATGGAAGAGCAAATAACAAAATGTTGTTTGATTTGGAAATATAACTTTAGTTTGCTGTTTCCTCTGGATTATTAATGTAACATTTACCTGATCCTACCATCTGATTTGAGTCTATTATTTCTCTTGCAAGGTATTTCACTAAAGTTCAAAATTTTTAATTACTCATGTGACCCTGTGTGAAATTTAGGTAGATAATAGACATTTTGTTTCCAGTGATGAAACTATACTGTCCCTATTGTCAAGGAATTCTTCACTGTTAAAGCAAGTGCTCAGTGATCAGGTAAGTAATTGCTGGCACCAGTCGCTGGCCACCAGTGTGATTGGGCGCTTATAACATTCCCCTTTACATTGGTGGTCAACGACAGGACACTATACAGTCACTCTCAGACAGTAAATCAACCTGTCCAAGCTATGAACTGAGACACTGGGCAACACTGACTAGATTGTATGTGAACAGATATTTATCATTGGCCATTTTCCAGCAAAAGGTACATCCATCATCATCATTGATCATGACAGAATATACATATTTTGTATTATGTCCTTAGAGGTTCAGGGCCATGATTCACATTTCTAGTGAAACCCTGTCCCTGAAGACCACCAGGAGGGTAAAGACTGTGTGGATCGGGAGTGTCCCCTGGATCCCCCCTGATGTCACCCTCTGTGTGGTGCCATTTTTCCTGCATTATAAGCTGGGTACCCTAATCAAGCTGCTCAGCTCAGATGATCGCACTGACCATGTGCACACCATCTACAGGGGCGCCCACAACCCAGCTCCACACTTACCATCATCTCCTACATCTGCAACCATGCCACAGTCATAACAAAATTCTTGGTTACCTGCTGCCTTGCTACTGACCTGGTCAAAGATGGTATTAAGCTTTCCTGATCTGGCCAAAAATCTGTGAGTACCCTTTTGGGCTAAATCTCACTCCACGCAATCCGCTAACAGTTGTGGGAGATTCTTCAGTGCCTCCTCTATAGTACTGGACACAGACAGCATGCTAGAGGACAGCCCTTTTCATGGAAAACTATCAATTCCTTAGTGGTACTTTACAGTCAACATAGATGACTGTATAGTTGCAGTGCCAAGTTTATATAAGTAAAATCTTGCTTCAATTTGTCCTTGCTGTGATTGAATTCACCCGCCAACAGTGACTGAAATGCCATCTAGTTTGTTAAATGGGCACAATAGTGCTAGGGTACATTTATGTAGAAGAGGCAAGAGATGTGTTCATCCTTGCTGGAAACTAGGCTTCTTCGAAATCAGCTGTTGTCGTTTACATAGCTCGTCCATTAAATGGATGCAAAGTATCCATGATATTTATTCATTTTTTCATTGAAAAAAGAATGAAGAGAACTTTCCCCTAAAGAAAATAAATCAACTGCTACAAAGCATGTAAAATTCATGAAAATAGCAACTGCAATGCTTGGTCTGCAGCCTCCAGCTTCCCATGTCTCTCACTATTGGCCATTAAGGCAACTCATCATAGTGATGCTTGTGAAGGTATGTAAAGGCACCTGTAGAGTGTAGACCAGTGGTCTCAAACTGGCGGCCCTCCAGCTGTTACGAAACTACAAGTCTCATGAGGCATTGCAAGGCTGACAGTTGCAAGCATGACTCCCCCAGACAGAGGCATGATGGGACTTGTAGTTTCGCAACAGCTGGAGGGCCGCCAGTTTGAGACCCCTGGTGTAGACCCATCTGGCTGCCTGTTTTGAAATCTAGCATCACTGTTATGGAGTTCTGACTTACCTCAAACCCTATACAGCCTATTTGAGGCAAGAAATATTCATATCTGTTGCCCAGGTGCCTTTTATTGGAATGTGTATTGCCATCCAAAGAAAGAATACCCATTTTATGTTTAGACCCATGTATCTATGTAATAGAAGCATTTGGAAGAAAAAAATAAAAAATAAAGAATGCATAATCTAATTATTCAGCTTATCTGTTCAAACGTCCCCAATTTCCCCCAATGACTTTTATAGAAGCATGATCCCTTCCTTAAACAAGGATTCCCCTTTTAAAAGTCAGAAACGGCTCTCCTAAGTGATTTAACAGTTTCTGTGCAGTGTGATTTAAAGGACATGTGTATGTATAAACCTTTAACACCCACAAAAGTTGGACTCGCGCAGTAAAAATACGTTTCTGATTTATGCAATGGTAAAATTACTACAAGCACATACAGTATTTTGAGCTACTGTGAGTTTAAATCTAGGTTTTCAAATCTTCTGCCTAACCACCGCTATTACAAGTATGACATGTATAATTTAAAACACATTTTTCAAACCCCTTTAACTGCTTTTACAGAGTTTCCTCGTCGTTGGTTTCTGCAATTTTTTTTTTTTTTACAATCCATTCTTCACAAGCCAAGAAATTTTATTCTGATCTTTACTATTCACCAAGATTTGATATTTCTAGGGAAAGCAAAAATTGGAATTTGTAAGGAGGGAGTGTTTATGAAATTCAGGAAATAAAAAGCATACAGAATGTTGCTGTATTGTGAAACCTATAGGCATTGGATTCTTGATGTCCACTATTTTGAAAGAAATGGATTATAGTTGGTCATTCTCCAGGGCACTGATGACTGTAACAGATATCATGGAACACTGCTATAAGTGCAAAAAGCTGACAGTGAAGGTAAAATATTTAGCTGACCGACTACTGGGACATCATGAGTGACATTAGTGAAGTCATAGAATTATGATGTCATTTCACTGTTTCTGCAACGTAAAGTCTTAGAGCAGACAAAATACAAAATTCAGCACAAGAGACATAACTTACAGTCAATAGGATGTGTATTTTTGATGATGCCTGTCACAGGCTCCCATTGAGAGTGCCCAACTATGCCCTTTTCACCCATCTCTGCCATTCATAGAAGCCATACTACAGCTTCTATGAATTAAACAGGATTGGTGAATGGAGGGGGCGGACCTATCAATCATCCGCTCATCCTCCATTCAAAGATCACTTTTCATTCATAGAAGCTGTGAATGGAGGATGAGCGGATGATTGGCTGGGCAGAAAGGCCTCTCTTGATGAGAGCTTGTGACAGTCCCTTAGTTCCAAACTGGAGGATTATGGCACTGGGGGGGACTTGGACTGAGAATGATTTTGTACAACAGAAGAGGTATCAGCACAAGGAACACATCCTACTGGCTGTAAGAAAGGTCCATTCTGTTGATGTTTGTGTTTTTATGCTTTAGCATTGCTTTCCGGCCAACAAGTGTGTTTTAAAAGCTTCAGGCAACCCATACTTAATTCAGTCATCACTGGAAGCTTTCTGAGGGCCTTGTTGGCTGTAAGTAAGGTAACTGTAAGTTGGCTGTAAGTAACACTTGCTGGCTGTAAGTAAGGTCCATTCTGTTGATGTTTGTGTTTTTATGCTTTAGGCTTTATTTTTTGGCATTGCTTTCCAGCCAACAAGTGTGTTTTAAAAGCTTCAGGCAACCCATACTTAATTCAGTCATCACTGGAAGCTTTCTGAGGGCCTTCATTCTAATAAGAAAGCCCAGGAGCCTGGCCAAAAAGGCCGATGCCCTTGTGAATGCATTTTTGGATGCAAAGCTTAAATGTAAATTTGAAATCAGATTTTGTGTACACTGCACAATAAGTGCCAATTTAATTCATACAAAGAGCACTGCTATCAGCCCAGACTTTCTTGCAATTATTCTGGGGACTCCTTCTGTTTATCTGTTTGTCATTTTGGTGGGCTGCAGGATTAAACATGCATCTGGGACATGGAACGGTGGGCTATTTTAGCATGGTGAGCAGATATGTGCACTTTGACTGAAAGCGCGTGTATCTTTTAATTTAACAAATGAACATCACAGCTAAACAGGGGGTGTAGAGGGGGTACCATTCTGGCACATGCTTGGACTGTAGCATGAAGGTTGGGAGACGGTCCTATTAATAAGGTTTTACTAATAGTATGTAAACTTTGTGGTAAGGCGCGGCTGCATGATAGAGCTAAGTTTGCATTTGGGGAGGGGGAGAGATGAGTTCTTTAGGTTCAGTGAGGTGCAGCAACTGCACTGTCTGAATGAGAGCACATATCCTTTAAGGTGTATTTCCACTTTTGCAGCCAAATGTGTATAACTACTTTTGTATTTGTAACATGTTCCCATTAACATAGCATAGCTTTAAAAAATGCTGTTTACCTTTTTAAGTGCCTTTTACTTGCTTACAACTAGATTTGAACACTGTCAGTCCTAACAATGAGTTACAAATTTAGAAATGGCCCTCCTACTTTTACCATACAATGAGCTATAGCTAAATCTGCAAGGGGACAAAGACACTGTCCAGAAATTCTTATGCCGCGTACACACGGTCGGACTTTCCGGCATACTTGGTCCGGCACACTTTCTGACGGACTTTGTCCGCCAGGTGCGCCGGACTTTAAAACGGACGGACTTGCCCACACACGCCGGGACTTTCCGGCGGGCTAAGTCCGCCCGTCTTTCCGACGGACTTTCGCCGGAGTTCCGGCGGACTTTCAGAATGAACGGACTTGCCCACACACGGCCAAGTCCGTTCATTTTGAACGTGACTCAGGTGCGACGGGACTAGCAAAGGATGTCAATCTTGCCGCTTTTATCGGCGAGATTGACACCTTGCGAGCCCCGTTGCGGGGCATACCAGGCCCTTAGGTCTGGTATGGATTATAAAGGGAAGCCCCTACGCCGAAAAAACGGCGTGGGGTCCCCCCTAAAATCCATACCAGACCCCGATCCGAGCACGCAGCCTGGCCGGTCAGGAAAGGGGGTGGGGACGAGCGAGCGCCCCCCCCCTCCTGAACCGTACCAGGCCGCATGCCCTCAACATGGGGGGGTGCTTTGGGGGAGGGGGCGCCTTACGGTGCCCCCCCACCACAAAGCACCTTGTCCCCATGTTGATGAGGACAAGGGCCTCTTCCCGACAACCCTGGCCGTTGGTTGTCGGGGTCTGCGGGCGGGTGGCTTATCGGAATCCGGGAGCCCCCTATAATAAGAGGGCCCCCAGATCCCGGCCCCCCCACCCTATGTGAATGAGTATGGGGTACATGGTACCCCTACCCATTCACCTAGGTAAAGTGTCAATAATAAAACACAACACAGGGTTTTAAAATAATTTATTAAACAGCTCCGGGTGGGGGGGGATCTTCCTCCGGCTTCGGGGGTCTTCTTCCGTCTTCGGGGGTCCCTACGGTTCATCTTCTCCCGGCGTCCGGTTGGTTCTTCTCCGCGGACAGCGGAGGGACCGGCCGAAGACCTGGGACACCGGGAGAAGAGGCCGGAGAGCGGAGAAGAACCAACCGGACGCCGGGAGAAGATGAACCGGAGGGACCCCCGAAGACGGAAGAAGACCCCCGAAGCCGGAGGAAGAACCCCCCCACCCGGAGCTGTTTAATAAATTATTTTAAAACCCTGTGTTGTGTTTTATTATTGACACTTTACCTAGGTGAATGGGTAGGGGTACCATGTACCCCATACTCATTCACATAGGGTGGGGGGCCGGGATCTGGGGGCCCCTTATTAAAAGGGGATCCCAGATTCCGATAAGCCCCCCGCCCGCAGACCCCGACAACCAACGGCCAGGGTTGTCGGGAAGAGGCCCTTGTCCTCATCAACATGGGGGCAAGGTGCTTTGGGGTGGGGGGCCCCACAGGGCGCCCCCCTCCCCCGAAGCACCCACCCCTCATGTTGAGGGCATGCGGCCTGGTACGGTTCAGGAGGGGGGGGGCGCTCGCTCGTCCCCACGCCCTTTCCTGACCGGCCAGGCTGCGTGCTCGGATCGGGGTCTGGTATGGATTTTAGGGGGGACCCCACGCCGTTTTTTCGGCGTAGCAGGGTTCCCTTTATAATCCATACCAGACCTAAGGGCCTGGTATGACCCACGCTCGCCGCAATAGGAAGATTTGTTTTTCCTATTGCAGCGAGCGCGAGATGCAATACCCTGCCCTCGTGTCGTATCTGGTCCGCCGGACCAGCCTACACGCGAGGGGCTTTCCGTCGGACCAGCACACACACGAGCGGACTTTCCGCCCGAAACTGAGTCCGACGGAAAGATTTAAAACTTGTTTCAAATCTAGGTCCGGCGGGCTTTTGGGAAAAAGTCCGCCGGAAAAGTCCGCCGCCGCCCACACACGGGCGGATTGTCTGGCACACTCTGGTCCGCCGGACCAAGTATGCCGGAAAGTCCGACCGTGTGTACGCGGCATTAGAATCAGCCATGACATCTTCTTCTTAGAAACATCCAAAAAGTAAGAAACATCTAAAAAATGTTTTAAGGTACTGTGTGCTAAGCAAATTAACAGATGGGCTGTACAGAGGGGTTGTTCAGAAGGTTTTTTGGGTGTCTGGCACATGCTGGGAAAGAGGTTATTCTATAATGATATTACATCCTGGTTCTTTAAGCTCTGTGGAAAGTGAAACAAATTTTTGTGTTGGAGGACGGATTTTACCTACTAGGGTTAAAATGGATGTAAACCCAATTCATGAAATTTGAGCCGGGCTCATATATCTGTAGTGTTTTCTTATCTCTCTCCAAAGCACTAAGTCCTGTGGCTTTCTCCTGCTCCATTCTTTCTTATGTTATCAGCATGAAAACTTCTGACAAGTTCTTCATCACAAGAGATAAAACCAGCCTGAAATTGTGTCAAGGGTTGTTGCTATAAATAGATTAGCAGAGAGCTTGACATGTCACAGGACAGCTCTGAAAGTCTCTGCTTATGTGGAGTAGGGGTGTGTGCCTTTCCTCCAATCAGCTGTCTTGGCTGTATGCCCAGACTTCACACTCAGTGCTGGACAGGAAGACAAAATCTCTAACACTATCTGAATTTTTTAAAGATTATAAGAAGCTGAAGACAGCAGATATACATGTAAAACTTATGTAGGGAGATTTGTTTCATCCCTGTGTATCATCTGAGGCTGGGTATATGTGAGGGTTTACACCCGCTTTAATTTAATAAAGAGCACATAATTGTTCACTCTGAAAAGTGACGTGCTCACTGTGAATGCCAAATCATGTGCAGAATTTTACTTTGCACATGATTGGATGATTGGAGTAAACATTGCATTATTGTATTCACTGAGTTTTAAGTGTATCTGAACCCAAGAACAAAAATTTTATATATTGCAGCTTACAGGTCCATTGAACTGGTGAATACATTGGTTTTCTTTTTTTTCAAGCTCTTTCCTTTATTTTCAACTGGTGAGCCTTTTGATAGCAAACTTCCTATCTTAGGGTACGATTTAGTCTACAGAACACATTGTCCTTTCCTTATCTCCATAACATCAGGAGGAGGTGTTCTGTGGGTGTTCTGTAGCCCACAGAAGGGAACTGGGCAGGGCTGATACCGTTGCTTGGGATTTCACGGCATTGCAGGCAAAGTAGTACGTTTTGAAGTTAACTGGATTTCTGTCAGAATCAACACATATCTTTTCTGTACTTGCATAATTTTTCTCTGCTCAATATGTTTGGCGTTTTGCTTTGGTTGATAGAATAGATTGAATGAAGGCAGATTATTGCAACATATATGTGATAAAGGATGTTACCATCCATTATTACAAATACAAGTGTCCTATCACAGTTGCATGCAGGGGGTCTTGCAGCATTTGTAAGACGCAAAACATAGAAAACGCTGAACATGTGGAAGAAATGCAGAATATGTTTTTTGTTTTTTTATTTTTTTTTTTTTTTTTCAATTTTGCCCTAACATACTTTACTGAAAACTATTTTTATATATTTTTTTATATCTTGCACATGAATGGGTATCGAAAATGAAAATTGTTTCAAGGGGCTAAGTAATAATTTGGATAAGTTGGTCAGTTATCTCATTGGACTGGCAGTTCATTGATTTGAGCTCTTCTACTCATGAATTGCTTTGATAACTGAATGTCCATTTTTAATATGTGATAATAAAGTAAAAGTGCAGAGGATTACTAGCATAGGCGTGTGCGCACAGGGTGTGCCAGGTGTGCCTGGGCATACCCTAATCACCCTGTGTGGTACAGATTCCCAACTTTGATATTTTTCCATGCCCCCTAATGGGGCTTCTAAAAAAACATGTAAAAAAAAATAATAAAAAAATAACATTGTAAAAAACAATAAAAAATAAAATAATAAAAATAAAAACTACTGGCACTGTCCTACTGACACCCTCTATAGCTCTACTGATGTTGTCAGTATATATAGACATGCACACACACACAGGCATATGTGTTATATTTTTGGGGTGCACACACTAATGCAATAGGCTGTGCACACCTATGATTCCTAGTCTTGTAATGCCAAGAAATGACTGCATTATGACACATTATCCTTGGAGACTGAGGAAAGGAGCTGACAATACAAGAGTTCAGGATGATAGGAGTAGTTACAGTATCATATTAATCTCCACCATAATAGCTGATAAACTTACAGTGTTCTAATGAGGAAAGTTGCAGGGTCTGCACTTCTTAACCGTTTGAGAGTATCTTATCAAAAATTAAATTTGCTTGCAAAGGATGCCTAATATCTGAGTTGTATCTTCTCAGAAAATCAGTGAGCCATTAACACAAGCAGGAAATTACATTTTTGGGGGGATTCCATACACCAACTGTGTATAACATCTACTATATACAAAATGGCTGCTATTGGTGTACCACATCCATGCTATGTATACACACAAAAAAACTATTTTTTCAGACTTTAGTGGTACAAGAGGGGCAGACACAAGTATATACATAAAAATACAAAGAATTATATTACAAAATTAAAATCACAATAAAAATATGTGGGATTGTATTCCCTTCAGAGCAGTGTTTGCCCTGTATACTATTCACATTATTTTTGCCAAATACATCCCAAGCGTTTTGACGCATTTCACAGCAAAAGGCTTCTTCAGGACCGTATAGTCTTGGTGGCAAAGAAGAATAACCTAAACATTGCCTCTATATTACATGCAAAGAGGCGGTGACCCGATGGTGATTACTCACATTATCTTTCTATGGGTAGCCGAGTAGTTTTATGCTGCGTAATTGATCTAATCAACACTTCAGGAGAATGGTGGTGCGGCTACCAAATGTACTGTCTCCAGCACTATCTAGCTGGTTCCAGCAAAAACAAGGGGCAAACTTCCATAGATGTAATGAGACACCCAATCTGAGAGGAGCCAAAAGAGGGTTTCCATCTGTACTTCGTATTATTACTCAACCAGCCCCAATCATAGATATACGTTGTAACAGACACAGTTGCACTAAACCAGCCCCAGTCACGGATATTCGTTGGTGTAAATTAAACAATCCACTCCACTGGAGCAGCAGTATTATTATTGTTATTCTACAGGATTTATATAGCGCCAACAGTTTACGCAGCGCTTTACAATATAAAAGGGAGACAATACAGTTATAATACAATAAAATACAAGAGGATTAAGAGGGCCCTGCTCAGAAGAGCTTACAATCTAATAGGGTGGGGCAGGTGGTACAAAAGGTTGTAACTGTGGGGAATGAGCTGATAGAAGTGGTAGGAGATTAGTTGGAGATGTGATAGGCTTTCCTGAAGAGATGAGTTTTCAGGGATCGCCTGAAGGTAGCAATAGTAGGGGATAGCTGGACAGGTTGAGGTCCGCAGTCCAAATGGCTATTATTTTCCACTTCACCATTTACAATTGGCCCCTTCCAGCTAGTTAGCAAGCTGAACCCCCATCTCTGCATAATTTTTCCTTTTACAGAGGAAAATGGACGGAATTATAAAAAATTTACTTTAAAAAAATGGAAAATTGAAAAATATGTTGTTGCATATTTTTCAATTTTCTATTTTTATTTTTTTATAAATAATGCCCATAATACAAACTACCATTTCTAGGGATTAGAGAAATGTGTGATACATCAATAAATATGTATATATTTGTGGGGGGTTTTTTCAACACACAACCCAGCATAATGGAACTAAAAGCAAACTTTTATTTTTATTTTTGATAGAGTAAGGGAGATATAACTCTCTCTATATATAGATATACTTATAACCCCCCTGCCAGTTTTTTTTTTTTTTTTGCCATTTGTGTCCCATTGGGGAGATTTCCGTTCACTTCCTGTCTCATTGCCAAAACAGGAAGTGAGCAGAAATCCCCCAAAAGTGAGGAAATCTCAGGGCAGAACTAGTGTCCCCGTTGAAAGATTTCCCCTCTATTATTGCTCTTCAAACAGTTTATTTTTCCTCTTCTTCTTGTTCCTCAATTATTTGGTATTTTCTTTTACTTTCACTTATAATGATAACAGTAAACAGGACAAATAGAGAGAGTGAATATCCCTACACTAATACCCCATCCCTAATAACAGGGGCACAGACAACAATAAAAACTGACAGGTGTTCTAATCCCTCTGCGCTGTATCTTCTGGGGAAATTAGTGAGCCAATCACACAAGCAGGAAATTACATTTCTGGGGGGATTCCATACACCAACTGTGTACAGAATTCCTCTAGGTTGACATACTGCATTAACATTTTCAGAAGATTACAGCACTGCAGATTGAAAAGGATAAGCATTTTTTTTTATGAAATTCAATGTGGCCTGTGTAGCAATTGTACATGCTATATTACATCCCCCCCCCCCCCCCCCCCCCGTAAAAGTGGAATTTCTTTAACATATGAAATCATATATAGAAAAAACAGACCATTAACCAGAAGCTAATCAAAAGAAATCAAGAATAAATATTTTTTATCAAAAAGACAAATTCTAACGTAAATCGTTTTTAATAAAAATGTCTCTTTTCAAAGTGTTTTTTTTTTTTAATTAAAGAATGTGAGAAAAGGCCAATGATCTAGTGGAGCACAGTCATGAGAGTCGGTGCTGCTCATCCAAGTTTTAAACTGACTGAGCAGCTGCTATTATCCTGTTTGTTGTACTGGGTGCATGCATACAAGGAATATTCAGCTGTGTTTTGCTCTGTCCCTTTGTGCATGCACCAAAGGAGTAATGAAGTGACTCCAAAGTAACCTTGCCCTGGATACAGTTATACATGAGAAACCTGAAATACAGTGTCTCAGGGTCTCATCAACTGATACAAGGAGAGCAAGATTCAGCATTGCCTTGGAGGAACCACAGAAAACAGTAAAACTTTACCTGGAAAGTCAATGGCTCCTTTGAGATTGTTTGCCAAGAGTTTTTCTGAGGTCACAAGGTGGACGCCCTGATCACCGCCATATGTAATGGTCATAGAATGGTTATGAGTAGCCTTAGACTTTAAGATGGTATTGTAAAGAAGAAGGGGCACAGCAAACATATCTTGTAACATCTGATAGTGATTAAGTAAAGTTATTTGATTTTTTTTTTTCTTCCAAAGAAAGACTAATAAAAATGGGAAAAAAATGCATGTATAAAACACTTTATATTCTGTACCTGCTAAACTTCATTTAAATTGACTTGGATGGAACAGACTCAATGAGCCAAACTAGTTAGTTATTGGGAGTACACAGAACGTCTTTGGAATGCACCCATGTATAGGAAGGCTCAGCATGTGTGCTAAAGATGTCACATTTCAGCTGGGGACAGGATCTTATGAAGTATGTTCCAGAAGTATTCTAGAATAGAGATATTATGGCCTCAGAAGTTATACATTTAATTAACTTCATATGTATATATTCTTTTTTTTTTTACCTACAAAGGCAGCACAAATATTGAGGAGGTTAAACCTAGCTAGAGGCAAGCAACTTTTGTTTTCCTTCTCTTATAGAACTACAAGTCCCAGAAGATATGAATGATTTTCTATATACTATGACCGCCTATATTATTGATGTTTACAGGATTGGATTATTTGCTGAGTGTTCATGTGATCAAATTACAGATAGTGCAAGGGCAGGTGGCACCACAAGTTCAAAAATACAGGTGCTGCCTAGTACCCAGATAGCAAGGATAACTTGCCACAAATTTGTGGCAGTGTTGAATTGCAATGCCCCATACACACCATCAGAAATTCCTTCAGAAAAAACTTGGATGGTTTTTCCGACGGAATTCCGCTCAAGCTTGGCTTGCATACACACGGTCACACAAAAGTTCTCTGAACTTTCGACCGTCAAGAACGCGGTGACGTACAACACTATGACGAGCCGAGAAAATTAAGTTCAATGCTTCTGAGCTTGCGTCGAATTGTTTCCGAGCATGCGTGATTTTTTGCACGTCCGAATTGCATACAGACGAACGCATTTTCGGATAGGAACTTTTTACGAAAAATAGAGAACCTGCTCTCAATCTTTTGCTGGCTGGAATTCGGCCAGCAAAAGTCCGATGGAGCATACACACAGTCAGAATTTCTGACCAAAAGCTCACATCCGACTTTTGCTGGTAGAATTTCTGATCGTGTGTACGGGGCATACAGTAATGCCCCGTACACACAGTCGGATTTTCCGATGGAAAATGTCCAATCGGAGCGTGTTGTCGGAAATTCCGACCGTGTGTGGGCTCCATCGGACATTTTCCATCGGATTTTCCGACACACAAAGTTGGAGAGCAGGAGATAAAATTTTCCGACAACAAAATCCGTTGTCGGAAATTCCGATCGTGTGTACACAAATCCGACGGACAAAGTGCCACGCATGCTCAGAATAAATAAAGAGATGAAAGCTATTGGCCACTGCCCCGTTTATAGTCCCAACGTACGTGTTTTACGTCACCGCGTTCAGAACGATCGGATTTTCCGACAACTTTGTGTGACCGTGTGTATGCAAGACAAGATTGAGCCAACATCCGTCGGAAAAAATCCTAGGATTTTGTTGTCGGAATGTCCGAACAAAGTCCGACCGTGTGTACGGGGCATAAGTCTGTTAACTTGCTACACATTTTCACTGGCAAGTTGTACACTTGCAGAGCACTTGAAGCACACGTTCTAGTTGACACTTTTCCAATTTGAAGCAAATTTCCATTTCAAGTTGTGTTGGGATGATTATCGTACAACATAACTGAACCAGAACTTTGCAGAATGTTTGCAAAGAAAGTTGATCTGGAGTCATGCAATGCAGACTTGCTTCAATTGTGCAACAAACTTTTGAAGCCTGGCAAGTCTAACAATAGCTTAGCAAGTCATTTTCAAATTTGCAGCACAAATGCTTGCTATCTGGGTAGAGAATGATAAAATGTTGAAAAGTATCCATGTTGTCACATACGCATATAAACTGCATGGCAGCCTGCCATAGAAAATTATGCAGACTACCAATTTCTGCCCCCTTCTCAAAAATTGACCAGTTGTTTCTGACTTCATAATATCCTGAGTCACAGACCCAGAGCATGCATGCTGATCAAAATGCTGTATATCTATACTTTTTTGGGGTCCATGATTCAGAAAATACTTAAGCTATTGAACTAGCCAGGCAGCTAGCACTTTCAGAAAAAATCAGCAAGGAAAGGTAACAGATAACAGCATTCCAAGAAAGCAAAGTCCATGGAACTTGCAACTTATCACTTTTCTTTATTTGGGTATACATTCCAAAGACTAAAACAACTATATACAAGAGACAAAAAAGGTCCTATGTGCCGCACATTACTGCAAGACCCTGTGGATATGTGAAATGACAGCCCCAGCCTGGGCTCCAGCCAAGCCACGCACCCAACATGTTTCACTATTAAGATTAAGCTTTGGGGCGGATTGAAACATGTTGGGTGCCTGGCATGGCTGGAGCCCAGGCTGAGGCTGTCATTTCACATATCTACAGGGTCTTGCAGTGATGTGCGGCACATAGGACCTTTTTGTCTCTTGTGTCATTGGAACTGGGCTGAGCTCTGTCCTTGCCAGCACTCTCAGTGGTGTGCTAAAGGAGAGGACCTGGCTGGAGCCTTGAGCGGCAACCCCTATTTGTTGTCTAAAACAAGTACATATTTACATGGGTTGGTTGAAAAAAGACCATCTAGTTCAACCAATAGAAAAAAAAAAATAGAAAATCTTCATATACACAATCCTATACCTACAGGTGATCCAAAGGAAGTCAATAAAACCCTATTAAGCATGGTCCAATTAGCTTCAGCAGGGGAAAAAAAAATCCTTCCTGATCAGTCCGACAATCGGATATTCCCTGGATCCACAATCCCTTCTGTTATTACCTATAAATGTTAATATCCAGTTGACAATTACAGGGTCAATTAAAACACATCCATTCAACAAACATATCTCAAGGCACTTGGATCATAGCAGGTTTCTTTTAATAACCGAGCCATCATTAATAAATATATTTTTACTGGTTTAGTTAACTTTGTTGCATTGAGCAATATTCCTATTACATAAGAGTTAAAGGGTTTGGTAGGATAAAATATAAAAATAAAAACAGTGAGCAATCTCCCCATTACAAAAGAGTGGATAGGTTTGGTAAAATAGAAAAAATAATATATATATATATATATATATATATATATATATATATATATATATATATATATATATATATATATATATATATATATATATATACCGTATATACTCGAGTATAAGTCGTTCCGAGTATAAGTCGAGGCCCTAATTTACCACAAAAAAATGGGAAAAACTTATTGACCCGAGTATAAGACGAGGGTGAGAAATGCACAGCTACTGTAAGTGGAAAAGAGGGTCAACAATGCCCATTTGCAGCATCACTGTGCCCATTTGCATGCCTCACTGTTCCCATTTGCAGCCATAGGTCCCCTGAACTTCAACCTCGGTAGTTAAGGGTTCCTAGATGCCCCCTAGCTGCAGCCAAAATTTGGGGTCTCTGAACCCAAAGGGTCCCGAAATGACATTGCTGCAGATGGACACAGTTGACCAAATTTGGGGCCACTTAGTGCTAGGAACCCCAAATTTGGTGTGCAAAGCCAGTGGAACTAGCACCATAAAATTTCCAAAGCTGGGGTTTCTAGCACCAAGTGGCCCCCGAGATACGGGAACCCTTTTTGGGGCCCTGTATCTCAGGGCCACTTGGTGCTAGGAACCCCAGCTTTGGATATGTTATGGTACCAGTTCCACTGGGTTTGCACATCAAATTTGGGGTTCCTAGCACCAAGTGGCCCTGAGATATGGGGCCCCAAATTTGGTTCAGAAAATGTCAAGCACTTTTCTGCAGCAGAGAATGACATTTTCCGAACCCTTTTTGGGGCCCTGTGTCTCAGGGCCACTTGGTGCTAGGAACCCCAGCTTTGGATATGTTGTGGTACCAGTTCCACTGGGTGTGCATACCAAATTTGGGGTTCCTAGCACCAAGTGGCCCTGAGATACGGGGCCCCAAAATAGGTTTGGAAAATGAAATTTTTAGCTGCAGAAAAGTGCTTGACTCGAGTATAAGTCGAGGGGGGTACTTTCAGCACAAAAAAATGTGCTGAAAAATTCGACTTATACTCGAGTATATACGGTATGTTTATTATTTTTTCTATTTTACCAAACCTATCCACTCTTTTGTAATGGGGATATTGCTCACTGTTTTTATTTTTATATTCTATCCTACCAAACCTATTCACTCTTATGTAATAGGAATATTGCTCAGGGTTCTGTGCTGGGACCAATCCTATTTAATTTATTCATAAACGACCTGGAGGATGGGATAAACAGTTCGATCTCTGTATTTGCAGACGATACTAAGCTAAGCAGGGCAATAACTTCTCTGCATAATGTGGAAAACTTGCAAGACGATCTGAACAAATTAATGGGGTGGGCAACTACATGGCAAATGAGGTTTAATGTAGAAAAATGTAAAATAATGCATTTGGGTGGCAAAAATATGAATGCAATCTATACACTGGGGGAGAGAACCTCTGGGGGAATCTAGGATGGAAAAGGACCTGGGGGTCCTAGTAGATGATAGGCTCAGCGGTGACATGCAATGCCAAGCTGCTGCTAACAAAACAAACAGAATATTGGCATGCATTAAAAGGGGGATTAACTCCAGAGATAAAACGATAATTCTCCCGCTCTACAAGACTCTGGTCCGGCCGCACCTGGAGTATGTTGTCCAGTTCTGGGCACCAGTCCTCAGGAAGGATGTACTGGAAATGGAGCGAGTACAAAGAAGGGCAACAAAGCTAATAAAGGGTCTGGAGGATATTAGTTATGGAGAAAAGGTTGCGAGCACTGAACTTATTCCCTCTGGAGAAGAGACGCTTGAGAGGGGATATGATTTCAAATTATAAATACCGTACTGGTTACCATAATAGGGATAAAACTTTTTTGCGGAAGGGAGTTTAGCCAGACACGTGGCCACTCGTTAAAATTAGAAGAAAAGAGGTTTAACCCTAAACTACGTAGAGGGTTCTTTACTGTAAGAGCGGCAAGGATGTGGAATTCCCTTCCACAGGCGGTGGTCTCAGCGGGGAGCATCGATCGTTTCAAAAAACTATTAGATAAGCACCTGAACGACCACAACATACATGGATATACAATGTAATACTGACATATAATCACACACATAGATACGCACCTGAACAACCACAACATACAGGGATATACAATAATACTGACATATAATCACACACATAGGTTGGATTTGATGGACTTGTGTCTTTTTTCAACTTCACCTACTATGTAACTATGAGGTCTTCTAACAAACCTCTGAGGGTGCACGCTGCACTTTTTAGATATTTATTTGTAAAAAATGTTGAAAACCATTTATCATTTTCCTTCCACTTCACAATTATGTGCCACTTTCTGTTGGTCTATCGCATAAAATCCCAATAAAATACATTTACGTTTTTGGTTGTAATGTGACAAAATTTGGAAAATTTCAAGGGGTGTGAATACTTTTTCAAGGCACTGTATATATATCTATATATAGATCTATAGATCTATATATAGATATATCTATCTATATCTATAGATATAGATATAGATATATCTATATATATCTATATATCTATATCTATATCGATATTATATATATATATATATATATATATATATATATATATATATATATATATATATATATATATATATATATCTTTACAGTGGATGCTTTTGTACTCATTGTGGATTCTGACATACTATTCACCCGGTGTTGGTTTGGACTGCAGACTTTGCTTTGCCAACTGGCACTTGCTATATCAGTATAGCAGTCCCTATAATTGCAGTTGTATCTCAGAGTCAACAGAAGCACTTCCTGACAAAACAGTGACAGCGCCAGACAGCAGTAACTGTGGCTTCAGCCAGTGCCGTGCTGCTAGGAGATTCCATGGAGATCTGTGAACACTGGTTGTTATTTACAGATGGCGTTACTTCCAAAGGACATCCTGACCTAAAGGAACAAGTCTGTAAAATTCTGACAACAATGGCTGATACCCTGACACCGTTTCTGGGGAATAATAGGAGGACTTAGTATGATAAAGAAGCAAATATAGACTGTTGCTGTCCTCCTGCACAGATTGAGTATAGTTTAAATAGAGCATTTCAGAAAAGCAAATGGTGAAATAAAATGTAATGTTCTTATAGTAATATAGAATGTGTGTATATATATATATATGTGTGTGTAAGAAGGCCAGGATGGTGGCCTAAACTTATGGGAGGAGCCCAGGGGGTATTTAACCAGCCCGCTCACCCATGGTCTTTGTCGGTTTCCTGTGGGCGATAAGTTACGTCACTAGGCCGACTCTTCCAACTCGTTGGCGTTCGTGAGTTGCGTATTCGAAACTGTCCGAGGCTTTCGGTTCCGTTTGTAGTTTTTTCGTATGACGTGTCTGGCTCCTGCTGTCGCAGGTAGGGTTGTGTATAAACAGTTCATTTCATGCATCATCATTTGCTAGACATCTGGTGTTGCCCAAACCCCGATACGGAACTTGCGAGTCATTCGTTAAAGAAAGCCTGTGCGTAGCCATAGTACTTAGCCACTGATTCGTGCCTCTATCATGCCTAAACACTTGATTCATTTTACGTACCTCAATCTGATTCAAATCCAGTTGTGTCCGCATCGCACCGGTTCATTCAGGCATGTCTCAGTTGTTTTTTTGCCTCATGTCCATGCCACAGTTCGTTGTCAGTCGCAATTGCGGCAAACCGATTCGTGCCTCTGTCATGGCTAATCATTTCAATCAATTCACTCATTTCACTGCCGCGTACCGCGTTCCGATTCGAATCTAGTTGCATCCGTGATGCACCGATTCGTTCCGGCGTGCCCCAGTTATTTTTCGGCCTCATTTCAGTACATGCTCCAGAGACTGGTCGTTGTCAGTTGCAGTCGCGTCACACCGATTCATGCCTCTGTCATGGCAAAACATTTTTCACTGTCACGTAACACGCTCTGATTCGATTCCAGTAGCATCCGAGATGCACCGATTCGTCCCGGCGCGCCCCAGTTGTCTTGCCCTCATTTCATTCTGTGCTCCACAGTCCCACTCATTGTTTGTCGCAGTCACAGCATACCGATTCGTGCCTATATCATGGCAAAACATTTCTCTCATTTCATTTCACACACCTGTTGCTTTGAGTCGCATCCACTCAAACCAACAACGCATCGATTCGCACCCATCATTTCAGCCTTACAGGTATTGTTTGCATGTTGCCTATCATTCCCCCCAGGTCAAGCAGTCACTTCCTATCGAGTCCTTCGTGCATTCTCTATTTTTTTAAACACAGCTCCACGGATGTTCGACCTCTGACGCCTCTACGACACAAAAAAAAAAAATACACCCCTTCTTCCTTCGAAGTTCAGTCATGGTCATGATTCATTTGTTAAAACCTTCGCCTCACTGCTACTGACCCTTATAGTCGCACAGTCCTATTTGTGTTGGTTTCATTTCATGCACTTTACAACTGAATTTGCAATTTACGAGTGATTCGTATCAGTTTCATTTCATACACTGTACGGCCAGATTCGGATCTGGTCGCGTTGGCGGCACAAAGATTCGTATCAGATCCATTTCATACGCTCCACAGTGCAATTTATATCGTATTCATTTTATACACTCTACAACCGGTTCGTTTCAGATTCATTTCATACAACCAATTCGTATCGGATTAATTTCATACACTTTACAACCGACTCGTATCGGATTAATTTCATACACTTTACAACCGACTCGTATCGGATTAATTTCATACACTTTACAACCGACTCGTATCGGATTAATTTCATACACTTTACAACCGACTCGTATCAGATTAATTTCATACACTCTATAACAATTTGTGTCGGATCCATTTCATACCCATCACAGTCCGATTCAAATCCAGTCGAGCCGGCGGCACAACGATTCGTATCGGATTTATTTTAGACACACATAGTGTGGCTTGCACCAAAGCCCCCCCCCCAGCTCTCTGCTTGTTTGTCAATGATTCCAGCTGTTCTCAGCAAAGCATAAGGGCTCATGCACACAAAATGTTTTTACAGCTGCTGTTTTACAGCCGCCATTTTTTTTTTTTACTGCCTCTAAATGCCCCTCTTAGCCTTATGCGTCCATGCACACATAAACTTTCAAAGACGTTTGGAAGAATAAGCGTTTAGGGGCAGTAGAAAAAAAAAACGACAGCCTGTGCGTCCAGGAGCAGAGGTTGTTGAGTTGTAAAAACGAAAAATGCCAAAAAATGCTGCTAAATGCTGTAACAAGTGTTTAGCCGTGTTTAGCAGCATTTGTGGGCGTTTTTACATTATAGGGAGTGTTTTTACTGCACAAATGCCAAAAAAATGTGGAAAAACGCCCACAAAAAAACGCAGCTAACAGCATGGCTACAGCTCCTGTCAGAGCCACTGTACTAAACATCCGAAATTAGTACAGTGATCTCCCCCCGCTGAGCTGTTGTGTTCTGACAAGGGAAGGGCCCCCCCCGCCAGAACACTCCGATCAGCACTCTCTGCCATTGGCTGAGAGCGCTGATCGGCAGTCAGTCGGCTGCTGGTTTTCCAGCATGCTCGGTCGTCTTCTCTCGATCAGACCGACATACACACGGGCCGAATGTCGGACGTGTTTTTTTTGAACCTGCAAATGTCTCCCGAAATTGGGCTCATGTGTACCCGGCTTAAGGCAGAGAATGCATCTTCACCGCAGATTGACAATGCTGCTATCCAAAAGTGTTTCAATTGTTCCTCCATCCAGAGAAGAGACACCCCTATAAGGAATTATGTTTTTTGCCAGATCAACAGGTAAAAATAAAGGTTACTCAGTTACTTTTTTCACATCAGACATATGTAATGTTTTCAATCACTCGATATACCACCTAAGCCACTCCACTATCTTATATACAGCGCACACCTTGACTGGGTTAACTATCAGTCGTTCAATATACACATCTTGCACTTTTTTGCACTACACCAAATAATCTTTAGCATTATTTAACATCATTGCTAATTAATTATAAATACTCTTTTCACATTATTATTATATTACCATATTGATTTAATAAATTACTATTTTATTTGATTTATTTCTTTCAGGTACTTATATAGCGCCATCAATTTACGCAGCGCTTTACATATACATTGTACATTCACATCAATCCCTGCCCTCAAGGAGCTTACACTCTAAGGTCCCTAACTCACATTCATACATACTAGGGACAATTTAGACAGGATCCAATTAACTTACCAGCATGTCTTTGGAGTGTGGGAAAAAACCGGGGTACCCGGAGGAAACCCACGCAGGCACAGGGAGAACATGCAAACTCCAGGCAGGTAGTGTTGTGGTTGGGATTCGAACCAGCAAGCCTTCTTACTGCTAGGTAAAAGTGCTATCCACTACACCACTGTGCCGCCCAATTTAACATTGTTTAGTCATTTCTACGGGACGCAAATGATACCGTGATGAATTCACATATCGACAACCCATTTCAACGTTCGTCTTAATATACATACTTAGAAACATTTATAATAATAATAAAAATCATTTAATTTTTCCCAACTAATAAATGGCTATCATTGGGTATTCGTTGCAGGTGTCTGCTCCTCCTTCCCTCAGAGGGCATTTACAGTGTGGCTCCTTGTAAGCCCCTTGGGGCTGGCTCTTCTTTCCTGGGGAAGTGGGGGCGGCCTACAAGCCCTCCAGATTCTTCAATGGCTCCTATTATTTTTGAATATAGAACATACATTCCACACTTGAGCGGTAAATATACCACTATGGTTTATGCAATGTGATGTATGATGACATGCTTTTTTAATTCTGAACATATGTAATATTTTTTAGATCTAATTGTCCCCCTGAAGAGACCTTACTTAGGTCGAAACGCGTCGGGGCTCATATATCATATAACATATGTAATGTATTGATGCGCACAAATGTGCTTTTTATCGCATTGTGGAACATGTATTGTATTATTGGTTCAGATTTTTATTGTACATATTGTATTTAATTCTATCATGACATCGGACATTTTTCAAATAAACTACTCTCTACATATCACTAAGAAAAAACTTTGATTTTGTTCTATTGCTGTTTTAAAGCCCCATTGGGGAAAACCTTTCTACACAAAATAAAGGGGAGAAGCTTTAAAAAAAAAATGAATGCAGCCACAACATTTAAGGGTTGCTAAGCTGTAATGAATTGCATTTTTCATTAATTATTGATACAAAAAATATTGCATAATCTGTACTTTAAAACCAATAAAAATGTTAAAAAGATAAAAACACGTTGACATCTGTGCTACCAACCTGAATGGCATATGGGATTTCTAAGTCTTTAGCACTTTGTTCATAGCAGTGAACTTTGCCTGCACTTTGTACGCTTGGTAATGCATGCAGTCTCTTGGTAGTTAAATATCAGCCTTATTTAAAAGAAAAAAAGCATTTGAGTGATTTTGTGAGGCCTGGCATTTTGGCAACATCACGTTGTCATTTGCATTTTTTTGTAATTCGGGTGCTCAAGCCCTGGTTCGCACCAGTGCGATTTGTGATGCGATTTGACAATCCAAAATTGCATGACAAGTCGCACCCTATTGACGGTAAAGGAACCGTTAAAATAGTTGCAACTTAAGTTGCAGAGACTTTGAAATTGGTTCCTGTGCTACCTTTTTGCAATTTCATTGCGACTTGCATTGTCTTCTGTTAAATGAAGTCGCAAGTCGCAGTAAAATCAGAGGTCCAAATCACACTGATCTGTGGCTTTGAAATCATGCGATATCAAAGCGACACTGGTGTGAATCGGGGCCTACTCTACATAAAATACATTGGCCTAATGATAGAGAATTCTCATAGACTTGGCAGATTTGCAAAGTAAGTTTGAGATACAACGATGGTTTGCAGAAACATAATTAAAACCTGAATCACAAAATTGTTTAATAAAATCTAAATGCCCAACCACGACACTACCTGCCTGGAGTTTGCATGTTCTCCCTGTGCCCGTGTGGGTTTCCTCCAGGTGCTTTGGTTACCTCCCACACTCCAAAGACACACTGGTAGGTTAATTGGCGCCTGTCTAAATTGGCCCTAGTATATGAATGTGTGTTAGGGACCTTAGATTGTAAGCTCCTTGAGGGCAGGAACTGTGAATGTACAATGTATATGTAAAATGCTGTGTAAATTGATGGCACTATATAAGTACTTGTATTAAATAATAAATGTTTACAAAAAATGGGTTAACCCCTCGCCGACCAGCACACGACGATGTACGTCGGCACAATGGCAGGGCTGGGCAAACGGCCCTACAGGTATGTCCCCTTTAAATCACGGCATAGTGGGCGAGCGTGCGCCGCCAGCAGGGAAGGTGTGTGCCCACTGCATACTCCGTGAGCATGCCTGCGGGTCCCATGGACTCGATGTCTGCCTGGGGGCCCGCGATTGTCTCACGGAGCGGCAAAACGGGGAGATGCCTATGTAAACAAGGCATTTCCCTGTTCTGCCTAGCAACATGACAGAGATCTATTGCTCCCTGTCATCGGGAGCAGTGATCTCTGTCATGTTCTAGTGAGACAATCCCCCCCCACAGTTAGAATCACTCCCTAGGACACATTTAACCCCTTGATCGACCCCTACTGACTACTACTACTGACACCGACACCATCCACTGCCCTACTGACACTAATCCCTACTCTACTGACACTGTCTGTAGATAGATAGATAGATAGATAGATAGATAGATAGATAGATAGATAGATAGATAGATAGATAGATAGATAGATACATTAGATAGATAGATAGATACATTATATAGATAGAATTTCGAAGATGTTTATTTATTGTTTTATTATTTGTATTATGCGATATCATTTTATTAAGAAGTTATTTTAGCCAGATTACTCACATCTATAAAAAAACAATATGTCTTCTGACTGTTGTACAAAATTGTGCTGTAGATTTTTTTTTTGGAGGGGGGGTCACAATATCTCTGATTAAACATCCGCTTAGATCTATATTTATTTACTGCACAAACAATTGTCCAGAAAACTTTGTACGAATGGCTATAGTTGGGGAGATAATGCGTTGCGTAGATCTGTTTGCCTTCCCCGGACACAAGCGTAGATTCAACAGCAGAATCTGTTTTTCTTTTTATTTTATTTTTTTTTCAGAAGGATTAAATGGCAAGATTAGGATGCGAGAAGAAAATGCATTTGAATTTGCGAACAGGGTTTTTGAAGGGGATTAGCAAGATTTTGTAAAAGTGGGGGAAAAAAGGCAGGAAGATAACAAAAGGAGAGAGGAGGCAAGGCTCTTTTGTACCGCAAAGTTGCATGTCGAAAGAAGAGAGGGGGGGTGACTTTTGCTTTGAGCAACAAGGTCATAGTTCTCCATGGAAACTGAATCAACTTTGTGAGCTAAACTGCTACAGTGCTATTCTAACGAGCGAGAAATGGGTTAATCCTCTTCTTCCTTGACTACAGCCTAAACTTTCTAAAGCTGGCCGTAGATGGCAAAAACCTGTAGACAAGTAAGCTATCTCTGCATGCCACTAACTACCGCAATCACAGCTGCAGGTAAAGTCAATTTTACCATGGAAGAGAGCCATTTAAATCCTGGATACAAGATAATGTCCAATATTGACGAAAATGTTTCCATTGACTCTTAATTCAAAATTTTCTTTCGATGTCCTACACACTATTCACCTAATTTTGGAATCTGTTTTTTTTTTCCAAAGTGTTTTTTTTTTCCAAAGCACGTGATTAGTGCCTGAGGCTCTTGGCTTCAAAAAGGGTGGGATCGGGGGGGCCGAGCACTGCACCCCAAGCCCACCCTGTTGTGTGACTTTAGCGAATTAATATTCGCTAATGTCTTCCTGCTTCTCCTGGCCAATCAGGAAGCAGGTCCTGAGACCCAAATGACCAGGGAGCCCTAAGACTCCAATTGGGTCTCAGGACCCACTTCCTGTTCGGCTTGGAGGAGAAGCAACTGCCCTGGCTCTTCCCTCGGCAAGCTGCGGTCTAGTGGTCTTGTGTGGTGGACCGTTCCTGAAGCCCAAACGCCCATAGACCTGCTCCTGTCCAAAACTAAAAGGAAAAGGTTTGCAGTCAGTTACACTTTATTGTGACCAATATGCATGACTTCTGCCAAAAAGTGCCAGGAGATTGAGGCTCATGCAGAGCCAGGCAATCAGTGACTCTACCAGGGCTGCTTTCGAAATAACGGGGCCCAGTACAGCCTACTTGATGGGACCCCCCTCCAAAAAAAATTATATGATAGTTTCAATAAAATACCACGCCCGCGATGCTATGCTTTGCAGCCATGGCAGAAATAATACCCTGTCAAAAAAGACCCATTCAAGTGAATAGCTCTGCTCTGCAAGTGTCCCGCCAGTGAGAAAGAGGAGTAGAAGCTGGAGGAGCTGCAGGGGGATGCACAAGAGTCACAATTGTCAGCAATAAGGCAGTACAGCCAGCCCTCATGCTTGGCAGATGCTCAGGACCTCCTTTTAGACTGATAGGGGCCCAGACCCGGTACAGGAGAGCTGGCTGTACTGACTTTTAACGGCCCTGGACTCTACCTGCCAAGTGTCAAGGCATTGGTAACCTAACCCGTGGGAACCAGAATCCCAGTTTTCTCAAGAATAAGTCATTTTTACATGGCCTTGATTACATTTGCTACTGCAACGATGAAGGAATAGTAATGCTTCAGTAGAAAAAATTGAAAATGAAAAGTTTTCAATCCCAACCTTTTCTAGAGTGGAACATCTTTGATACGTGGCCCACTATTTGGATGGTGGATTGCAGTGGAAAAAGAGCAGACTTCAGGGCTCTGGCACATGGCTAATTGCAGGAAATCAAGAAGGATACAGGCTGACCTATAAAAAGGGTTGAGTTTATGTAATTTTTTTCATGACCTTAATTATTTTTTTCTAGTACAACGAGGAAATACTAGCAATGCCACAGTGTAACAATTGAAAATGAATAGTTGAAATGTACATCCTATCTGCTCAATGCTTTAGTTTTTCTCCCAGACATTAACAGCATGCACTACAGCCCACCCCAATGTCTTTTTTCCACTGATGTGGTAATCTAAGAACCCTCATTTGTGATTAAGAAAAAAAATTCCCAAAAACACCACTGCAGAATCATTGCTGTCTCTCACTTACAGAAAGCTTTCAGATCCAAAACCTGCCTTGGTGAGGCAAAGAAGCACAGCACATCAGAAAGTACCCTCACAGTGAACATGTGAGATGCTCTCTTCATTCTTGCTACAATAGATTAGCGATAACTCAAATTATAGAACATAGATTGAATGATCTGACTTTAGCACAGTTTCAGTATTTGTGAGATATAATTAGTGGTTTGTTAATTTGCTTCAATTGCTGTCTAGAAATGCGCTTAAAACACCCAGGAGGAAATGTTGGTATAGTTCTGCTAATCTGTTTAATCTTACAAAATATTTGAATACATTCATAAAATTCTTAATTTCTTTAAAATGCCCATAAATCGATTTTTTGTGCATATGAGAAAGCTGTGAACTTCATGACGCCACTTGTGTTTGGAAAGCAATATTTGTAGCTTATAACTAAAACCATTTTTTTTTTGTTACAGTGTGAAAACATTACAATATATAAATTATATAAATGGATTATAAATATATAAACAGATTACTTATCAATATTCATAATGCCCTACTTTTGCTGGTATGCATACACATGAAAATAAATTTAAAGAATCTCTCAGTCAGTTACAAAATTAAAATGTTCTAAGACTTCCTGTAAATAGTAAAGGAAAGGAATGGTCGGCACTCAGGATGACATCCAAAATAGTATTTCTTTATTAAATGCATGTACAAAGCTGTAATACAGCCTACGTGTTTCGGCCGTTAGTCCTTAGAGGTTAGTCCATGACTAAGGACTAACGTTCGAAACGCGTAGGGTGTTTTACAGCTTTGTACATGCCTTTAATAAAGAAATACTATTTTGGATGTCAACCTGATTGCCGACCATTCCTTTCCTTTATTCTGGTACATTGGAGTCGTCAGCAGCCTCAAGGTCTGAGCACCGAGTGGAGCTTTTATGTGGGAAGGTTGCAGCGCCTCTACACCTGTTTTCCTGTAAATAGTGCCTGAGCATACTTTCATGCTCCCAAAATATGTCAAGTATCATATCTCAGGACATAGTTGGCCAACCTTATTTTGATAAATCCAAAAAAGGCCTGATAAGGTAATGCACAAGAGCAGGGAAAAATAACTACAGAGATAATTGTCCCCCTCCCTACTAGATTGTAAGCTCTTAGGTGCAGGGCCCTCCTAACCCCCTTAGATTGAATTATATTGCAACTGTACTCCCTGTGAAGTGCTATGAAAACTTTTCAGTATATAAATATAAATCTTGTAGAATAATAAGATTAACTGGCATGCTTGTGTTTTAGGCCTGCATAAATGTGAATCAAGTGAACGTGATCTCCGGGGGATCTGCTGAACTCACCACTGCTAACACACTTCTAATCAGTGCTGGCCCAGCTCACATCTGTCTTCACAGAAAAGAAAAAAATCCAATGGGCCACACTTCCAAAATCACCTTTATTGTGTAATACTCAATAAAAAACACAGTGGCAAGACACAGCAGAGGGAAACACAGACTAAGCTAGCGTGTTTCAGGCTGGTCCAGTGCTTATTCATAGCTTATGATCATAGCTATGATTAAGCCCTAGACCAGCGTGAAACCCGTTAGCCTAGTCTTTGTTTCCTTCTGTTGTAATTTGCGACTTTGCAAGTGCAGCCGATTGGACCCTTTATTTCTTCTATACCAAAAAAATGCCTGTGCTAACCAATGAGCAATTCCAAAACCTGTACGCTGTAAAGCAAATAGGGCAGCATAAGCATTTATCAATACAATAGCCTCCTGGGAGACACCAATACATATAGGAGATTGGATGAAAATCCCTTTCCTAAATTGGTGCAAAATCTCAACAGCAAACTGGATGATGCAGTGGAGGGGGGACTACTTACTAAACGTGAGTGTGAATATCTATCCGTTGAGGACTATAACATACCTACCTTTTACTGTATACCAAAGGTACACAAATCCCTGGAGAAACCACCAGGGAGACCAATTGTGTCAGCCATACGGGGACCCCTTGACAGAATGGGGAAATACTTGGACTCCCTCCTTAAAGAGATGGTAGTGGAGCTCAAATCTTATGTGCAGGACACACGTCATGTGCTGGCCAGACTGGCCAACCTCGAGGTTCGAGAGGAGGCATGGCTGGTCAGCATTGACGTTGAATCACTGTATACGTCCATCCCACATGAACACGGCATCACAGCTGTTAGGAACTCTCTGGAAAAGAATTTTCCCCTCCTAGGAGCACAGAATGAATTCCTGGTGGAACTTCTTGAATTCGCCTTAAATAACAACTTCTTTCAGTTTGCCTCAAAGTTCTATCAGCAGACTAAGGGCACCTCGATGGGGGCGTCATGGGCTCCGGCCTATGCATGCCTCCATCTGGGTAGATGGGAGGAGGAGGAGGTATTTAACTGTCCAATGTACCTCAGCCATGTACATACATGGCTGAGGTACATTGATGATGTACTGGTCATCTGGACGGGTGACTTAGATGTCCTCCACGAGTTCATCAACCAGCTCAATACGAATGAACGCAATATTCATCTTACTTACACCTATGACCGGTCTAAATTGTCTTTCCTAGACCTTCTAATTGTCCTGAAAGGAGGAGTCATAAGTACCTCCACCTTCCGCAAGGAAACAGCGGCAAATACTTTGTTACAAGCAGATAGCCATCATCCTCCTTGGCTAAAGGATGGTATCCCTACAGGACAATTTATGAGAATCAAACGTAACTGTTCAAATAGCAATGATCTGCATAGGGAGACCAAGGACCTGTATATGAGATTCCGGAACCGCGGGTATTCTCATAGACAGATTCGAAATGCCAAACGTAAAGCTGCGGCTAGAAGTAGAGAAAGTCTATTGTCTATGAACCAAAGGGGGGAAAAAGAACAACAAAAAATTGAGGACAAAGGCCCAATAAGACTCATCACTACATATGGGGCCCAATGGGAGTCAGTAAGAAAAATCTTACAAAAACATTGGAATATCCTCACCAACAACAAGAGACTAGCCAACATAGTGGGGGATGGACCCAAGATGGTGGCACGCAGAGCCAAAAATCTGGGGGACGTCCTTATCCACTCTGAATACACGAGATACCAAGATCCCACATGGCTATCTGAATATCCACGGCATACAGGCATGGTCCCCTGCACAAGATGTCAGATATGCCCTTTTGTGGATAAGACTAACACTTTCAAGGACGCTTTGGGGCAGGGACAATATGTGATCAAAGATTTGATTAATTGTTCCACAATGAAGGTGATATATATGATCACCTGTCCGTGCCCAAAAATGTATATAGGCAAAACAAAGAGAACCCTCAGGATCAGAATAGGGGAGCACCTGAGAGATATCAAGAGGGAGAGGGAGGGGGTTGGGGAGAGGGGGGGGGGGAAAGGGAAGGGGGAGAGACCAGTGGCCAAACACTTTGCCCGATATCACCAGGGCAAATTAGACGGGTTGAAGGTGAAAGGTATCTACACCCTAAAATTACTAGCAAGAAGAAGTGACTTCGATCGCATCTTACTTCAAAAAGAGAAATGGTGGATATACACCTTGAAGTCCCTTTCACCTATAGGAATGAACACGGAGTTGAGTATGCAACCCTTCCTAGAATAACATGATTCTTCCTCCGTCTGTCCCTTTCTGTCTCTCCCTCTCTTCCCCTGATTCCCCCTCTCCCTCCTCTCCTTTCCCCCCCCTTCCCCTCTCCCCTTTCCCACGTGATCCCCACACCAGGGTGATTCCACCCAAGTAACCTCTACCAGTATACCGTTTTATTTCTTGGACAATAACGTCCTTATCTCCTTTTACAATGTTCTGGAGAATTATTCTTTCATTGATCTTATTCTTAAGCTCATTTTCATCTTTATATCTATTCTGATTTCTTCCTCTCCTTTTCTTTTCTTTGCGGAAGCTCTAGAATAGTTTACTACTACATGAGTCCCTAGCTCAGTCCCGGGTTTTAAATCCCTAGTATGGGACCACTGTGGTTGATGGTTGTTATTAATATATGTCATAGACACTGTAACTATATATGAATTAGCCACCAATGATGAGATCCCCATCCTTTTGAATTTCTATAAATGACAGGAAAGGGCAGGGGGACCGTAGTATGGACATAGTAAAGAAATTTACTCTATTCTGGACTTTCCTCTCCTGAATTCAAATCTAATAGGCCAAGCATGACTATTTTTCTTTCTACATATGCTGTGAGAACGAGAGACCAAAACCATATACACACATCCCCATAAAAATGGAACAACTACCCGGGCTGGACACTGACATAAATCTTGCCCGTCCTTGTTGACGATAGGGGTTAATTGAAAGAAGGAGGCGTGACAGCATCTCGGAGCAATAAGAGGGAGGGATGCTTGTCAAACTCCAGTACGTCCTGTTGAAGCTACGTAACAATGACGTTGCGAAACGCGTCGACGTAACCAAGAAGTGCAGACGCCGAAGCTATCTCCCGCGGTGATCAGGAGACGGGATTCCCTTCCAGTGGACACATGAATAGTTTGACCGCCACACATACGGGGAAAGAACCCACCACACAAGCACAGTTGTAATGTGCTCCAGCGAGTGAAAGGATTACTATGTACCTGAACGCCTGGTGAATAGAGCATATCACGGTCGGCACTGGCAGCGCAGAGGCCACGGAGCGGTGGAGCAGCTGCAGGACATTAGACACAGCTAATGCTCGTACGACAGAGAGGTGGTAATGTAACCCCTTTAACTCCTATATGCAGTGGTGACTCTGAACTCTTAATAACTGAAATGATATGGCCCTGACCAATGTGGACAGAAGAGCACAGTGACATTCAGCTCTGTATAGACTTCCAGCATATCCTCATACACTGGCAGTCCTGAGAGATATCGAGCCATTCTGAGTGGTCATGTGATCTGTTCCTGGTACAAACAGCATTCATTACACTGTGCGGCTTCTATATCCCCTAAACTCTATAGAGACTCTCAGCTATATATTCATCCCCACTAACTACAGGAATGGACTCTCAGCAAAATTCATGATTTAAGCATGCGCATGCAACACAATGTATGAGTCCCCCTGACCCACCAATTTAGCTGCAGTATCCATACAGCCAACGTAGATGATATCTAGCGAGGTTTTGAGTTAGGCAACCAATTGTATATATCCACTCCACTTTCCCCATCTCCCCGGGGGACCACACATGCATTAGGTCCCTCTATTATTATATTCCATACAAACATTATTTTCCTTTTTGATCTGGCGATTGGCCATAGGGACCTAATGCATCTGTGGGTATAAAGGCGCCTGCACTTTATGTTTTATTTCATATGTTTATATGTGTATATGTTGTATGTCTGTGTGTTGTAGGTTGATGGGCGCGCCCCGTGCTGATTGCACTGGACGGGCCCATTAAATTGTGTCAGGTGGATCAGCTCCATATATGTGATCTATTGTCGATGGTATAGCACTTGTTATTTTTCCAATAAACCTTTATATATTTTTACATACATCCTTTTCCCTCCCCTTATTGCCCACCATATCCATGGTAACCACTTTTTGGACCGAGGGAGATCACTCCCTTGTGCTTCCCCCCGGTCCTTTCCTTTGATAGTATCAATACAATATGCATATATAAGCAACAATGCATACTTGGAGTGGCTAAACTGTGTTGGCTCTTTTTCTATTTATTTTTTTTAATTGATATTAAAGTCTTTTTAATTTTGTTTAAAAATAACAAACATGTTATACCTACCTCCTCTGTGCAGTGGTTTTGCACAGAGCATCCCGGATCCTCCTCTTCTCGGATCCCTCACCGGCGCTCCTGGCCCTTCCCTCCTGCCAAGTGCCCCCACAGCAAACAGCTTGCTATGGGGGCATCTGAGCCGAGCCACTGCTCTTTAAGTTCAATCAGGCACTCCCTAGTTGTACAAATAGGTGTGCAGGCACAATGCTTTCTGTGTGACAAACAGACAGAATCAATCAGAAGCAAGTGTATTCCATGATCATCAAATTACTACAAATTGGGAATAGTGTTGACCGGTGCAACGCCTGGATGAAAAACTGAAGCCCTAAGCAGGTTAGCTTGCATAGTCAGATTGAAAAAAATGTGTTCAACTAATAAAAAAAAAAAGGAATTAATAAATTAAAAACCTTCGGAAAAAACAAAAAAACAAAAACAAAAAAAAAAACAAGAAGCATGTTCCAAAATGATCCAGAAATTCTTTTCTGACCCCCTGAAGCAATTCAATATTCCCTGAATCAACAATTCTTTTGTTTATCTCATGATTTAATTTAAATTTTGGCCAAATAAAAAATATTCAAAATGAGCTATCCCTTAATAATCAATTTGTTTATAGGCCACTTGGTGAGCTACATCCCACTGATTACCCATTGAGTATGTCTGAACACCCATGTCATGTATGTCTGCAGACATGCTTGGCCAGGTATAATTGCTTTGGTGAGGGAGATTAAAAAACAACCTCCCCCCCTGGAAGTGTGAGTATAAATTTAGCAAATTAAGTCCTCATTAGTGCCCTCTTGGTTTTATTATCTAGAGTTCTTATAAAAAATGGTTGCAATTTCCAGTCTAAATGCCGCGTACACACGATCGCAATTTCTGACAACAAATGTTGATGTGAGCTTGTTGTCGGTAATTCAGACCGTGTGTAGGCCCCATCAGACATTTGCTTTCGGAATTTCCGACAACAAAAATTTGAGAGCTGGATCTCAAATTTTCCGACAACAAAATCCATTGTCGGAAATTCCGATCGTGTGTACGCATGCTCAGAATCAAGCAGAAGAGCCGCACTGGCTATTGAACTTCATTTTTCTCGGCTCGTGGTACATAATGTACGTCACTGCGTTCTTGACTTTCGGAATCTCCAACAACATTTGTGTGACCGTGTGTATGCAAGACAAGTTTGAGCCAACATCCATCAGAAATAAATCCACGGTTTTGTTGTCGGAATGTCCGATCGTGTGTACGCGGCATAAGGCATGGAATTATGACGATATGACCATACACAGAGTAAAAAGAATAGCAGAAGATTTACAGGGCTCTGCTCCGGGGACAGAGTCATGTAAATGATTTCCTTCTGTACTTTGGCAATGTGACCATCTAGAACTGTTGGTTTATAGCATAGATAGGGATTAACTCCTGTTCATAAAAATAAATCCCATAGAAGGAAACTATTGTCGTTTTGGAAAAAATAATTGCATACTCATAAGTTATTAAAAGCCTAAAGCTAGCCATACATAGGTCGACTTTTAGACAATTCCTGCAGGAATTGCCACATGGCTCAAGAAAAGTTGATATTTCAAAAATCTAAAGGCAGGCAGAAAAATTTTGGTAGAACAGTGTATGCATTCAATCAGATGCAGGCACTGTTCGGGAATTCTGATAGCTGCGGGCCTAAGAACGGCTCAGCTTAATCCCCAATCCTGTGATCTTCCTCCAAAATGGTTTTGATTGTGACAACTGGTCCCCCAAAGCCACTGTTCTTGCTGGCCTCCAATCTTGTCATCATACAATGTCATCTTGTCACCTACAATGCAGAACCAGCAGACATGCCCCATCCCGATGGCATTGCCACTTGTCAGCATTGTAGATAATGTAGTAACAGTGTTGGACATCATTCCAGAGCTGGAGAGAAAAGGACCTGATTGTCGCTGGACTGCGGGTCTTGGTAAATGTTAATCTGTGCTAGCCCATCCCCTAGCACTAGAGCCTATTAATCTAATTTAAATTTAGTTTAATGTATTTAATTCAATTATTTATGGATGTACGTTTTAAGGTTCAAATATCTCAAAGTCCTATATTGGTTTGAACAAGTTATACAAAAAGATGGCAACCATCCCAATTTATAACTAGCCTTTGCAGTAAGATGCAAGGTCTATACTGGTGTGGTGGCTTCTTTCAGGCCTCGTTCACACCTGAACAACATGGAAGTGTTTTTTGCGTTGTTTTTTTGCACTTTTTTGTGGCATGTTTTTGGAGCGACACCATTCATTTGAATAGACTGCCCTCTACCCTAAAAACATGGCGAAGTAGCTCCTGTACCCTTTTTAGGAGCCAACTGTGGTGCGTGTTTAGACCAGTGGCGGCCCATCCATTAGGGGTACCAGGGCGCCACCCCTCCTATCCACGGCCACCACACCCTATATGAAAAAATAGATAGATTCATAGCATGAGCTCTATCCATGGCCACCGCGGCCACCCCCTATTTATGCACCTGGCCCCTTTCAGGACATCGGGCGCATGAATTACAGTGGTGGGGGTGTTTTTTTTAAGCACCTGATTAGAGCCAGAGGCTCTAATAGGCTTCAAAATAGGGTGGGCTCGTGGTGCAGAGCCTTTCGCCAGGAGCCCACCCAGGTGTTACAACAGCAAATAAATATTCGCTATTGAAACACTGGCCAATCAAAAGAAGGTCTGAGACCCGTTTTCCGATTGGCCAAAAAGAGAAGAGTCACAATTGGCCGCAGAGGAGGAGGGAGGAAACGGAACCTGCCACGATGCCTGTGGAGGGCAGCGAAAGCCGCCACCGAAGCCCAGGAGAAGCGCTGCCCACCATAGATAGGGTAAGTGCTCCAGACCCGACCGACTGGGGGTGGGGGGGATGTGGGTGGTACTGTTTGTCACCCCTCTAAAAAAAAATGACCACCAGCCACCACTGGTTTAGACAGCGTGATTTTTTTTTTTTACATTTTGTTGTGCGAAAAAATGCCCATGTTTTATGTCCGCTTGAGGTGCCATTAAGGCCTCATGCACACTGCATTTTTTTAATGTGGCCATTAGGGCAAATTACATTTTTTTTTTCTGCATCCAAACACCCCTACATGCTATTCTATGTGTCCAAGCACACGCAGGCGTTTAGAGAAAAGAAAACCCACAGCCACTGTGTCCAGGAGCAGTGGCTTTTTGGCAGCAAAAACGCTTGGTGCTTGTAAACGCATGTAAACACATTAATGCTAGGCATATTTAGTGCTTGAGCGTTAATTTATTTCAGTAGCCAGTAGGGATGAGCCGAACACCCCCCGGTTCGGTTCGCACCAGAACCCGCGAACGGACCGAAAGTTCGCACGAACGTTAGAACCCCATTGACGTCTATGGGACTCGAACGTTCGAAATCAAAAGTGCTCATTTTAAAGGCTAATTTGCATGGTATTGTCCTAAAAAGGGTTTGGGGACCCGGGTCCTACCCCAGGGGACATGTATCAATGCAAAAAAAACTTTTAAAAACGGCCGTTTTTTCGGGAGCAGTGATTTTAATGATGCTTAAAGTAAAAAAAAAAAAGTGAAATATTCCTTTAAATATCGTACCTGGGGGGTGTCTATAGTATGCCTGTAAAGTGACGCGTGTTTCCCATGTTTAGAACAGTCCCTGCACCAAATGTCATTTTTAAAGGAAAAAATCTCATTTAAAACTGCTTGCGGGTTTAATGTCATGTCGGGTCCTGGCAATATGGATGAAAATCAGTGAGACAAACGGCATGGGTACCCCCCAGTCCATTACCAGGCCCTTTGGGTCTTGTATGGATATTAAGGGGAACCCCGCACCCAAATTAAAATAAGGAAAGGTCCCTATATACTCTGAACAGCAGTATACAGGCGGTGCAAACAAGACAGGGACTGTAGGTTTGTTGTTAAGTAGAATCTCTTTGTAATTTTGAACATTTTTAATGTGTTTAGCTCCAGCCAAAAAATCTTTTCTAAGCTTTTTGGAAAACATAGGGAAGGGTTATCACCCCTGTGACATTTGTTTTGCGTCTTTCCTCCTCTTCAGAAGATTTCACCTCACTTTTTTGTCCCAATGAAAAATGTTTTTTGAAAATTTGGGTTTTTTTGTGGAACAAGGATTGGAAAGCATCAGTGGAAAGGAGAAATTGTTTTCCCATATTAACTCTTACATGAGAGAATTTCCCTTCCTATGGGTAGATTTCATCTCACTTCCTGTTGTCTCCTTCCGTTTGCAAGTAGGAGTCGTTTGTAAGTTAGATGTTTGAAAGTAGGGTCCTGCCCTATATACTCAGCAGAAATTTGGGCCTTAGGTGTTGCTGTGGCCAAAACACTGTAAGCCCTCACAGGGCCCTGCTGTGAAATATTAGATCAAGAATTGTAATTACATGCCCCTGTTGAACAGGAGCTGAAAAATTAGGCCTTAGGCACTGGTGCTGGTGCCACAACACTGCAACCCCTCACAGACACTCTAGTTGGAACGCAGGAACGAGCACTGCTGCAAAGTATTGCATCAAAAATTGTAATTACACGCCCCTGTTAGACAGGGGCAGAAAAATTGGGCCTTAGGCACTGGTGCTGGTGCCACAACACTGCAACCCCTCACAGACACTCTAGTTGGAACGCAGGAACGAGCACTGCTGCAAAGTATTGCATCAAAAATTGTAATTACACGCCCCTGTTAGACAGGGGCAGAAAAATTGGGCCTTAGGCACTGGTGCTGGTGCCACAACACTGCAACCCCTCACAGACACTCTAGTTGGAACGCAGGAACGAGCACTGCTGCAAAGTATTGCATCAAAAATTGTAATTACACGCCCCTGTTAGACAGGGGCAGAAAAATTGGGCCTTAGGCACTGGTGCTGGTGCCACAACACTGCAACCCCTCACAGACACTCTAGTTGGAACGCAGGAACGAGCACTGCTGCAAAGTATTGCATCAAAAATTGTAATTACACGCCCCTGTTAGACAGGGGCAGAAAAATTGGGCCTTAGGCACTGGTGCTGGTGCCACAACACTGCAACCCCTCACAGACACTCTAGTTGGAACGCAGGAACGAGCACTGCTGCAAAGTATTGCATCAAAAATTGTAATTACACGCCCCTGTTAGACAGGGGCAGAAAAATTGGGCCTTAGGCACTGGTGCTGGTGCCACAACACTGCAACCCCTCACAGACACTCTAGTTGGAATGCAGGAACGAGCCGTGCTGCAAAGTATTACATCAAAAATTGTAATTACACGCCCCTGTTATACAGGGGCTGAAAAATTGTGCCTTAGGCACTGGTGGTGGCGCCCAGAACCAAAAATGTTCTTACAAGCTATCAGCGTGATGATTGAGGAGGAAGAGGATAATTACTCAGGGATAATCACTCAGCATCAGCATAGGCAGTCTTTGAAGGGATCTGAAAAAAATTATTCAGTTACATCAGCATCAGGTGCTTGGTAGCTGGTGGTGATCCAAGACTGATTCATTTTTATGAAGGTCAGCCGATCGACCGAGTCAGTGGACAGACGCACCCTGTGATCGGTTACCACGCCTCCAGCAGCACTGAATGTACGTTCCGAAAGAACGCTGGATGCAGGACAGGCCAGTAGCTCAATTGCATACTGTGCAAGCTCTGGCCAGTGATCCATCCTCAAGACCCAGTAACCCAGAGGATTTTCGGTGGGAAAGGTGTCCAAGTCTGATCTTGCCCCTAGGTATTCCTGCACCATGTAAAACAGACGCTGGCGATGGTTGCTGGAACCGATCATACCTTGGGGCTGCGGACCAAAAAATTGTCTGAACGCATCGGTCAGACGGCCACCTTCTCCACCGCTCCTTCTTTGACTGACCGAAGCCTCAGCAACACGTTGTCCAGAAACAGGAGTTTGTAACCTCCCAGTCTCTGGGAACGCGTTGCACAGACCTTTCTGCAAGGCCTCCCGAAGATGTTTCATCCTCTGCTCCCTCTGCGATGGCAAGATAAGGTCCGCAACCTTACCCTTGTAACGTGGATCAAGGAGGGTTGCCAGCCAGTATTGGTCCTTCTCCTTGATACCACGAATACGAGGATCCTTACGCAGGCTTTGCAGGATCAGGGAGGCCATGCAGCGTAGGTTTGCTGAGGCATTCGGTCCGGAGTCCTCTGGGTCACTAAGGACAACAACGTCCGCAGCCACCTCCTCCCAGCCACGTACAAGTCCATGTGTTCCTTGGGACTGATCCCTTAAAGACTGCTGATGCTGAGTGCCAGGCTCCACCTCCATACTGACACAATCTTCCTCCTCCTCCTCCTCCTCCTCCTCCTCGTCCTCTTCCTGTGTGATCGGCGGGCACGCAGGAACACTGTCTGGATAAAGGGGGCCTTGAGAGCTAAGGAAGTCCTCCTCTTCCTGCCTCTGTTCTGCCTCAAGTGCCCTGTCCATTATTCCACGCAGCGTGTGCTCCAACAGGTGGACAAGGGGGACAGTGTCACTGATGCATGCACTGTCAGTGCTCACCATCCTCGTGGCCTCCTCGAATGGTGACAGGACAGTGCATGCATCCCTGATCATGGCCCACTGGCGTGGGGAAAAAAAACCAAGGTCCCCTGACCCTGTCCTGGTGCCATAGTCGCACAGGTACTCATTGATGGCCCTCTGCTGCGTGTGCAGCCGCTGCAGCATGGCCAACGTCGAGTTCCACCTGGTGGGCATGTCACAGATTAGGCGGTTCTTGGGCAGGTTAAACTCCTTTTGGAGGTCCGTCAGCCGAGCACTGGCATTATATGACCGGCGGAAATGCACACAGACTTTCCTGGCCTGCCTCAGGACATCCTGTAAGCCCGGGTACCTGCCCAAGAACCGCTGCACCACCAAGTTAAGGACGTGAGCCAAACAGGGCACATGGGTCAGTTGTCCCTGTCGGAGGGCAGAGAGGAGGTTGGTGCCATTGTCGCAAACCACCATTCCTGCCTTAAGTTGGCGTGGCGTCAACCACCTCTGAACCTGCCCCTGCAGAGCTGACAGAACCTCTGCCCCAGTGTGGCTCCTGTCCCCCAAGCACACCAGCTCAAGCACCGCATGGCATCTTTTGGCCTGCGTACTTGCGTAGCCCCTTGAACGCCTACGGAGCACCGCTGGTTCCGAGGAAGAGGCCATGGAGGAAGAAGAAGAGGAGGGGGTGGAGGAGAGAGGTGTGTCACAATCAGCATTTTGGAGGCGTGGTGGCGGAACAACCTCCAACACTACTGCACCTTGTCCTGCATCCTTCCCAGCTGCCAGCAGAGTCACCCAATGCGCCGTGAAACTTAAGTAACGTCCCTGTCCATGCCTGCTGGACCATGAGTCAGCGGTAATATGCACCTTACCGCTGACCGCCCTGTCCAGCGAGGCATCGACATTGCCTTCCACATGCCGGTAGAGAGCCGGAATCGCCTTCCGTGAGAAAAAGTGGCGTTTGGGTACCTGCCACTGAGGAACCGCACATTCCACAAACTCACGGAAGGGGGCAGAGTCTACCAACTGAAAAGGCAGCAGTTGAAGTGCTAGCAATTTTGCCAAGCTAGCATTCAACCGCTGGGCATGTGGATGGCTGGGAGCAAACTTCTTTCGGCGGTGCAGCAGCTGGGGCAGGGAAATTTGCCTGGTACAATCTGACGTCGGTGTACCAAAAGCAGATTGCCCACAAGTACTTGGCTGTGACACACCTAATTCTACACCTTCATTCCTCTCACTGCAGGTCTCAGAGAGGACTGAAGGTCTAGTGGGGTTGGAAATCTCAGCTGATGAGGAGCAAGGAGAGATCCTCTTTGTTCTTTGGTGTGGGTCTTTCAGATACGCTTGCCAACGAACTGCATGGCAGGTCAACATATGTCTGGTCAAGCATGTGGTACCCAAGCGGGAGATGTTTTGGCCACGCGAGATACGCTTGAGACATATGTTGCAAATAGCAGCGGTGCGATCTGATGCACTCGTCTCAAAAAAGGCCCACACCAAAGAACTTTTTGAATAACGCGCAGAGACTGCAGCGCCCTGCACATGTGGAGCTTTGGGGTGTGATGCAGTCAATGTGCTGCCCTTAGGCTGGCCCCTGGAGGGCATCCTGCCTCGTTGGTGATGTGCCGCCTCCTCCTCCTCCTCCTCCTCCTCTCTCCTATCAGGCACCCACGTTGAGTCAGTGACCTCATCATCCCCTCCCTCCTCATCACTGGAGCAAACCTGGCAGTATGCTGCAGCAGGGGGAGCATGACTGCCAGATTGCTGTCCTTCTTGGGCACCCCCTCTGTCCGTGCTCATGTTACTGCCTTCATCGAGCTCAGTATCATCATCAGAGCCTTCCAAACGCTGGGCATCCTCCTGGAGCATGTACCCAACACTGTGGTCAAACAGTTCGAGGGAATCCTCATGAGGACATGGTGGAGCTAGGGAAGGAGTCACTGATGACATTGAGCTGAGGGAAGAGGCCGCTGCTTTGCCAGACAAAGCACCCTGGGCATGGGTGAGAGAGGATGAGGAGGATGAGGACGGCTTGGTCATCCACTCGACCAAGTCTTCCGCATGTTGCGGCTCAACACGGCCAGCTGCCGAAAAAAAGGCCAAGCGTGTCCCATGGCCACGTGCTGATGAGGATGCACCGTCTCCACGACCAGCACTAGACACAGAGCCTGCTTGCCCTCTCTTATTGGCTTGTGACTGTCTGCCTCTCCTTCTTGGCCTTCCAGACATACTAATGGCCTGTAGCTGCACTAAGCTAGGATAGAACACCTGTAATTTTCTTCAGGTAGCTTTATATACTGTAACCAGACAAGCCTGCCTGTCAGTAGGAAGATAACAGGAACGGATCTAGCTGAACACTGTGAGCAGGACACACTGTACTAAATGTAAATAGTCTAGCTGCCTGACCGTGGTACTAATAGGATCAAAAAGAACACCTGTAATTTTCTTCAGGTAGCTTTATATACTGTAACCAGACAAGCCTGCCTGTCAGTAGGAAGATAACAGGAACGGATCTAGCTGAACACTGTGAGCAGGACGCACTGCACTGAATGTAAATAGCAGGAACGGATCTAGCTGAACACTGTGAGCAGGACGCACTGCACTGAATGTAAATAGCAGGAACGGATCTAGCTGAACACTGTGAGCAGGACGCACTGCACTGAATGTAAATAGCAGGAACGGATCTAGCTGAACACTGTGAGCAGGACGCACTGCACTGAATGTAAATAGCAGGAACGGATCTAGCTGAACACTGTGAGCAGGACGCACTGCACTGAATGTAAATAGCAGGAACGGATCTAGCTGAACACTGTGAGCAGGACGCACTGCACTGAATGTAAATAGCAGGAACGGATCTAGCTGAACACTGTGAGCAGGACGCACTGCACTGAATGTAAATAGCAGGAACGGATCTAGCTGAACACTGTGAGCAGGACGCACTGCACTGAATGTAAATAGCAGGAACGGATCTAGCTGAACACTGTGAGCAGGACGCACTGCACTGAATGTAAATAGCAGGAACGGATCTAGCTGAACACTGTGAGCAGGACGCACTGCACTGAATGTAAATAGCAGGAACGGATCTAGCTGAACACTGTGAGCAGGACGCACTGCACTGAATGTAAATAGCAGGAACGGATCTAGCTGAACACTGTGAGCAGGACGCACTGCACTGAATGTAAATAGCAGGAACGGATCTAGCTGAACACTGTGAGCAGGACGCACTGCACTGAATGTAAATAGCAGGAACGGATCTAGCTGAACACTGTGAGCAGGACGCACTGCACTGAATGTCAATAGCAGGAACGGATCTAGCTGAACACTGTGAGCAGGACGCACTGCACTGAATGTAAATAGCAGGAACGGATCTAGCTGAACACTGTGAGCAGGACGCACTGCACTGAATGTAAATAGCAGGAACGGATCTAGCTGAACACTGTGAGCAGGACGCACTGCACTGAATGTAAATAGCAGGAACGGATCTAGCTGAACACTGTGAGCAGGACGCACTGCACTGAATGTAAATAGCAGGAACGGATCTAGCTGAACACTGTGAGCAGGACGCACTGCACTGAATGTAAATAGCAGGAACGGATCTAGCTGAACACTGTGAGCAGGACGCACTGCACTGAATGTAAATAGCAGGAACGGATCTAGCTGAACACTGTGAGCAGGACACACTGCACTAAATAGTCTAGATAGAAGATAACAGGAACGGATCTAGCTAAACTGAATACAGTGTATATATATATATGCAACACCTGGGATGCATATATATACACAATACACTGTAAGTGCAGCTAACTGACTGACTGTTCTGCCTAATCTATCTAACTCAAATCAAATGACACTGTCTCTCTCTCTCTCTATCTCTCAGCACACCGGAACACACACTACACAGGGCCGCCGTGCAGGCGGCCTTATATAGTGTGGGGTGTGTACTAAATCCCCTGAGCCATAATTGGCCAAAGCCACCCTGGCTTTGGCCAATTACAGCTCTCTCTACTGACGGCGCTGTGATTGGCCAAGCATGCGGGTCATAGTGCATGCTTGGCCAATCATCAGCCAGCAATGCACTGCGATGCCGCAGTGAATTATGGGCCGTGACGCGCCACACGAATTTGGCGCGAACGGCCCATATCGTTCGCAATTCGACGGACGGTCGAACAGCCGATGTTCGAGTCGAACATGGGTTCGACTCGAACACGAAGCTCATCCCTAGTAGCCAGAATAAATTATTGAATAAATAATGTGTGGTGTAGCGCTGCCCAAAATTATATTTAAAATTTGTAAATATATTGATATACAATATTCAAACCACAATAAATAAATGTAAATAAAGCGATCTAAAGTGCACTATACATGTCCACCCAAGTGAAAATATCCAGGTTATATAAAAAGTGCTTCCAATATATTTGTTCCCAGAGGGAGAACAGAGGAGAAGTTTTTCCTCTGAGAACAGCTGAGATCTGATTAGAAGGGGGGAGGGCTGCCTGTGATCTCGTGAGATATTGTGTGATTACAGAGCAGCTCAAAAAGTGAAACCAAAGTTAAAAAGACCATGTAATTACGTGAAAATAATAAGCACTGAACTCTGGCACTTTTTTTAACTCCATTTTTTTACACACATTTTGGTAAATTCTATAAATGTATATTTTGGCCCCTTTTTATTGCGCATTTTGGGATTATTGACGCGTATTTTGCAGTTTTTTGTTTAACATGCCATATTTTTTTAACATGATGTGGTTCATACTATACATCTTTTTTTGGGTTTTTGGTCTCAAATCTGAGACACTGTTTTATTTGGGATTTCCTGCGAACCATATAGGGGCATGTGACCCTACACCTCAGAACGGCGCCACATCTACCCTCCTTCCTTCACATATTTACCTTATACATTCCTCTTAGGTGGATGTATTGGTAGAGGCAGCAGTTCTTCTTCCTGGGTTTTTTCCATAAGCGCAGGACTCCAAAAACGTTTTCACGTACTGCACCAGCTTGTTCCACTGCTATTATAATCAGGAAACCCACCTTGAGAAATGGTGTGCAGCAGTTGCTGTAACGCATGCATATAGACAGGAAGTGGCTGCTAAGATGATGCAGTGGATCAGCATGGTTGATATGCAAAAAAAAAAAAGACAAATGCAAAGTTTCATTTAAAAAAAATTGCAATCTTTTCTGAAACACAGTGCTTTAGCAAACAACTCTAAATGTCATTCAGTTAGGGTTTTCATGTGCTTTAGGGAATAATGGTCCTGTAATATGACTACGCTATCATCAATCCTGTAGGATAACATGCAAGGACAGTAACTGGTAAAGGATTGCATGCAGTAAGCAGTAATCTCTTCGACAGCAGATCAATGTTTGCAATTATTTCATTGTCTTTTGCTGGGAGGAATATCGCCTCCCTGAATTATACAGTAGAAGGACCTGCCGTTTGCATGAGAAAGCTCCTGCAGCCACCTCCAGGAACACATCAATTTATAAGACATTTTCACGCCTTTGAAGAGATTCCGCTGATTTATTGCCTCATTTTCACTTCGACACCAGCTGTTCCAAGCTCATGGTGAATGAAAGGTCGACATGATACTTAAATGATACAAAAACAGGACCAGCAAAACCAGTGTCACCTTCCCATCCAGCTCCTTTCTGGCCCTCTTGCCCTCCCCTCTATTGGACCGTTCTCAACATAAAGACCCGTATTATCAGTTGGAGAGAAAACGACCTTCGCCACTTGTGACACCTTCCTTCATTGACGTGCCCTGGAGCTACTGCTGGTAGAACGCGCGGCCCTCCCACCACCAGGTGCCTTACTCAATCATCCAGTCGCTCAGTGTGAGCCCCAACTGCATCCCCTCAGGTCATGCCTCACCCCTTAGCAGATACAACCAGCAGCTAAATACCAGGACCTAAACAACAATTATTAGGCATAATCTAGCGGAACAAATTCTCTGCTTTCCTGGAAACAGTGATGGGTCCATTGAGAATTCTATCATCAAACAGGGATATTAAATTGGTAAAGACGTTCAGGAAAGGAGACAAACTCAATATGTTGCCTTAAGGTTTCTCTTTTATGAGCATGAGTGATTAGAATATCACAGTTGGTATATCATTCCCGGTGTGTCAATCGAGGTTAACACAATAAATAGAAATACCCGTTAGCAGTACACTATACTTATAATCAACCAAAAGATCATACAGGATTAAATAAATATAATAATAAAAAATATGCTAATCGTTTTTAAATTGATCATTTAGAAATGAGAGGGAATGTTTAAATTATTTAAACCCATCATTTTCTTATAATTTTGCAATGATGTAGATATTGGGATGTTGGTTAAGAATAAAATGTAAATAGATGGATAGATTTATATAGACCTGTATATTTAAATTACTGTTAAATGATACCCAAATGGCACTTTCCTAAAAAACAAAAACTAAATATAACTATCCCTTTTTTTTTTTTTTTTTTTATAGACATGTTTTTCACCTTTAGTTGTATGTCTGTATAGCTTATAACTATACAAATTATTATAGATAGGGGTTCTGTACTCTATATGCCCACATCCTATAATTTAAATATATCAACAAAGTTGGAGCCGTGGACTTTTGTCGGGCATATAGAGAATGCCATCACATAAATCATTATATAAAAATACAAAATTAATTATACATAAAAATTAAAATCACATTATGGGGTTCACACATTATTTCATCCAATGAGTCCATATGTGGATCCCTGGATGAAATAATGTGTGAACCCCATAATGGACATGGCGTTATATGTGATTTTACATTTTATGTATAATACATTTTGTATTTTTATATATTTTATATAATCCTTTATGTGGTGTCCTTCTCCATATGCCCTACAAAAGTCCATGGCTCCAACTTTATTGATATGTTAAAGCTTTTTAACTGTTTTTTTTTTTATATGCATTTCACTTCCTTTTTATTTTTATTTTTTTTTAAGAAATACATGTTTTGCAATTTTAGTTCTTCCTTTGATACTTTTTTTTTTGACCTGTAAATTGAATTTTACAATTCAGTCAACCATACGCTGCCAGCTTGTAATGTATTCTACAGAGGCATGAAATTTCAATTTAAAGTTGAAAAGGCTGCCTTTAAACCCCACCACAGATACACTCTATTGTTCTTATGCGTATTGGGAAATGTCTAATTTTTTGTAGAATATGGTGTTTATTGATCATTTAAAGGGTACAGAAAAGAAGACATAATTAAACTCAAACCATTACCTTGCCAGTTCCAGTTGTAGCACATCTGTCTAATAATATATTCATATTTGCTACTGGATTAAGTAGACATTAGGTAAGCAGTCTGCTTATCACGTGCAAACCCAGTGTAAGTGAATGTACAGTTTATACGTTTAAAGTTGGCCAGGAATGTATATGATGGTAGCTACCTGCCTATCAGGGAAAATTTTGGTTTAAAGTTTGAAAAGCATTTTTTTGTAAGAATCAAAAAAAAATATATAACAATATGATGTCTTCTGTACAGCCTGAAATAAAGTAAACGCAAATTAAGTAAAATTTTTGTAACTTGCATTTTCTTGTATTTTACCTAAATAGTTCACCCTGACCATCGTTATAACATTTATATCTTTATAAATAACAGTGGTGTAAAGTGTGAAGACACACCCATTTCTATGTAAAGATGTGATATATATATATATATATTTATATATGAGATATATATATATATATATATATATATATATATATATATATATATATATATATATATATATATATATATATATATATATATATATAGATAGAGAGAGAGAGAGAGAGAGAGAGAGAGAGAGAGAGATATCTCTCTCTCTCTCTCTCTCTCTCTCTCTCTCTCTATATATATATATATATATATATATATATATATATATATATATACAGTATATATACACTGTGTGTGTATGTGTGTGTATATATATATATATATATATATATATATATATATATAATATGTATGTATACACTGCTATTTATAAAGACACACTTTTCTTCTTAAATAGTTTACACTGGCCATCATTACGGCATTTAAATAAATAACAGTTGGGTAAAGATTCATACACACATATAATTATATGTACAGTATATTATATAATGGTGTTATTTTCTAACCTGGTTGGTATAATAGGAACAGTTTACACCACTTAGATCTCAGTTTAGATCAGGAGACAATGTTTAGGTCAATTAGATCGCAATTTAAATTGGAAAGCCATGTTTTATATTATTATGCTCAAATATTTTCACCTTCACCTAATAGCCAGTTTAACCCTCATAAATAGGCATTTCACATCAGTCATAAATGGCCCCATAAAATGTTTCTGTGTACACGTTGTGCTAGTGTCCTGTATCATCACTTATTGCAATTGCAGCAATTACCGCTTCACTGTCCTCCAGGCAATTCAGAATGTGAAGGTATAAAGAACATTTTCTCTGTAAGCAAACATGTATAAGTTGAATAAAAAAAAATTATGTTTGTCCAAATGAATATTAGTGCTGGAAATAGAAGAAACCCAGTATTCTGCACGCAAATTAAAAAGAAATAAATTGGGAACTTTTTTCGCTCATGGTATTTGTGAAACAAACATAGATTCACTCCACTATAGCAGACCACGAACAACTCAATAAAAGCAGGCAATGTTCTCAATTTCGAGCATAACTTGCCATTATTGGGCCCTTTCTGGACTGTAAAAGAGTTATAACTAGTACAGTCGGAGGCACTCCTTGTTGGAAAATTAGATTTCTGGCATGTCTAGAGGTGCCACCTCATCCCCTTAAACCTGAACACATATTAATTACACGTATTGGATAATTAAGGTGGTTATTAAACTCACTTGGTGCCTTATCTGCATTAAATTGGCCTCAGAACCTGTGTAATTCATATGTGTTCAGGTTTAAATGCATGAGGTGGCAACCCTAGGCATGTCGCAGCCCTTCAGTCTTCTAAGTAAAAGAGTTGGCAATCAAACATAAGGTCACCATCATCATGGATAGTGGTGGCCTCTGAGTGTCATGTGAGGACTAGCAGATATGTCCCTGCCTATCATCCTCTTCCTGATCTAAGATTAAATTTAGCTCTTTTATAAAAATCTATTGTTTATAAAGCCCCCAACAACCTCAAAGGATAGTCAGACCTCTGTGTCATGAAATGTATACTGGCTAGGCTGGAAATATTCACCTTTTGTTCTCCCAGTAATTGCCTAGATGAAAGCAGTATGGCATGTCATAGGATGCCCTAATTTTATGCTGAAAAGCAATTTTTGGCAGGTATATGTAGCTGTCATTTAATGTACATGAGCACCAGGCTACTGAATTAAGGATTATTATTGCAGATCTGTTATTTACACTTCATGGATCAGTCACTAAAAAAAAAAGAAAAAATGACAGCTTCACAATGAAAAAGCAGACCTCACATGATCTTACCGTATTTTTATGAATTCAAATTGTTTCAAAGTAGGAGAGATTCCAATGCCAAGGTCTGATGTTATGGAGATAAGCTGATTTGAGAATGTTCACCCCACAAAAAGGAGTGTAGACTAACTTTAATAATCTAATCGTGTGCAGAGTAAATAAATTAATGGGAATGTGCTTTCACTTGATTGGATAATTCAAGTGAATTGTTCAGTTATTGATCCTGTGGATGAGTTGATATACTGATGGACTAAACCATCCAAATTTCAATCTGCGTGTGGCCCCTCCCGATCAACAGAAGTTGATTCTTTGATTGACTTCTGTTGAAGGGATATGTTGGAAGTTTTTTTGGCTGATCAGAATACAATTTCCTGGTGAGAGGGGGAGGGAAGTTGAACAAAAAATAGCCGTGCATGGTCAGCCTTAGAGCTTTGCCCTACAAAGAGAGGTCCAAAACTCAGAAAGCATTTGACAGGCAGTGAGGAGGCGTTGTAACTTCTACTCACCACCTGGTTTACCTCATGGAAGCCCGCACTAGTGTGCCACAACTGCGTGCATTGCACGTATTTATGGTAAAACTTGCAGGGCAGGCCCATTCACTTGAAAGTGATGGGGTAAAACTCCTGCTGTGGCTGCGAAGCAAAGCGTCTTGGCCACAGAATGTGTACACCCTCAACCACTGCCTCTGCAGCTAAAGGGTAAGTGGTTTGGAGGCAGTAAAACTTTGTCTCAATCATAGGGTTTTACTACCCCCCGACTGCTATTGTGAAAAATCCCTCTCTCTTTTTTTTATCTTTTTAGTAGACCAGCCTATAATCCAAGTAAAGATGAGCCTGCACCAAAGGTACTGCCCAACTTCCAGTGGCTGTGCTGTGAGGCCAAAAAAAATTGGGAAAGTGCAATTTTCGGCACCAATTGCAAGTATCCAGTTAAAATGTTTCCTAATAAACTGCAACTGTGTAACTGTGAATGCATCCCCTGTTTGGCTGACAGTTTTCCATCTGTATTCTTTGGAGGATATCGGACTGGAGGATGATAATACAGTCACCCACTGATCAAATTGTGGCCGAAATGTGTACCGTGTATGATCATCTTTATTATAATCTGCCTTCTATAGCTGGCCATAGATGGATCTAAATTCGTCAAGTTCAGCAGGTCAGAATGCAATGGCACAATGGGGAGGATTCCACCATTCACCTCGTTTGGCCAGCCTATGTAATCACAAGCATTGGTAGGCAGAAAAAAATGTACAGCAACTACCTCTCTTTCTCTCGCTCCGTTTTTTGTCTCAGTTTCCCTCATTACCGTTCACTTTCAAATTTCCAAGGCAGATTTAAATTTGACTGGTGGATGCAAGAAACATTTTTAATTTTATTTGTTCTTCATATCAGACTTTCTGTGTATGAAAGCAAAGAAGGAAAACATTCCAGCATCACCAGCAGCTGCATTTCAGGATCAGGATCATTAGATCATATTTGGTAAACCTGTACAGTAGACCAACTGTACAACTCAGTGGTAGGCTGTGGTCCTTGTATCCATCTCAAGCTTTAATTTGGACTGGAGTGAACCTTGAAAAGGCATTTATTCATTTTAGATATACATATATTACTAATATTGAGTTTGCAATATAACAGGGGTCTCCAAACGGCGGCCCAAGGCCAGATGTGGCCCTTTGCTGGCCTTTATCCAGCCCTTGGGGCACTATTCCTCCCACTGACACCAACAAGAGGGAACTATATCTTCCACTGATACCAATGATGGGATACTACTCCACCTACTGATAGGGGCACCACTCCTCCTCCTACTGACCACCAACCCTGAGGTCATATTTATTCTCACTGATGCTGGGCCCGGGACATTTTCTGCGCCCACTGGCCACAATCCGGCCCTCCTAAATTCTAAGGGACAATAAATTGGCACTTTGTTTGAAAAGCTTGGAGACCCCTGCAATATAACATACAACATAATAACCTAAAACTTTGCCTAAGCTTGGAAGATTTAGTTAAACCTTAATATTTCACAAGCATCCTTTATTTTACATAAAATGTGTTTCTTCTAAAAAAAAAACAAAAAAAAACTTTTGTCTATTTAATTGCAAACAAGATAATCATAGATTTTGTTCTCTTTCTATAATCATGTTAATATGGCCGCATTTATCTTAAGCAAACCGTCTGACAACATGTCCGGCTGTAATGTGCTAAGAACCATTTCTATTGCCCGTGTCTCCCAGGCACTTACCACCTAACTTGTTATGACAAGCTAATTTCACTGCTCCACGCATATGGCTGACTTTAAATGGGTTACTTAAAGCCATGATGGATGAGTGAGAGAGTAACCTCGTTTGAAGAGGAGGCTGTGGGTACAAGATCTAATTTTTGGCTGCTAATGAATTAGATTTAATTAGGGGGATCCCTGATCAAATTGAGAGGCTGACAGTTTGGCTGTACCAAGGTTTTATTTATGCGATTCTCTCCATTGTCCTCTCTACCACAAACTAAATAATGAGGTTTTCCCATTTGAAGAAAGGGTAGCTCGGAATGCACTTTCCTTTCAACATTTTCTTTTGACAGTTAATAGCTGAATAAAAATGTTGGAGGAATTAAATATTTTTTAAAAGAGCAAATAAAAATATGCAAAAATGTTGGCAGCATTATGTTCTACGCTAGCCAAAATCAGTCTGAAATATTTACCTCTATTTTTTATACCATTTCGAATCAACAAAGAAATAGTATATTTTTAAGGGCCCATTCACACCAAAGCATCTTTAAATCAGTTGTGACTTTCAATCATGCGTGCTGTAATACGTTATTGTGCATGCTCACATATTCCATAGGCCTCACAATGCTTTATAATGGAAAAAAATATCAGACAGGTCCTACTTTAAAAATCTCGCTCCAAATAAGCACGGAGATCTGAACACCAAATACTGTATTTATGACATTAAGAATATGTATAAAAAATATACCCAAATCCACGACACCACTCAAGACCTGCTTCTCTTGTCATTTACAGACAGTCTGGGTACCAGCTCCTGCAGCCCGTTTCCACTCACCACCAGAAGAGAAAATGTGAAAGCTACACTCCAACAAGCTCTTCTTGCTTTATTTAATTAAACCATCAGCAAAATGACTGCATACACAGTATCTTCACCCAAGGCCACTCTTCCTTGACGCATTTCATCACTTCTGGTTTGTTCACAAGGACCCTGTGAACAAGTCAGGATTGGTGAAATGCATCAACAAAGTGTGTTTTCGGTGAATATACTATGTATGCAGCCATTTTGCTGATGGTTTAGATAAATACAACAAGAAGAGCTTGTTGGAGTGTAGCTTTTATCTAATGTTCTTAGCGATATGTCCACATGTTCGTTATAGTGCATTACAATTCTTGCGTTGCAACAGTACAGTGTTACCAGGCCCCGGTAATTTAGGTTTGTAACAGGGTATGAAGATTGTCCCTGACCTGACAATGTCTTACTTTTTTCTGTCTTAGAGCAAAAACAAAGACTTACATACAAAGAAACTGAGTTACTAAAGCTTTTGTGCGTGCTTCGGTACATCAATCATGTGCGGACAAGAAGATTGTATTTTGACAGTATTTATGCATGTATTTGCAGATGTGCACACAGGCTCCAGCATACATGGTGTGAATTTACAATAGGCGTTGTTTGCTATAGTTGAGTATAGACTTGAGTGTCTGAAGGTACAGTATACTGGACAGTATGGCGAATATAATTAAATTTTTTGACCTGTTGATACCTAACTAGCTGGTCACATCATTTGTTCTTTTTTTTTTTTTTTCTAGGTAAAATGTTGACATGCCTATTCCATAGTGCACCTTCTCAGAGCAGTATACACCCAAGCAGCAATGCACCTGGAATCTAGGGGGGGTGATTAAAGTGATTGTAAAGTCTAGTGTTTTTTTTTTATTACAAACATGTTATACTTACCTGCTCTGTGTAAAACCAACTGGATCCTCCTCTTCTCGGGTCCCTCTTCGCTGCTCCTGGCCCCTCTCTCCTGTCGAGCACCCCCACAGCAAGGAGCTTGCTACTGGGGCACCCGAGCCGAGTCACAGCTCCGTGTGTCCATTTAGACACGGAGCCCTGACCCGGCCCCGCCCCCTCTCTCCCCTGATTGGCTAACTGACTTTGTTTGACAGCCGCGGGAGCCAACGGTGCCGCTGCTGTGTCTTAGCCAATCAGGAGGAGAGTCCCGAACGGCTAAGACACTCGTGGACATCGCTGGATAGAGATGGGGCTCAGGTAAGTAATTAGGGTTGCTGGGGAGGCTGCTACACACAGAAGGTTTTTTTATCATAATGCATAGCATGCATTAAGATAAAAAAAACTTCTGCCTTTACAACTCCTTTAACTAAAACTGAAGAGTGCACAACCTGCAGCTGTGCATGGTAGCCAATCACCTTCTAACTTCAGCTCAATTAAGCTGTGATGAAAAGGAAAATGGAAGCCGATTGTTTTTTGTGTAGAGCTGCACCAGATTTTGCACTCTCCAGTTTTAGTAAATCAATGCCTAGGACAGCACTGTGCGCATTAAACATCAGTGCAAGATTTGCTAGAAAGGTTCATGGGTGACGGTTTCTTGCGAAACGTTGTTCCATTGGCATACTCATAAGCCCACAGTGAAAGTGTACCATACCACCAATGTATGTTCCTATTCATTTACTCAATATACCTTTCAATTGTACCTTCCACTAAGCACAACATACCATAAAAAGGAACTGTGCATATATGTTAACATGAAGTGTTAATGCATATGCTAGAATAGATAAATAAAGAATAAGAGAATAAAGAAAAAATTTAAAATAAGAAAAAAAGCAGGATCACCAGAAATTGTACACAAAAGGAAGGAATAAAAAGAGAACAGAATAATTTGAATACACGTACATGGTACAACAGGCACATACCAGTAATAGGACACATTGGGGTAACATTTGTTTTAACAAATGAGGTCAAGCTCTGCTGACTTCCATCATTTAATCATGTGCAAGCAAAAATAAAAAAAAATTGTTTTCATTTTTCCTTACATGTGATTAGGTATATTTTGCAAAGTAAATTTTCACCACATTCGTTAAGCTAAGGGAAAATGCTATCCACAGTGTACAACCTCTTTGCCTTTAGTATATCCACCCGTGTGGGTCACTGCTCTCTTCTTTGGACCAAATTGTAAAATAAAGCACTATAACTAGCCTTCTTTTCATTCAAAGTATTTGAATATATATTACATTTTGACATTGCTGTCTTTACCCTGAAAAAGACAATGCAGCATTATTGTTGAATAATTGTTAGCTATGATGAATATTTATAACAGAAAATAATGCACACAACAACCAATATCTCAAAAAGCTACAACGGCAAAGATATACACATTATCTGCTTTAATATTCTCGCTCTGCTAAAGAAGTGCAGAAATTGGAGCCAGGAAGAGATTTAATAAAAGGAACAGAATGCCAAGAGTCAGATAGAAAATCACTTCATTACAGCGGCCCTTTCACAATAGTAATGCTGGGCGTACTGCATAGCAAATAATTCCACAACGGTGATGCCAAAATTCAAGTACATGAAATATTTACGTGTAGATATATGTATAGAAAACATATGCATAGACTGCACCTTATTTATCTGCTTTTTACCTATTCCTTTTATTATGATATTTATGTTACCTCTTTGCCGGCTGTGTGTTGCAATGCATGTCACTGATTCTTAAGGCAGAACTCCTGGATAAGCAAGTATTCTCTAAATACAAGAGTCATGTGTATGCTTCCTTGAATCTTGGTGTGCTTTGATTTTTTTTTCCAGATCTGTGCAGTAATCCAGTGTGAAACTTTGCCTCTGTGCAGGTGCTTCCTGTGCAGGTGCTTCCCTCTCCTTGTGCAGGGTGACTGGTCTTGGTCTGCCCCCCCCTGTATTTCTCTAATATATGATCCGTTGTGGGCTAATGCATTGCGTTTCCGACCTGCGTCTGAGGCGACATTAATTTAATATTGACACGTGCTGCAGATCACAACAGCAATGCGCTTTGAACTGAATGCAGGTTTCCCGCACCGCGTTCTAGTGTGAACTGGCCCTTGCAATTTTTTGTTTTAAGAACATTAGGTCAATTTTCTAATCACTAGTTGGGTGAAATTGGCGTCTGTTTTTGACTGCAGTGATACAATTAGAAATAAATTTGTTTAAGAAAAATTTTCAAACAGTGAATGTGGTTTTCATTCAGTTACGGAATTTAGAAGTACTTTTGAATGATATTTATCAGGTCATTAAATGTACTGAGAATTTTCGTACAAATTTTTGTATGGATGTCCGTTCAAAACTCTACTTGTGTATGGCCAGCTTTACTAAGAGATGTGGCCAATGGCAGTGCTGTATAAACTGTATGTGACATCAGCTACTTACAGTATTCAGTTCTGCGTTCCAGCAACGCTACAGGAACTTCCTATCTCATTTCTACAACTAAATAGAGCTGGGCTGAGTGCTGTTCAGCCATTCTCAGGAATCTTTGTGTCTATGAATGAATTTAAGACTTCTTCTGATTGGCTGAGGTAGAGAGGCGGGCAGATGATGACACAATCTCCACTTCAGCCATTCAGAGGAAGCCTTGTATTTATTCATAAAAATACAAAGCTACCTGTGAAAGGGTGAGCAGCGCTCAACCAAACTCAATTTTGTTCTAGGAACATGGCGTAAGTATAGGTACCACTGCTGTGCTACATAATATATGTAGGTAATGCTACATACAGTTTATGGAGTGCTGCTAGCAGCTGCAATTATTGGTAAAGGAAGTAGTTTGTTTGGGCCAGCTTAGTCCAAGCAAACTATTTAAAGTAACACAAAACCTGCAACTAGTCTTTAAGCTGGCCATATACCAGTCAAATTCAGTTTGAATGTTCATACAGAAATTTCGAAAAAAAATCGCTCTTCATTTTTCTTGCCATCATTAAGTCCACTAATTTTGTTGGAAAAAACTTTCATCCAGACCCGTTATTCAAATGGAATCCCAGGTTTTGAGTCCCAGGCTAGAACATGTGCACTACAATATAGTATTACATTTTTTTTCAGAACGAAAACTACATTCACCATTAGAATTTTGTTCATTAAAGAAAAATTTTCCATCTTGCTTGAATGTTCTCCTCACTTGAAAAAGAATTTCGATTTGACCATTAGAAAATGAAACAAACATTCTGAAAATGAACGTTTTCCAACTAAATTCTACTGGTGTATGCATAGCTCCCAACTGTCTCTTATTTGGAGGGACTGCCCTTCTTTGGAGACCAAATCCCTCTGTCCCTTGTGCAGCCTCAGTTGTCCCTCTTTTTGGTTTAATGTGTATTCGTCCAACATTTTTGGTGGCAAAATAATACATTTTTTTTATTCTGAACTAAATTTTTTATCCAACCTCTGTATTACTGCATTTTTATTTTTTTTTTGAAAAGTTGATATAAAGGAAAAGTAGAAGTCAAAATTCACTTGTGTGGCTTAGCCAATCATTTTCTGCATATTAGATCTTAATGGTCTGTGTAATTTGGACCATGGAAAGGAATGTGTCCTTTGCCTACATACTAGGGTTGATTTACTGAAGGCAAATAGACTGTGCACTTTGCAAGTGCAATTGCACCAGAGCTTAGTAAATGAGGGGGAAGCTCTTCTGACTTTCATCATCCAATTATGTGCAAGTAAAATGCTGTTTTTTTTTATGTATTTTATTTTCCTTGCACGTGATTGGGTATTATTTGCAAAGTGAAGCTTCACCTCATTAACTAAGCACTGGAGCAACTGTACGTGCAAAATGCACATGTCTATTTGCCTCTAGTAAATAAACCTCCCTGTGTGGTAAAAGATGCTGATCAGAAAAAAACCCAAATACAAACAATATAATTTCCCCATCTACGCAAGTGAGATGTTTGGAAGAATTCTCCCCATTGTGCTATTATATTCTGTCAGAGTGTACTCCTCTGTCGTCAGAATATATCAGCAGCTGCAGCCTATTGGCTGAAGGTGACTGATTGACAAAAGTTTTCCAAAAGTCCTGTTCAACAGAAGTGGACAGTTGGATCAAGAAGTCGATGGTTAGATTGATTTCTGTCGAGCAGGAATGGCCAGAGAAGGATTAAAATACGACTGGTCCCTGCTGAACTGGCAGAATTTTGACCCATCTCTGGGCAGTCTTAGTTTAGACTTGAAACATAAAAAGGTGAGTATAAATCAGTAGATTTTTGTTCGAAATTTCTCATTATTAAAAATGTTTGTTAGATTTTGTAGATCATCAGTGGGGTTAAATTGATGTCCCTTTTCAATCACAGTAGAAACATTTTTTCTCAAACAAATTTCTAACATTGAATGTGGGTTTCTTTCAGGAATGTCCATCCACACCAAAATTGAACATTAAAAGCAAACAATATTTTGAACTACTGTCAAATGAAATTCGTCCAGCACTGGAATGTACTGAGAATTTTCATACTAATGGTCGTACAAATATTCGAATGAATGTTTGTTCGAAAATCTACTAGTGTATACCCAGCTAGTGAGTTATCCATCAATACCATATAGGTTTCAGGGCTAGCATTTGTTTATAAACTGTGTACAAAATACAACCAAACATGTCATTGTGGCAGACCCTTTAAAAGAAGAGATAGGGGCCTAAAGGCTAAAGTTACTCTGTCATTAATTTATTATCCTGACACCTTTCGGCTTCTAAGCTTCTTATTTTGAAAGAACCTAATCTTGTGTGAATAGAGGATGGCAGAGAGCTGCAGGCTGCAATTACAGGATAATTAGGCCTGCGCCTCACCTAATGATGGATACCAAGCCTCAGACTAAAGTGGGTCTTGTCACACACTAATAGGGGGACAGGATTCTCCACTTGAGACTGAAGGATTGTTATCTTATCTGGAGATAATCTTGTTAAAGTGCCTTTGGAGAAGTGATGAAAGGGTTGTGCTTATTTTTTCCTTGATTGGTTAGGTTACACTTAACCCATCATGGCCAAGGAAATAGTTATTCAGCCTTACTAAATATAGGAACATTTAAACAACAGCAAGTGACTTGTACAGTTAATAGATATTGAACGGTATATTCGTATTAGACAGAGTTTTTGGTAGGTGTGACGAAACTGTGCCATACGACAAGTAGCTATCAACAGAAAATGTTCCATAGCTTTTATTTTTCCCCCACATAGCTGGGAACCTTCTATAGGTAGGAACTCTTCTAATTAAAATAGGATGCCACCTTGACTGGTAATGTGGTTGGGGGGGGGATAGCTGTGTTCATAACTGTGTTTTAATGCAGGTTGTACATTAGGCAGTGTGATACAGAACCAAGCAAATATCTCAACCAGTGCCTTTTTGCTATGCTCTGGCACTCAGGGAATAGGCTCCACATCTTATTTCTTCTACTGCCACCTTTAAGAGTCAGAATTGACAAGACCAATTATTTGGTTCTATTTTAGTTAGGTGTAGATGTAGAAATCAGTGCCCAATCCAATGTTTACTCTCTCGTGATCCATGGTTATTTTACTAAAAGTTTCCTACCAGCCACTGGAAACTGCACAAGGGATATTAACTCTCCTTGCTGCTAACCTGTCCTAGATATATGAGGTCAGGTCATAGTAAGGTTGAATAAAGACACCAGTCCATCCAGTTCAACCTGAGTGAGTGTGGGTGCGTGTCTACAACTATCCCTATTTATTTAAGGTACCCATATAGTGCCGTCAATTTACAAAGCACTCCACATATACATTGCACCCTACCCTCAGGGAGCCCACAATCCAAGGTCCCCAACTCACATTCATATACTAGGGCCAATTTCGGACAGAAGCCAATTAACCTACCAGCATGTCTTTGGAGTGTGGGAGGAAACCGGAGTACCCAGAGGAAACCCACGCAGGCACAGGGAGAACATGCAAACTCCAGGCAGGTAGTGTCGTGGTTAGGATTTGAACCAGCGACCCTTTTTACTGCTAGGTGAGAGTGCTACCCACTACACCACTGTGCCACCATGCATGAGTTAAGGTGCAAAGTGGTAGAGGTACACATGCACAGACTTTCACATATACGTGAGCACATGAGCATTAGAAGTGTACCACAGGGGCAAAGGAAGTAGTTGGCCTGGTCTGATGAATTCAGGAATGGCTTGAGGAACACTACAAGGAGTTTGAGGTGTTTACTTTGGCCTCAAAATTCTCCAGATCTTAATCCTATCGAGCATCTGTGGGAGGTACTGGGAAAACAAGTCCGATCCATGGAGGCCCCACCTCAAAACTTACAGGACTTAAAGGATCTGCTCCTGACAGCTTGATGCTAGATAGCACAGCATGCCTTCAGAGGTCTAGTGGAGTTCACACCTCGATAGATTGGTTATAACATTGTGGATGATCGCTATAAATACATACATTTATAACAGAACATCTGTTACTCCTTGCCAGTCGACAGATTCCTGGCTGTCAACTGAATGGGACAGGAATGGGGATTGGCATCATATTTGGTTAATAACCATGGCCATTTTGGATCAATGGCCTCAGCCACCATCCCCACACCTTTGTTTACAAACCAGCTGTCAGTTGGGCATCTGTCATTTAGTGAGGACCGGCGACAGGAGTGGATACATCCATGTTTTTTTTTCTTTGGCATTTGAGCAGGCATCTTTTATTGTAATTGGCATAGACCTACATTGATGGACAACCTGACAGATGATGGATTCACTCTACACCTTTATTTTTTATTGTTTTGTTTTTTATGTGTGGTTTCCTCTTAAAATTCATAGCAGACCCTTATCAAGGATACGGCTTCTTTTATGGGAAAAGGGGGAGGGGCTGCACCTTTTTTTCTTGCTGTAGGTTGTACTAAAGCAGAAGTGACATTTTACAAAGAAAGGAAAACAGTGGGAGAGGGAGAAGCAGCACCAGAAGCCAATCAGTTGTATTCCAGTGCTTATATGCACTAGCAAGGAACATGCTGATAAGAGGAGAGAGCAGAGTGGTAGAAAGATGGGCTCATGGGTACTCTGCTTCAAAACCCAATCACCGTCTAGGACGGACAGACATAATCTTGGTTACTTGACTGTAGCAGAGACAAAGGAAGTCTTATGCTCTACCAGACAGGGCTGTGATTTGCGTCAGGGCTGTGTAAATCTCACAACTGCATGGACAGTCATGTAAATCTGTCTATTAGGTGGTTTGCCTGGTGTTCAGCTTTGAGTATGCATGACAATTCACTTGAGTTTCACTAATCTATACCTGATCTAAATAAACAACTTGCACTTGCGGAACAGACGCGGATTAGGGCTGACCTAGTGTACAGAAATAAATGCTGCATCAACATTGCAGGAAAATTACTTTCTACTCCACAGCTAATTAATTTTCCTTTTAACAATACTTTGTGACCCTCCTCTATTTCTATTTTGCTGAGCTGTGTTTACCTTCCTGGTGCTGATGTCTCCCTCCACATCCTATTCATTCGCAAGATCACACCGGTTTGCAGATTTAGTGCTGATACTCCTATCTTATACTACCCAAACAATAATAAGGTAATGAGCACATTCCAGACCATCCCTTGCTCATCTAACATAGCAATACTGTACATGAACACTGTGTGTATAATGGAAGAATAACATGTATGACGCTATTACGTATATAACGTGTTATGGAAGAAAAACGTGTAAGGTTGGCCACAGTTCCAGCAAATTTCTTTCCTGCAACCACAGGCTGCAGGAAATAAAATTTCTTAATTTCCCCATTAACACTATCAGAGTTGATGGGGGAATCCTCCCAGGGCTGGTGCAAGGATTTTTGACACCCTAGGCGAAACCTAATTTTGCTGCCCCCTTGGCTCCACCCCCTTTGCCCTGCCCATGTATACCCCACCTTTTTAATGAAGCACCCATCAAATACAGCCTCATCAGCGCCTCATCAAATGCAGCCACACCAGCGTCCCATCAAATGCAGCCTCACCAGCGCCCCATCAAATGCAGCCTCACCAGGCCCCATCCAATGCAGCCACACCAGCACCCCATCAAATGCAGCCTCAACAGCGGCCCATCCAATGCAGCCTCACCAGCGCCCCATCCAATGCAGCCTCACCAGCGCCCCATCCAATGCAGCCTCACCAGCGCCCCATCCAATGCAGCCTCACCAGCGCCCCATCCAATGCAGCCTACCAGTGCCCATCAATGAATGTTTGCTTGCTTCCATTCATTCGGGAGTCGGGACACAGACACAATCGCCGCTGCACCTCTGACACTATGTGCGAACTGAGCGGTGGCTGCCTGCAGATGCTGGGACTTAGTTGCTTGCTGCAGAGAGAAGAGAGTAGGAACACCAGTGACCGGATGCCTTAGGCAGCAGTGCGCTCTAGGCGGCTGCCTAGTTTGCCTAGTGGTAGCACCGGCCCTGAATCCTCCCCACCAAGCCATTGTGTCTTCCCAGGGAGGGGGGGGATCATTGCCAGTCTCTTGCACTGATCGCATGTAAAATCCAGTAGTTGGTTGTACCCAAGTTGATCAATTTATCAACTTTGGTACAGTCAGCCTGCCCGTACATGGTTCGTATCTCGGCTGGTTCCTGCTGAACCGGCCGAGATTCAAGCTGTCTATATCCGTCTTTACATATAGTCACAGAATAAGAAAGTGGATATACTATATCAGACTAAAGGCATGTTTGATAGACCCGTAAACCAAAGATATAAGTTGAGGCAATGCTAAGAAGCAATAAGCCTAATGCACACGGACAAGTGTAAAGTCACTGGTGCTTTCCTGCACATGGGGAGCCAGAAGTGGTATGCTCAGCCTGCCATACAAGTGTTGCTGTACCCACCCCATACCCTTGTAAATGCCAGTGCTCCTGTGCATTGGAGTTGGCCAGTGCACATGCACACAGTGTATTTTTTGGGTAAAACCAGATGCGTGGGTAAGAGGCGATGCACATGAGAATCAGTATTTACAAGAGTATGGGAGAGTACAGCCATTTACTTGTATAGCAAGCTGTACGTACCACCTGTGATGTGGAAAATTGCTGGGGATTTTTATGCTTAAGGACATTGCAGCCAATAAACATTGAGTCCTTAGCTTCAAGATCGCAAAGTGATTCATAACTGAAGAGCCTCCACTTGTAATCCATTGAAGGCACACAAACAGATATCTGGTTGGTCTTTAGAACATCAGAAACCCCTTAATTTAAAAGTCTAGTCCACCTAAAACTGGTATCCTAATATATGACAATTTTTTTCTATTTCTCAATGAGACTATGCAACTGCTGGGAATATTATACATGGCTGCTATTGCTGCAAAATTCAAAGATGGTAATGACAGCTTGGGATCTGCATAAATGATCAGCTTGCCCAGGCCCCCTTCACTGTCGCACATGTGCGCCAGACCAGTGGCACATGCACGTTGTGGCTGCGGTGCAAGTGCGACGGTGTACCCGCCCACACTGCTGTTTTTCCAGCATTAGTATGCCGAGAATGGCGTGGTCACAGGGCGGGATCGCCATTTTAGCCCTATTTAAATGCCAGCTCAGCTTATTCCAAGCTATCATTACTTGTCATTACACACTTAGCGTTTTGCTTTTAGGCCAAAAAGTTCAATTTTGGTCTCATCTCAGAACACCTTATTCCACATGTTTGTGGTGTCCCCCACATGGCTTCTCGCAAACTGCAAATGGGACTTCTTATGGCTTTCTTTCAACAATGGCTTTCTTCTTGCCACTCTTCCACAAAGGCCAGATTTGCACTCCAAAGACATGCTGGTAGGTAAATTGGATCCTGTCTAAATTGGCCCTAGTATATGAATGTGAGGCAGGGACCTTAGATTGTCAGCTCCTTGAGGGTAGGGACCGATGTGAATGTACAATGTATATGTAAAGCACTGCGTAAATTGACAGATGAATGATGATAAATAATGATAATTATATTATTATAACTAATAGTTGTCCTGTGGACAGATTCTCCCACCTGAGCTGTGGATCTCTGCAGCTCCTCCAGAGTTACCATGGACCTCTTGGCTGCTTCTCTGATTAATGTTCTCCTTGCCCTGCCTGTCAGTTTAGGTGGACGGCCATGTCTTGGTAGGTTTGCAGTTGTATCATACTCTTTCCATGTTCAGATGGTGGATTGAACAGAGCTCCATGAGATGTTCAAAGCTTGGGATATTTTTTTATAACCTAACCCTGCTTTAAACTTCTCTACAATTTTATCCCTGACCTGTCTGGTGTGTTCCTTGGCCTTCGTGATGCTGTTTGTTCACTAAGGTTCAAACCTCTGAGGGCTTTACAGAACAGCTGTATTTATACTGAGCATAAATTACACACAGGTGGACTCTATTTATGAATAGGTGACTTTTGAAGGCAATTGGTTCCAATAGATTTTAATTAGGGGTATCAGAGTAAAGGGGGCTAAATACAAATGCACGCCACACTTTTTAGATACAGGTATTTATTTGTAAAAACAATTAAAAAACATTTGTTATTTTCCTTCCACTTCACAATTATGTGCCACGTTGTGTTGGTCTATCACAGAAAATCCAATAAAATACATTTACTTATCTTTACACCACAGAATATATATCCCTACGAACCATGTTTTGTGGAGTACATTCCTGTGGAAATTATTCTGAATCCACATTTCGTTTTCTCTGACCCTATTTAACACAAGCTTGTCCTTTATTATACTATACACCTACTTTGGATATTGAGTATAATCTGTTTTTAAATACACATTATCACTCACTTCCTTTATCTGTATTTTAATGCTCTTTTTGATTTTTTCATCTTTGATGTCCGTCACCTGATTTACACTCAGATGCCACCATCACCTATGTCTTTATGATCCACTTATATCACTCAACATTGGTTTCTGCTATATGATTTATCTGTGCATTCACATGTATTTTGCCAATTACTTTTACCATCCCCTTAATTTTTTGTTCCGGTACTGGCATTATTAGAACGATATGTTACACAGTCACCTGTTTTTATTACCTGCCTGCTTACTGAGGATCTTATTGTGATTTTATGTATTACATGCATTATTTATCATTCTATATGGGGATAGTCTGTGAGGACTTCCGGGATCAAGCCCACACTTTTGGACCACTCCATACACATTCAAATCACATACCAACACCATGGATCGCCGCCTTGCTTGCGTTCCATGGTGTAGCTCTACAAGTCCTCACTTCCTGCCTCCTCTGACACGCAGGCTGGGAGCGACCATTCGCCACTCCTCGGAAAGCGCATCATGTGACCAACACATGACCGTGAGGACGAGTGAGATAGACCCTCTGCCGATTGGATATCAGAAGTGAGGCTTGGTCTGTGACCAACTCTTCACATCGCTGATTGGCCACAAAAACACCATGTGACTGCTTGTCACGAGTGACGCTGCCGAACCCGGAAGTCATCTCGTGTAACAGCGTTATCAGCTGTTACACCCCATTTATGTCTTAATATATAAAGCGCAGTTGTGTGGGGGGCCTATTCATACCCCAGCAGAAGCCTATGGAGGCGAAACGCGTCGGGTTCCTATGATTACACCCCACCACTACTCACTGCGCTATTTTTATATGAATTTTTTATGCTTTCTGATACCAATTTTACTCTGAGCCGAGTTTTTACCGCCCTCATTTGTAATTTTTTCTGGACGTATACTCCCTAATAAAGTGCTGCAATGCCTTTTACCAAATAAGGATTTACACTATGTGGAAGCCTTTTTCTTTTCTTTGCTTATTGGCTCATATGACGGACCTTTGAGGAAACGGTCATTCGGCGACCGCAACCAGTCCCTGGGAGCCCCAGACCCCAACTTGGTACATCATCTGAGGACGTCTGGCACGATTCCGCACAAGCTTCCGCACAGATCTCCACCTCATACCGCTTGACGGTACAAGCTCGTTTGACTCACCGCCAACGGCCTGTGAGTCCACCTTATCCGGTAAGGGCATCCTTTTGTCTTTCTTTTTTGGTGTTGAGACCATCCACAGGAGTCAAGAATCTGCCTGTACCTAAGGACCCTTCCCAAATAGCCTGTATTCATCTTATAGGAAGACGGCTTGTACCTAGATGTCTGTGGGACTAAATTAGAAGCACTTTATTTTGCCCACCAACTAACATTTATTCATATATGTGTATCCCTTTTTAGGGATTTTGACGCCCTCTCTCCTGGTTCCTACCTAATGAACAGCATTTCTATGTGGAGTTGTATACTTAGCACACTAAGATACCTTGCATCATTACTTATCTGTAATGTCACTGTGAACTATGTTTGTGTACACATGATTGTCTTTTAATTACCCTACAGGTTGTTACTAAAGTTTTTCACTCCCTTACACATCCAGGTTTTAATAATACTTCATACTCTTTACACCCTTATGAGATGTTCCTTATAATATGATTACCTCTTGTTACACAAATTTACACTCCAATTGTTATTATTCCTTTATAGAGATCACTATTACCTGACTAGTAATCGGTGTCTCATTACCCACTAGCGCCACACTTTTTTATTTTTATTTTCTACTTGCAACGGTCAAATTGCTGTGTTGGCTGCTTCATTCCCTTACAGAGTTGGCGCAATTTCTACACCTTTTTTGTACACGTTCTTGGTTGTAACATGTCAAAATGTGGAAAATGTCAAGGGGTATGAATACTTTTTCAAGACACTGTGTGTGTATATATATATATATTGTATATATATATATATATATATATATGTGAAACCCCAACCAAGACACTACTTGCATCATGGAACGCCTGACCAAGACACTACTTGCATAGAGTTTGCATGTTCAAGCTGTGCTTGCATTGCTTTCCTCCCTTGTTCCAAAAATACTCTGGTAGGTTAATTGACTTTGCCTAAATTGTCCCTAGTATGTGCTTAGATTGTAAGCTCCTTAAAGTCAGAGACTAATGTGAATGTAAAAAATGATCAGCAATACAAAAATACCTGTATAAATAATGTATGCAAGGAACTTGTCCACATAATTGCTAGAATCAGATTGTGAAGTACTAGTTGACATACCTTTCGGCGCAGACAAAATATTTTGACACGGGTGGTTTAAGATAATGTTATCTTAGCGCTTGTCTTCACTTTTGCTGAGCATTACACCTCTTTTTATCTGGGAGGATAATTACTTGGTAATTGACATGGAAATGTAAATATTTATTTTTTGCTCCCTGCTCATCACAAAAGTGTGGGATGGAGAAGGGGCTCAACTACATAATGCTGAGGTTGCCGGGCATGGCTAATTGCTTTTTAGGAATTATGTTATTAGTTTAAACATTTTAAGTTAAAGTGTAAGGCTGACAATACACTCATAATTTTTTTTGTTCAACCAGCGGGTTGAACAAAAAAGAAAAAAAAAATTCTGATTCCCCCATCCACACAGTTCTGTCCTTAGGGTGGGAGATACACTGACCAGTGCTGCTGGCTATAGCTGGCGGTACTGATTGTTCAGGAAAAACCCTTACAGGATGGTTGTACAGAAGTCAATTGGTAGATCAACTTCTGTACAACCAGTCTGCCCATACATGGATAGAAATTCTGCCGGTCTTTGCTGAACCAGCCAAATTTCGATCCATGTATGGCCAGCTTAAGTCTAATGCCCTGTACACACGGTTGGATTTTCCCTCGGAAAATGTGTGATAGGACCTTGGAAATCGGAAATTCCAACCGTGTGTGGGCTTCCTCACACATTTTCCATCGGATTTTCCGACACACAAAGTTTGAGAGCAGGCTATAAAATTTTCCGACAACAAAATCTGTTGTCGGAAATTCCGATTGTGTGTACACAAATCCGACGCACAAAGTGCCACGCATGCTCAGAATAAATAAAGAGATGAAAGCTATTGGCTACTGCCCCGTTTATAGTCCCGACGTACGTGTTTTACGTCACTGCGTTCAGAATGATCGGATTTTCCGACAACTTTGTGTGACCGTGTGTATGCAAGACAAGTTTGAGCCAACATCCGTCGGAAAAAATCCTAGGATTTTGTTGTTGGAATGTCGGATCAATGTCCGACCGTGTGTACGGTGCATTAGACTGGCCATGTACCAATAGACCTAACATTTTTTGTTTTCAGAACATTCATTTAATTCTCTAATGGTTATTGGGGTCAACTCAATGATTGTTTTCAACTGTAGCAACGGGAAAATTCGAAGGAGCAGGGTGGAAATTTTTTCTCATTTCTTATTTGAACAAACACTATTCCTAACAGTGAATTTGCTTTCCATTTAGGAAAAATCGCTCTCATGTTCTAGGCACAAATTAACCCTGTTTGAAAAATTTGGGATTCCATTCAAGTAGCAGGTTTAGATGACATTTTAAAGGCTTCACAACAAAATGTGTTGCCTCAATGGTGGAACGATTGAATGCTCTCATAAACATATTAAATAGTTGTTTCATTGACCACTAACATTATGATGGGAAAATCACTGACCAACAGTGTTATGGGGCACTCATCACTGATCACCATCATTTAAGAGAGGCACTCAACACTGACCACCACCATAGACATATTATTTTCCTCTAACCGTTATGGGTGGATGCACTGGCCAATCAATATATGCATAAGGTAGAAGGGGTGAGCTAACCTTTAAGAACAGGAAATGTAAAATATTGCAGATCAGAGCGATTTAAGTTCTAATGCTCCCCTGAAGGTATATGCAAGTAACTTCAGGTGCCTACACTTTATAGTTAGATGTACTTGAAGTCAGCTCTTTCCAAGAATATGAATGCTAGCAAAGATAAATACCCCAAGAACATTTAGAAACAACAAGGAAAAGGGCTGTAATTAGGCATCAGTGTACCTCTACAGAAAATCTACAATATAGCTTATAATATTTATATAATTCACAGACATGCATTATGCCTTAGTCTATGAAACTAGAAAATGGATATTTATATTAACATTTGTGGTGTGGACTGTTGGTCTACTTTAGATGCCATTGTTTGCACCATGGGCACCAACATGATGCTTGGTCCTTTCAATCTACTGTATAGGAAAATACATTTAAGTTTGATTATTCTGTAATCCAGCTTGCACCCTAATTTTAAACCTTTTGTTCTTGCATTCATCTGAAAATGAACTTGTCCATCAATGCATATTGTTAAACCCCTTTTACATAAATCAGTTTAAGTTTAACAACTTTTAGCCCTTTATTTTTTTTAAACCAATTGTATTAAATTACATTTTTCTATATGGATTTGTTGTGGATAAAGAAATGAAAAAAAAAGTTGATAGTATTGAATCTTCTCTACACATTGATCTTTTTTACAGGGATGTCCCAAGTGAGAGACACTTCATCATCCATATTAGTTGTTAAAGACCCACTTCACAGAGCAAACACTTGTGCCTTTTTCCTAATCTGTTTTGTTTCCTTGTCTAAGTGGAACACAAGATCTCACAAGGTCGAATTACGGCTGGTGATTGTGCCCCTAGAACCCCATGACAGATATTTAGGAAAATAACCTTGCTGGGTGACAAGAGCCCTCATCCATCACTCCCTAAAGGAGCCTGCAAGTGAGAGAGAGCTCATTTTACAACCTGTAGGACTCTTCTGTGTGATGGAAGCTATGCCGAAATCTTAACCCTGAGTGCCCCTGACACTGAGAACACTTTCACTCAGAGAGGCTGGACAAGAGCAGGAGATGTAGAACTCAACCTGCATGAATGACATTACCTAAACATCTACAGAACCTGGATAAGGATAAAGACTGGGAAGGTGCAGATTTACTAAGGCATATGCACTTACTCCAACTCAACAATGATGTGTGCCCAGACTACACCATATATGCATTGGGATTTACTAGGAAGGGTAGCTTGCCATTGGAAATATGAACATACACTGGCTTAGCCTATTTAAGATAAAGTGTGATTTTCTATCATGTTTTTAGGTTTATGTAACCGTTGATCGCATTTTTATATTTGCATATTATGTAGAAATAAGGCAACATCAAGGGTGCAAGACTATTATCAATGCTGAAATTCGAGGAAAGTAAAGATTCTCCCTTGCAGTGGCACTGCCCTGGCTCATTTAGGTCTAGGAGACCAGAAACAGCTATTTTATCTACCCGAACTTCCACCCCTACAGACTTCCTCTGTGTAGCTACACAGCCTCTTCTCCCCTACAATCCAGTGGCTGGAGGTCTTATGACTTTACCAATAGCGATGCAAGGTCCATAGCCCTGCATTGGACATGGGGGCACCAAGAGACAGCCCATGGTCAGAGTGTAGAGGAGTGCCAGTTGGAGGGGGAGCAGGGATCGGGTAAGTAAAGCTGTTTTTCCTGCCCCTAGACCTAAGCATTGTAGGGGGCATCCTCAATGCAAGGAAGGATATGTACTTACTCCAGAGATGTGCTTTAAAGCTAAATTCTAAGCAGATATAAAAGACACAAATGAATGCAGTTTTGTAGTCATCAGTAGATCCTTAACCTCCCTGGCGGTATGATTCTTTCTGATTTTAGGTGCTGAAAGCGATACAATTATTTTGCATGGAAATTTGGCGTTTTATATTGTAGGTCTGTAATTATTAACAATAACACACTTAAATCTGTCCAAACAAGAGTCTAGTAGATATCCCGGGTATGATAAAGTTTGAAACACAAAAACATAAATTATAATATAATAAAAAAAAAATAATAATTAAAAAAAATAAAAATAAATAGTAATAAAATACATTTCCCCACGATTCACTATCGCTCAATTCTGCAAGTGTTCTAATATACTATCGCTGTTTTCTAGCTGGTCTAAAGCCATTTTTGACGTAAAGGGACACTTTTTGGTTGCTATGGACAATCTCCAGTTTCCAGGCAGAAAGAACAGTATATGCAATATAAAACTGCATGCAGGGCATGGGCCAGAGCACTGGGGACAAATGGGATGTGAAATGATTTCATACAGTACTGTAATCTGTAAGATTACAGTACTGTATGTGTTATGCTTTTGACATTTTTTTGAATTTGCCGCCAGGCTCCGCCCCCGTGCGTCGCGACGCTCGCAGGGAACGGAGCCTGGCAGAGAGAGGCTTCGGAGAAGGACACAGCCTGCGGACACTGCGGGGGACATCGCAGGATCCCAGGGACAAGGTAAGTAACGCCGCCCCAGGATCCTGCAATGCGATCCTGAGTGTGGCTCGGGGTTACCGCTAATGGTGCTGAATTTTAACCCCGAGCCACACTCGGGAAAACCGCCAGGGAGGTTAAAGTGGATGTAAACCCTCACAAATACCCAGTGAAGTGAACAGCATCAGATTATACACAGGGATGAAACAAATCTCCCTACATACGTTTTACATGTATATCTGCTGTCTTCAGCTTTAAATACTGTTTAGAAAGTTCAGATCGTGTTAGGAGATTTTCTCTTCCTGTTCAACACTGCAGTGAAGCCTGGGCATACAGCCAAGACAGCTGATTGGAGGAAAGGCGCACACCCCCTCTTCTCATAGGTAGAGACTTTCAGAGCTGATAGGTCAGCATGCTGCTAATCTATTTCTAGCATCCTCCCCAACACAAAACTCCTGCTTTTATCATATGTGACAGAGAACTTGTCAGGAGTTATCAGGCTGATAACAGAAGAACAGAGCAGGAGACAGCTACGGGACATAATGCTTTTAAGAGAGATAACAAAACACTGCAGATATATGTGCTCAGCTTAAATTTCATGAATCGGGTTTACATCTAATTTAATGTCATTTTTTTAAATGCAAGCAATGTAAGTACTTGATTAGTTTTAACCCACTGTACATTGGAGCTCAGACTGGGGGAAGGAGGGTCACCTCCCACAATGCCTAATAAGTGTGCAGTTTTATATAGATTTACAATTGCTTATTCGAGTGTTCATCTGTATATCAGGAAATTATATTATCAAACCCTGTTGTAAAAGAAATACATCAGCTGTCATTGCTGGCCTCCTTTGAAAATGCTAGTTGTGTTGTTATACTGACCCACTGGCTTAATTATTTTGGGTCGCTGATCTAGACCAAAGATGTAGGCCACGAAATTCAGAATGTAGCCCTTATCTGCATACTTGTACCCGTTTAGGGGCTCAAATAATGAAGCAGGCCACTAGTATTTTAAGGAGAAGACTTCTTGTTTCTCATATAACACTAAAAACACTAAAGTGCTCATTTATAATGCAAAGAGGATACTGCTATCCATTCTCCATTATACTCCACAGGACATTTTATGGCCCATTTGTCAAATACAGGCCACAGTGAATATCCTTCATTGGCCAATGAAGTTCTCTCTGTTTAACACAACTTTGACAGGTCACATGACTAGGCTCTCCTTTCCGGAAACGTTTTATTTTTTTTTCATAGCCTATTGCCCTTCCCTGGCTTCAGATTCCCAAAGCCAGCAGAGTGCAATTCACATTTGTAAAGCACACTGCCGTGTCTTCTAAGTGTGTGGTCATACTGCTGCTTTCTAAATGTTTCCCTAAATCTTGCCTCTCAGAACTCACCTACAGAAGAAAGGAAAAGGCCACATTTGCTTAAAAGCCTAAAACTCCCACTTGAAAATTAAACTTTTTAAAGGCAAAATAGGGCCACTGAAAACCCCTATTCTTCCACGGAACCCTTAGTAAGTGCTGGAGGAACCTTATGTTTCCTTGGAACCCTTATAAACTGCTGAAGAAACCCTGGTTGAAAATGTTGGCCTACAGGTTCTTCCTAGGCATTCTGCTAAAATATTCATGCATAACCAAATATTAGCAAGGGCTAATACGTATATAATTAGCAAGGGCCTATTCACAGCTGTGCATTTTAATGTCTTGCAGTACATTTTTGATGCATTTCATATGCTGTCCGATTAGGGCTTTTTTTCTCAGAGAATAGGTGCAGGAACGAAACCATGCCCGCCACACACACATACCTGCCAAATGGCATCAAATAGTAGCTCATCCCTCTGCATAAAACCACCCCTCCCTCTACTGCCCTCATCTTCTCCCCCCCTCCTTAAAAGCTCCACGATCTGTCATGTTTCTTACCTTTGTTGCAATGTTAAGCTGAAGCACCCATCCGGCTGTAGTACCTCCCAGCATACTATACTATACTACAGTCACTTGCAAGGGAGATCATGCAGTAGGAGCATCAAAAAATGGTCACCAGGGAAAAATGGATACCACAGAGGGTGCAGCCTACCACACACCCTCTCCTGCCCATGACTGCACTGAACCCTGGGCACCTGTTCTGTATCTCCCTTGTCCCTGTCCGGCACTCAGTGGGATCTGCGCAGGGGATCTGACCTGTGGGAGCTACTGGGAGATAAGCTATCACTTGTAAACGCAGAAGCTGGACTTCAGTGTTACCAAGTGATAGTGGTGAGCAGGGAGCAGAAGACCTGAGCCAGAGGTGGTGGAACTGAGTTCCCCCTAGTTCCTGCTGAAAAAAGCCCTGTGTCCGATTCATTCTTGCACGTAGATCTGCCCCAAAAATGCACAATCTTTTCTTAAAAAAAAAAACATTAAAATGAATAGATGTGAACTGTGCTAAAGTTAGAGATTCAGTATTTCCCATAACCAAAGGTGTACTTTTATGGTATTGCAGGGCTGTCGAGGAATTGTGCCAGCAGGGAATAGCAAAAGAACCTCTCCCCAGCTCAGTATCCTGAAGGGTTTGAGCTTCCTGTTTTACAACCTTGCTATGAATGCAGCAGAAAAAGGAGACTGACACGAGACAGAGAAAGAAAAAGAAACCATGAAATAGATTGTGAAAAAAAATAAAAAAAACCTGCAGCACATTTATAGCATGGCAGGAGCACTGTGAGCTCTGTGATAATGACTATCATTCCTTCTGCACATAAAAACAGAAAGTCTTAATGTCCTAATTTAGCTGTTGGAAAAAATGATTTGTAAATATTAAGATGGCAAAGTGTTAATAGGGCAGGGTTATTATAATAGACCTTACTGAAGAACTGTAGTCCATTTATATACATTTTAAAGTTTTAACTCCTTTGCTACAGATAACAAAGTAAAAAAACAAATAAAAACCTAAAGCAGCTCATAGATAAGTCATTATTTTCTTTAAACCAGCAGGTTGAATGAAAAAAAACAACTTGATTTCCTCATCAACACAATTGATGTGGATAGGGGAATCCTCCCTGCTGAGCTATTGTATTCTGACGGCAGGAAGACTTCCCTGCCGTCAGAATACACTGATCAGTGCTGCAGGCTGTAGCCTGCGACGCTGACAGAGTGGGGAAAATCTGACAAGCTGGTTGTATAGAAGTAGTTCAGTAGATTGACTTCTGTATAATCAGCCTGCCCATACATGGATTAAAATTTGGTCGGGTCAGCAGGCATGGGTCAAATTTCGATCCTTGTATGGCTGGCTGATTGTACAGAAGTCAATCTACCGAACTACTTCTATACAACCAGCTTGTCAGATTTTCCCCACTCTGTCAGCGTCGCAGGCTACAGCCTGCAGCACTGATCAGTGTATTCTGACGGCAGGGAAGTCTTCCTGCCGTCAGAATACAATAGCTCAGCAGGGAGGATTCCCCTATCCACATCAATTGTGTTGATGAGGAAATCAAGTTGTTTTTTTTCATTCAACATGCTGGTTTAAAGAAAATAATGACTTATCTATGGGCTGCTTTAGGTTTTAATTTGTTATCTGTAGCAAAGGAGTTACAACTTTACACTGATCAGTGCTGCAGTCTGTAGCCTGTGACGCTGACGGAGTGGGGAAAATCTGACAAGCTGGTTGTATAGAAGTAGCTCGGTAGATTGACTTCTGTACAATCAGCCTGCCCATTAGGGGTGCAACGGATCAAAAATCTCACGGATCGGATCGATCCTCGGATCAGAGTCACGGATCGGATCATTTTCGGATTAGCAAGAAAAAAAAAAAAAAAAAAAAAACCACCACACAAATCTTGTTACACCCATCGGAGTTTTAGATTTAAAAGCTATTTTCAACACAAAACTGAGCTTATATGCATAAATACAGTATTTGTGCATATAAGCTCAGTTTTGTGTTGAAAATGGCTTTTAAATCTAAAACTCCGGTTGGTGTAACAAGATGTCCGCTTGCCCCCTTCTCACTCTATCATTATTGTACTGTGCAGGAGTGTGGGGTGTAGCAAGATGGCGGCGACGAAACGTCACTTCCTGTCGAGACAGCGGCCGCTTCCGGGTGTACTAAGATGGCCGCCGGCTCCGGAGCTAGGCCGAAGCCGCGGCCTTTCCTATGGCTGAGGCCGAAAAGTGCTCCGCGGATCGCGGGTGTGCCGATCCGCGGAGGGTGATCCGTACGGATCACGGATCGGCAACGATCCGTTACACCCCTACTGCCCATACATGGATTCAAATTTGGCCGGGTCAGCAGGCATGGGTCAAATTTCGATCCATGTATGGCTGCTTTTATTGAAAAACAAAAATGACAAGTAAATTGTATGGAAAAAGCTTTGAAGTATTTTAGTCATGGTGCCCAGAGAGCTGAGCTTTGAGAGCCAGATACGAATAAACAGATATATGTATACAGGGCAGGACTTAGGGTGGTGGGGGCCCCTGGGCTTGAGTCACTTTCAGGCCCTACTTTCTATACATATGCACAGCTCTATAAAATGGAAATACAAAAGGACAAGGTTCGCCAGACTCAGTGCAGTATTAAAGAACTTCTGTTTAATTGGACAAAATGGCCAAATGGCTACTCACAAAAGTAGATAATATATAAGCGTATAAGTGGGGAATACTGTACTGGTATTCGTCCTGGGTCCACGATTAATAAAAGCAAAAAAATGGATAAAATGATAATTAACGTATTTATCAGCATATAACACCCGCCGGCTTATAACACACACCCCAAGTTTAGGAGGGAATTTTAAGGGAAAAAACTTTTAGGAGGGAAGTTTAAGGAAAAAACTTACATTTAAATGCCCATCAATGCAGCCTTATCAGTGTCCATCTGCAGCCTTGTCAGTGTCATTGCAGCCTTGTTAGTGTCAGTGTAGCCTTGCCCCAGTGTCATTTGCAGACTTGTCATTGCAGCCTTTCAGTTTAATAATGGCACCGCTGAGATACAGAGCCGGATGTCCTGTGTATCTTGGTGGCTTTCAGCAGCTTTCGGACGCTCTCGGCGGCTTTTGGCTGCTCTCGGCGGCTTTCGAGATGGACGGGGCCCCCTATTGGCCGGGGCCCATGGGCTTGAGCCCAGTCAAGCCCAATGGTAAGTCCGGCCCTGTATGTATACACACACCATATTTATTATAGAATATTTTACCCTAACATTTCATATTCCTGATATGTGTTTGTTGTACCATGTGCTTGTTTCAAAAAGTATCCTGTTTTCTTTGTATTTCATCCTTAGTGTGAAATACCCGGTGATCCTGCCAGTCCCTTGCTTTTTTATTTCAAACTGACCACACTAGGCGATAAAAATACATCCTTCCCAGTGTGGTCAGTTTTCTTGCCATGCTGGGAGAACAACCTGCCTGTCTTCCAATGGGCAGATTTGTCATGACCCGCCCCCCCCCCCCCCCCCCGCAAAGCTGCCTCTCCTCCCCCAGCTTTCTGAGCTCCTTATGCAGCTGAGAACAAAGGGTATGTGAAAAAAAAAAAAGAAGAAAAAAGTTTTTTTATATCTCTACACAAATGTTTTGCCTTTCATTCCTAATTTAAATTGAATGGGTTGTTTTACAAGGTGAAGGTTTACATATACTGTAAGCTCTGTTAATCTTTTTATCTCACTGCACACAAAGCCATGCTGTAAACAATAATGCCCTGTACACATGGTCGGACATTAATCGGACATTCCGACAACAAAATCCTAGGATTTTTTCCGACGGATGTTGGCTCAAACTTGTCTTGCATACACACGGTCACACAAAGTTGTCGGAAAATCCGATCATTCTGAACGCGGTGACGTAAAACACGTACATCGGGACTATAAACGGGGCAGCAGCCAATAGCTTTCGTCTCTTTATTTATTCTGAGCATGCGTGGCACTTTGTGCGTCGGATTTGTGTACACACGATCGGAAATTCCGACAACGGATTTTGTTGTCGGAAAATTTTATAGCAAGCTCTCAAACTTTGTGTGTCGGAAAATCCGATGGAAAATGTGTGATGGAGCCCACACACGGTCGGAATTTCCGACAACAAGGTCCTATCACACATTTTCCATCGGAAAATCCGACCGTGTGTACGGGGCATAATAGCATAAAACACCCATAATGGCCCCGGTAGCCTGAGACCATGCAATTTTAGCCTTGACTGCTCAAGAGAAGTGATTTTATTTATAAAAAAAAAAAGATACATTTTGAATCAAAAGGTACAGTGATTTGGTAACCATGGGTTGTAACACAATAAATACTTTTAACGTGAGTGTTGGGAGGGGAACTCTCAGTAATGGAAGAAAAAGGATATAGGATACAAGATCAAGTAGTGTGTGTCCAAATTAATAAGCGACCTGCAAGGAGAATATCCAACCCCTACCACACTCTGATATGGTTATTTGTTGTCTGTTTACACAGTGTGTAATTCTTATCTACATACTTAAAAATTATTTTATGAGCGTATGCCTATGCCATCTCTCAATTTGTGACTTCAATGCGTCCCAAACGTGTTTAAATGTTTAATGAAATGTGACGGATTCCGCTGGATATTTAGGAGGAGGACATTAATGAAGTTTATGTTGACAACCCAAGAATCTTCCATAAGTTGTTCCCATCTCCCGAACAATATCCCCGGCACAACGCAGGCAGTGTTAATGACGTTATGTAAAATTATAAAGGCAAATCGGATTTTCCATAACGCTCAAACGCCCCTGAAATCGCAGACAATAAACTAGCAGACTGCAAATTAGATTAGCTGGAAATATCAGAGCGCTTCCTGTATAAAATCCATAATTGCTTTTAATGTCTCTGCTCCTAGGAGACACAATTGTAAAGATCATCGAGGAGCCAGATATGAGAAGCTATTGACAGAGCGAGGGAAATCAACAGGGTAACCAAATAAACAGCACTGCCCTCATTAAATATTCAGCGCGTGAAATTTGACTATAGGCCGCTGCTCTGCCTTCTCCATGCTCCTTCCTGCAGCACAGCGCAGAATATTCGCTGATAGATAAGACTGACGTGACTCCCTGAGGCTTTTCTGTGCCTGGAATGACAGTGTGAGATGAAATGGAGAAAGAAGAGAGGAAGAGAGAGAGGGGAAGAGAGAAAAAGAGGTTGAGAGGAAGCGGAGAAGGAATAAAGGATACAGGATGAATGCAACGCTAATGAAAGATGACTAGCAAAGGTGCAGGAAATAGAAGAATGTAGACACACCCAGCATCTAGGATATTTACAAGTGTTCCAATTCACATTGAGTTTTTGCTTAGCCTTATGTGGTCATGTTTTTTTTTTTTTTTTAATGAAAACCTAAATTTATCTGGCAATATATTTTTAGCAAGAAATCACTCCTTTCTATTCTATACAGGCATACCCCACTTTTAGGTACACAATGGGGTTTATTTACTAAAGCTGGAAAGTGCAAAACCAGGCTCACTTCTGCATAGAAACCAATGAGCGTCTAACCCCAGCTTGTTCAATAAAGCTTTTGTAAGAAAAACCTGGAAGCTCATTGGTTTCTATGCAGAAGTGAGCCTGGTTTTGCACTTTCCAGCTTTAGTAAATAAACCCCATTGTGTACTTAAAAGTGGAGTAAGGCTGTATATAGATTAACCACCCTGGCGGTATGGTTATGTCAGATTTTTGCGTCTCAATGCTGTACAATTGTTTTGCATAGAAATTTAGCATTTTATATTGTAGGCTTGTAATTCTTAGCAATAACACACTTAAATCTAGTAGTCTAGTAGATATCCCGGGTATGATAATGTTTGAAACACATCATAAATTATCATAAAAAAAATCCTAAATTATAATATAATAAATAACTATAAATAATTATAAAAAAATTATATAATAATAATAAAATTAATTTCCACACGATTCACTATCGCTCAATTCTGCAAGTGTTCTAATTTGCTATCACTGTTTTCTAGCTGGCCTAAAACCACTTTTGACATAAAGGGACACTTTTTGGTTGCTATGGACAATCTCCAGTTTCCAGGCAGAAAGAACAGTATATATGATATAAAACTGCATGCAGGGCATAGGACAAAGCACTAGGCACAAAAGGGATGTGAAATAATTTCATACAGTAATGTAATATGTAAGATTACAGTGTACTGTATGTGTTATGAATTTCCTATTTTTTGAATTTGCCGCCGGGCTCCGCCCCCCATGCGTCTTGAAGCTCGGCACTCAGCCCGGCACTCAGAGGCATCGGGTGGAGGACACAACCCGCAGCGAGGGGACATCGCAGGATCCTGGGGACAAGGTACGTAACCTGCACCAGGATTAGGCAATGCAATCCCGAGTGTGGCTCGGGGTTACCGCTAACGGTACTGAAATTTAACCCCGAGCCACACTCAGAAAAACCGCCAGGGAGGTTAATATTGTAGTTTTTGGGTCTGTAAGAGAATATCTTCATGTCATTGAACTTGGCTGCAGGCTGAAAACATTGGGGTTGATGTACTAAAACAGAAGCATGGTGCAGCTCTGCATAGAAACCAATCAGTTTCCAGTTTTTTTGTCAAAGCTTAACTGAACAAGCTGAAGTTAGAAGCTGACTAAAAATGCGCAGTGGCACCAGATTGTGCTCTCTCCAGTTTTATTTAATCAACCTCATTGTGTAGACTTTCAAGAGCATTGTTGTTAATTTACTAAAGGCAAATAGGCTGTTCATTTTGCAAGAGAGTTTTTACTTTGCAAGATAATTTTCTCCTAGCTTGATGCATATGGCAAAAATTCACTGGCCAAAAATTACCCAAATCACATGCAAAGGAATTTTTAAAAAAATAGGACGTTCACCTCAACCTAGTGAATATGGTGAAAATTTACTTTGTAAGGATAAAAATAATAAGCTCTAAAAATAACCTCAGCTCTGAAAAGCAGGGGGCAGAGAGCTGAAGTTACATCAGTGAGGAGAGCCACGAGAGCCGATTAGAGGGAAGGGACACCCCTCCCCTTCACACAGCACACAGAAATAGAGCTGAGGCTGTCAATCAGCTGGAGCTCCCTTTCCTGTCTCCATTTTTCTCTTGGTGTCAGGAAAATTTGTCAGAAGTGACTCGTGCTTATAGAGGAAGAAGGAGGCAGCAGACAGAAATGACACTTAGTGCTCTGGATTGAGACAAGTACACACTATAGAGGTATATACTTTGTTTACATTTTATGCCTGAGGTTAACAACCACTTTAAGGCTTCTGATGTCATCTACACAAGCCCCGATTTCTTCTCCTCCTGCCCCATCCAACCTCTATGGGTTGTGCTTTTCCCTGCACTTGTGGCAAAAATCCAAGAATCTATAAAACAAAACAAAAAATATTTTTGCTTGCACATGATTGGATGATGGAAGTCAGCAGAGTTTCATCTCATTCACTAGCTAAGGGAAAATTCTATTGCAAAGTAAAAAATTCCCTTGCAAAGTGAACAACCTATTTTACCTTTAGTAGGTCAACCCCATTGTCTTTAAGACCCCTTTCACACTGGGGTCGTCGAGCATTAGCAGTAAAGTGCCGCTCGTTTTACCGCTGTATAAGCAGCGCTTTTCAGTCGCTAGCAGGTCGCTTTCAACCCCCGCTAGCAGCCGAAGAAGCACTTAAAAGTGCCCATGTTGCGGCGCTATGGAATCGCTAGCCATTTATTTCAATGGGTAGGGGGTTTTGGGAGCGCTGTACCACCCCAAAGATGCTGCTCGCAGGACTTTTGCTAACGTCCCGCAAGCGCAACGCCCCAGTGTGAAAAGTCACACTGAAATGAATGGGAAGCAATTTTCAGGCGCTTTACAGGCGCTATTTCTAGCACTAAAATGCCTGAAAGCCACCTCCAGTGTGAAAGGGGTCTAAAGCACAGTAAAATCACATATATACTTAAGGTTTCTGATGTTATCTACAGAAGCCCATGATTTCTTTTGCTTCTGCCCTATCCAACCTCATGAATTTGTGCTTCTCCATGTACCTGTTGTAGTTTGCAGTAATATATGAATATGCTGTATATGTAAAAAAAAAATCGGACTCATTGCATTACTTTGAATCTTTTTTCTGCCGTAATTTTTCTATGTTTCCATGTAGGTTAAAAAAAATCTACAAAAATCTACAAAACAAATATGAAAGCCTCTCAATTTCCCAAATACATACTGGATACCCATTGAAGTTATGTTCAACTTGTTTGAATAGGCTTCCATTCCATAGTTACGTAGGATGAAAAAAAAGACATATCTCCATTGAGTTCAACCAAAAGACAAAAATTCATAGAATAAAAACACCTTGCATCCTCAGAACCCCTAAACACACAGCTGATTCAGAGGAATGAAAAAAAAAAAAAACTCTAATAAGACTATTCCACATTTTCACAGCTTTTACTGTAGAATGTAAAGCTCTTACCACACCTCGGGTTAGTAAAAGGAAGAGTATCATTTTAAAGGAATTAGAGAGAGAGTGAGAGCAAGAGAGAGAGAGGAAGGAGAGGAAAGAAAGCGAGAGAGATTAAAATTTGTTGCAATTTAATTTACAGTAAAACCTTGGTTTGAGAGTAACTTGGTTTGAGAGCGTTTTGCAAGACAAGCAAAATTTTTTAACAAATTGTGACTTCATATACAAGCGTTGTCTTGATATACAAGTAGAGTCACATCATAACTGGGTATAAAAGAGAAGAGAGGCGCCTCTAAGTGTAGCAATATGGTTACATTTAATGAAGGAAGAACATTTTAGCAACATATTGCTACACTTATGCCGCGTACACATGATCAGACATTCCTTCATCAAAATCCTGATTTATTTCCGACGGATGTTTGCTCAAACTTGTCTTGCATACACACGGTCGCACAAATGTTGTCGGAAATTCCGAACGTCGAGAACGTGGTGACGTACAACACGTACAACGAGCCAAGAAAAATGAAGTTCAATAGGCAGTTTGGCTCTTCCGAGCATGCGTAGAATTTTGTGCATTGGAATTGTGTACGGATTTTGTTGTCGGAAAATTTGAGAACCAGCTCTTAAATTTTTGTTGTCGGAAATTCCGACAATAAATGTTCGATGGAACCTACACACGGTCGGAATTTCCGACAACAAGCTCACATCGAACATTTGTTGTTGGAAATTCCGACCGCGTGTACGCGGCATTAGAGGCGCCTCTCTTCTCTTTTATACTCTGGAGCTCCTGCTGGGTTTTGCTTCTAATCCCCTTGTGGAGGCTTCCATTTGTGGATGGACATTTTATGGTTACGCAACCTATCACATTGCTATCATCTTTTTATATGGACTATAAACTGAAGGACTTATAAATAAATGGTTGTGGAACGAATCATCTGAGTTTCCATTATTTCTTATGGGGCAATTTGCTTTGATGTACAAGTGCTTTGGATTACAAGCATGTTTCTGGAACGAATTATACTCGCAAATTAAGGTTTTACTGTATTTATTTTTATGCTATAAAATTTCTGACCGATATGTATCATTATATACAGATCATTGAAATATTCCTCATATCCTGCAGTGTTCTCTTCTATGTTGTCAGCAATCAGCCACGATGCACCTTGAAAATAATTTTATGTGTATTTAATTTTTTTTTGCATCATCACGCATAAAATAAGTATAACAAGGTCATGGAATCTGAAATGTGTTCATTGGACAAGCGTGGCATTTGAGTTCTTATACATTATGCATGCAATGGCAGTACCCAACACAATTACGGAGACCGCTCTTCTCTCCGCACTCTGAAACTTTATGTAAATAACCGATGACAGCGCTATTGTGTGTGGAATATCAATGCTGTAATTAAAGTTTAAGGTTTGCGCTGCCACCATAGACCGCTGTTAATTTTTCACAGCCTCTCAGGGGAGGGATAAGAGCTTGCTCCTGGAAGCAGAGCTAATAATGAAATCTTTGAGCTGAGGCAGATACTCCGAACCCTGAGGTCCTTTTTCACAGGCAGCCTGCTAAGCATGGTTCCCTCCCCGGAGAGGAGAAGAGTACATGAGGGCGCAGAGAATTATTAAAAAAAATAATAATAATAAATAATCCTTTTGAAAACCCAGCTCAAGCCCCCATAGTAATTAGCCAAGACTGTCCAGCAATGTTGCAATTTGGGATTTTGTGGCTAATAAATGTGACATTTTTACTATTTCAAGCACAGATTTTTTTTTTTTTACACCAGTTAATGCTAGTTTAAGGTGCAAACTTTCAAACGAAAGAATAAGCAACAGGGTTGTAGGTTGAAAAGTCATGGTCAGCTTGTAGATAAAAGATGAAAAAAAAATAGAAACATCTTCAATAATGGTGTGGTTTTATAGGATTCCTGCAACAAAAAAAAACTGTTACCCTTACATGTTACTTCTAGGATGAGAAAAAGGAGGACATGAGAGAGAATGATTTTTAATTAAAAAGAAAAAAGGGAGATCACAACGTAGTAACATCTGTGATCACAGATTACACCGAGGTATGGCAACTTGACCATATTGAGCCCATAGTAGTGTATAAAACATGAAAGTTGCCAGAACTCCTGTTTGAATAAAAGGTCACCTTTATTGCATCTTCAGTTAAAAACCAGAAACACATGTTTGTACATATACTTTTTGAGCTATAGAATCCTTTATGCATAGCATACAAGCAATGCTGTTGAAAATGATTAACCATGTTAAACATCATGTAGGAGAAAGATACTCCTTGCTATGCATCATTTCTTCTTCTCCACCTTGGAAGTCCAATCTTAATAATGCATGGTCTTTCTGTGGTATAGGAGCATTAAGCCCTGTGGTGTCCTGCAGGATCCTCAGGGGAGTTTGCAAAAAAAAAATTAAATAGTGCCACACTAGTTCATACAGTCCATAAAAGATTTTATTCCGCATCAAAAGCCAACGTGTTTTGGTGGTCTACACTCCTCCTTCATCAGGTATACCAGGTTGGGCCCTCTTTTGCCTTCAGAACTGTCTTAATTTTTCGTGGTATAGATTCAACAAGGTGTTGGGAAGGTTTTGGTCCATATTGACACGATAGCATCACGGAGTTGCTGCAGATTTGTCGGCTGCACATCCATGATGCAAATTTTTCCATTCCGCCACATCCCAACAAAGGTGCTCTTTTGGATTGAGATCTGGTGACTGTGGAGGCCATAGGAGTGCAGTGACCTCATTGTCATGTTCAAGAAACCAGCGGGGAGATGATTTGAGCTTTGTGACATGGTGCATTATCCTGCTGGAAGGAGTCATAAGAAGATGGGTACACTGTAGTCATAAAGGGATGGACATGGTCAGCAATAATACTCAGGTAGGCTGTGGCATATAAAAGAAGATCAATTGGTACTAAAGGGCCCAAAGTGTGCCAAAAATAAAATTTCCCCCACACCATTACACCACCACCACCATGAACCATTGATGCAAGGCAGGATGGATCCATGCTTTCATGTTGTTTATGCCAAATTCTGACCCTTCCATCTGAATGTCGCAGCTGAAATCGAGACGTTTTTCCAGTTATCTATTGTCCAGTTTTGGTAAATTTGTGCGAATTGTAGCCCCAGTTTCCTGTTCTTTGCTGACAGGAGTAGAACCTGGTGTGGTCTTCTGCTCCTGTAGCCCATCTGCTTTAAAGTTTGATGTGTTGTGCATTCAGAGATGGTATTCTGCATACCTTGGTTCTAACGAGTGGTTATTTAAGTTACTGTTGCCTTTCTATCATTTCGAACCAGTCTGCCCATTCTCTTCTGACCTCTGAAACTGCTGCTCACTGGATATTTTCTCTTTTTCGGACCACTCTCTGTAAACCCTAGAGATGGTTGTGCGTGAAAATCCCAGCAAATCAGCAGTTTTTGAAATACTCAGACCAGCCCATCTGGCACCAACAACCATGCCATGTTCAAAGTCACTTAAATCCCCTTACTTCCCCATTCTGATGCTCTGTTTGAACTACAGCAAGTCATCTTCACCATGTCTAGATGCCTAAATGCATTGAGTTGCTGCCATGTGATTGGCTGATTAGCAATTTGTGTTACCAAGAAATTGAAATGGTGTGCCTAATAAAGTGGCTGGTGAGTGTATGTGTGTGTATATATATATATTTTTTTTTTTTTTTTTTTATAGACTACATGTATATACACAGGTATAATTACCCCAATGTACTCTTATTGCACCTTAAAAACTCAATTAGGCTACTTTCACACTGCTCTGTTTAAAAAACACAGTAAAAAACCATACGCGTTTTGCACCTGTGTGACTCAAAAAGTGACTCAAAACCGCACTAACTATATGTGAGTTTTTTTTTACATGTTTTTGAAGCATTTTCAATTCAATTCAATGGGGAGGTATGTTTTTGGTGCATTTTTTTTTTATCCCACCAAACATACATCAAAACTGCAGCATGGAAGACTTTTAAAGAGGAAGTAAAGGCAGGAAAAAAAAAACACACCCTATAAGGCAAAGGCATAATGAGCTAGTATTCATAGCATACTAGCTCATTATGAATTACTTACCTGAGATGGAAGCCCCCGAAGCGACCCTCGTTCTTCTCCTTCATCGCCGCCATCTATCCCGGCTCCCTTGCGCCACTAACGGCATGATCGCCGTTAGCAGCGGCATGCTCAGTGCGCCTGCGTGACGCTGTCTACGGCGCATGCGCCGCAGACATCGGTGCCAGTCTTTTGTAAATATCTCCTAAACCATATAGGTTTAGGAGATATTTGTTGCACCTACAGGTAAGCCTTAATCTAGGCTTACCTGTAGGTAAAAGTGGTCCCAGAGGGTTTACAACCACTTTAAAAACGCAACTGACCTGCAACTGACTGCTGTGAAAAGTTCCATAGTAATTCATGGTCATGTATTTTTTTTTTTTGCTTTTTGTAAGACAAAAATGGAAGAAAAACTGATCAGTGTGAAAGGGCCCTTAAGGAGTATAAAGTATAAAATTCACATACAAGCAAGTCAATACAGTGCAAAAAAGCTGGTATGATTATAAGATATGACTTTTTTTAACAGTCCCCTGAAATGCATTGAATTTTGTTGCAGAATAAAATCTTAAAAATATGAACTAGTGTGACAATCTCATCTTTTCAATTTATTTAATAATGCATGGTCGGAGAAAGCCAACAGCAATTTATTTATGGGAAAAATCACACTTCTGAGTCCAAGAAGCATTAAGTAGAGCGATTAGTAACTTGGGATCTTTACAATCTTGCAGGTGTTTGGTTAAATTTATTTCATTATTGCTGATTTTTGAATGCCCCTGCCCTTTAATGTACCAAGATATTATTATTTCAGTTGTAAATTGTTCCGCTGTATGTTGGATTAATAAGAAAAAAAAAATAAAAGATAACTGATCAATGCAGAAGCTTATTTTTCATGTTAACAACAGAGGACAAGGGGGCATTCTTTACGCCTAGAGCAAAAGAGATTTCATCTCCAAATACAGAAAGGTTTCTTCACAGTAAGAGCTGTGAAAATGTGGAATAGGTTCTGGCCAGCTCAGTGGATTGCATTAAGAAAGGCCTGGATTCTCTATTAAATGTACATAATATAACTGGGTACTAACATTTATAGGTAAAGTTGATCCAGGGAAAATCTGATTGCCTCTCGGGGTATCAGGAATGAATTTTTTTCCCCTGCTGTACCAAATGGATCATGCTTTGCTGGGGTTTTTCACCTTCTTCTGGATCAACTGTGGGTATGGAATTGTATGGTTGTTTTTTTTTTTTTTTTTTGGGTTAAACTAGATGGAATTTTACGTTGTCTTTTTTCAACCTGACTAATTATGTAACAAGAGCAAAAAATATGCACTAGCCAAAAATTAGAGCAGTGAGTGGAAACATAAAAAAAAAGTGGCATGCGAGTATATGAGTGTTCCACAAGAAATATAAATAAATCTAATAACCCATCAAAAATACAGAGTTAAATAATACTGTTACTGTATATTGTAAAACATCAAGAATGTATGAATGCAAACTTATAAAGTTAGTTAAAGGTCCAATTTAAATCCCCATTTGGGCTAAAAATCTATCACAGAATGGGACTTTAGGTCTTCTTAAAAGGCAGACGCCTGTCAAAATTGACTGGTAGTGCTTGTTTTGTTTAAAATAAATTAGCATTCGTTGGTTTTGCTTGTTCCCTGGATTTGCTAGCAGTGATGCTATAGTAAAATATGACATTATCATTTATGATAATAAAATGGAAGTAACTATTTATATGCATCAACAACAACATTTGCAATGAAACCATGAAATATTTTATTTAATTTCTAAAAATAAAGTGTAGAATCATATTTAATCCTAAATTATCATTTTAAAAGATGCCGATCATCATACCCACAGAGATCCTGAGTTACTTTTTTGTTTGTTTGAAAAGTGGGTTCCTTTTATTTCTTTGTGGTCATGTGTGGTGTGGCTTGCGGATGCCACCACTAGTCATTACAGAAAAACCTTCTGAAGAATTTTGTCACAACCATAGCTATAATTCCAGTATTGGTGGGCTGAGACCTAGCACTTCCAAACTGCGTTTTGTGGTTTTGGATTTTTCATCCTTGGTTTCTCTTTTTTGTGTCCAGAAATTTACAGAGTGTCTATAGCAGCTAAGAACATTTGTATTTTATGAGATGTTTACAAGAATACGTTCTTGATTAATAAAAAATGATTTTCATTCCTAAAGATGAGGAGCAGTAGTAGAGTATAACGCTGTGTATAAATATGTGGCTTTCACAGCCATTTCTCAGAAATGTAAAAGGACTGATTATGGGATCCAAGTTGCACTGAAATCTTGTGTCTATATTAGGTTAAGCCAATAAAGGGTGTCACTTAAACTTCAAACTTTCTGCATCTAAGATGCAGAGAATATTCAAATAATTAGGAGGTATTACCAGGGGCAGATGAAAAAAAAATAGAAACTGTTTGACATTTAAATTGAGTATTCCATGTTTGCAACATCTCAGTGCTTTCAGACATTAACACCAGCACAGCATATACACCAGAGGTAGAGGTTTCTACATAAGGGGCGTTTAACCACCAGCCATTAAAGTGGTTGTAAACTCTCCCCGACAACTTTGTTCCATGTAAATCAGCATAAAAAACCCTAATGAACACTGCTTGTAGATATCTCCTTACATGCTTAGTATTGTTGTAATCCTTTTTGTTCTTTAGAATGACTTCACTGAGCATGCCCAGATCTCCCCTGATTTACGGCACACTCTGTGTACTTATCTGTCTATTATCAGATCTTCCTACCGCACAACTCTGAAATCCCACGAGACTGCATAATCACTCAGAGCTTCATACTACACCCCATGTGACCATGTGACATCACATGGAGTGTGAACTTGGGCATCGGGCAGGATTGCTGCAGCCTTATCAGCTGAAGCTGATAAGACTGACACAGGCAAACACTAGATAATAGGCACAAGTAAATACTATCAAATAAAGCAAGTCAGCTATGAGCAGTGAAACAGGGTTGCCATAGAAACGTTGGATTGAGAAGGAGGCTTGGTTAACAGTACAGGAAGTGCTCAATGTAAGGGCAGAAATACACTCTACTGTGGACTCAGAAAACAATACTTAAGATGGTGCTGCCTAACCCCTGGAAACAAGTTTTTTAAAGTTTCTTTAAACAGTAAGTAATATGCGATTTGGGCTGGATTACAGTGGCTATAGTTTGATAATTACTTATAATGGACTAAATGAAAAGCAGCATCAGAGTGGGAGAGTTTACTTCCTCTTTAAGGGGTCCAAAAATTCCTGTGAGAATGTTACAGCCCCCAGCATATCACTGCCATTCGGGGCACCCTCTAAGTTGGGGTAGTAAAGCCTTGAGAGATAGAGATCTAGCTGAACAATATGGAAGCAAGAAAAAAAAATGCAGAAAAAATACAGTAAAACAAATGTCATTGTAAAAATATATATTTATCCTACCCTTTTTATTTTTAGTGACAAACTTGGCATTCGCAATGTATTGATTAGAAGTAAGCAATACAGAGTTCAGGGGTCAATAAAAAGTAACATAGAGTGCAAGGGTCAAAAGTAAATGATACAGCATGTAGAGGTTAGGAGTAAGTAACAAGACAGGTATGGGTCAGGAGTAACACAGAGTTCAGGAGTCAGTTGGTCAGTGTCAGCAGTTGATGATGGTGGACAGAGAATGACAGTTCAGGATGAAGAGGGCCCCAACAATGAACAGAGACCTCCCCTACTGAACCGCAATCTGTATGCAATCGCACAGCCATCACCCCAGCAATGTAACATCATGGTCATGCATTTGAGTTTGATCACCAGGTGAAAATAAAGGAAAAAGGCCAAAAAAATAAAACCAATGCAGCCATCACTTCTAAGGACTGGTAAGCTGCAATAAAGTAGTTTTTTTTTTTTTCGTTTTTAGATTTTATTGTGCTATGGTAACATTCTCTGCCCCAAAGGTTCTTCACTGCTGGATTTACCAGTAAAGTACGCCCCCATAGACATGTACAAGGCCACCCCCCGAGATATATTACAAAATATGTTGCAGTATTAGCATCATGCATCCCATCTGACATAATGGGGTGGATTTACTAAAGATAAGTAAACTGTGCACTTTGCAAATGATGTTGCACTCATTTTAATTTTCCTTAGTAAATGTGGCAAAACTTCACTTTCTAAAGGATACCCAATCAGCTGGAAAAGAAAAACAACACATTTTTGCTTACACATGATTGGATTATGGAAATCAGCAGAGCTTTATTACACTAAGCTCTGGGGAAAATGAGTGAAACTGCACTTGCAACATGCACGGTCTATTTTCCTTTAGGAAATCCACGCCATTCTCTTTAATAAAAATCTGCTTTGGACCAGAATTAAAATAGAAGGACTGGCTGATTTATCAGCTTAACCAAAACACAACTGAGCTTATTTAATAATTTGAAGAGAAATGTTGTTACCTAGAACAACCACCAATCAGATTTCCGTTTACTCAAGTCAAATTGTTAAAACCTGTATTTTTAATTGTTGCAGGTTGAGCAATTGCAACTGCTCTTTATTGCATATGCCGGCATATGTTCTTTTAAAATAATACACAAGAACATTAGGAATCAAGATATATCACATTGTATTTAGGGGATTAATAGTTTTAAAGATTTTAAGCTTGGGCTTGAGAGGGTATTGATGTCTTCTGCATTAATTAGTGGTGTGTTCATACTGGTGAAGTTTATAACCACACTGGTACCCCCCAGCTGCCAGACAAATAATTCAACTTAATTAGCAAATAAACACAGTGGGCTAAAGAGCCTGAGAATGACATAGGATCATTGAACGTAGTACTGGTGAAAAATAGCATTCTGTAAACTGATGGAGGAATATGTGAACATACAAAAAGGAATGATGTCTATTGATGTGGTATGTATAAGAGCTGTATAAACACGTAAAATATTAAAAAAGCATTATATATACAATGTATTAAATGTGTTTAAATCAATAAAATAATGGGAGAATAAATCATTTCATTATTTAGAAGAGTAATTCCAAGACTGCACCCATATACACAAACAACCGCAGGTGAACCTGAACTTTGTCAATAGTAGGCAAAGTAACAGGTCACATTATAGGAGACATCCTATTGTAGCCTGGCTATACTCACCTTCCCCGTGCTCCTCAACCTCCCCCCTATCTGCAACCGGAGCCCTGAGAAATACTCAGTACTTCCAGCTAAGGATTATAAGACCATACACCAGTAGAATTTTTGGTGAATGTTCATTTAATTAACAATTTTTCTGAGTTTTTGTAAAGTTTTTTTTTGTCCTGAAATATGGTCTCAACAACCCACCCACTTTCAATTTTTTGCATATTATGTTGGTTCTTTAATTAAGAGTGCTTTGTTGAGTCCATACCTCAGGGCATATTTGTGGATGGTTTGATCATTGTACCGGGGACTCCATATCCCCAGTTCTCTCTCTCCTCTCTCTCCTCTCTCTCCTCTCTCTCCTCTCTCTCTCTTTCTCTCTCTTTCTCTCTCTTTCTCCCTCTCTCCTCTCTCCTCTCTCCTCTCTCCTCTCTCCTCTCTCTCCTCTCTCTCCTCTCTCCTCTCTCTCCTCTCTCTCCTCTCTCTCCTCTCTCTCTCCCCTCTCTCTCCCCTCTCTCTCCCTCTCTCTCTCCTCTCTCTCTCCCCTCTCTCTCTCCCTCTCTCTCTCCCTCTCTCTCTCTCTCTCTCTCTCTCTCTCTCTCTCTCTCTCTCTCTCCTCTCTCTCTCTCCTCTCTCTCTCTCCTCTCTCTCTCTCTCTCTCTCTCCTCTCTCTCTCTCTCTCTCTCTCTCCTCTCTCTCTCTCCTCTCTCTCTCTCCTCTCTCTCTCTCCTCTCTCTCTCTCTCTCTCTTCTTAAAGGGGATGTAAAGCCAGAAGGTTCTTTATCTTAGTGCATTCTATGCATTAAGATAAAAAGCCTTCTGTGTGTAGCAGCCCCCCTCAGCCCCCCTAATACCTGAGGTCCCTCTCTGTCCAGCGATGTCCACGAATGTCTCAGCAGTCCGAGATACTTCTTGTTGACTGGCTGAAACACAGCAGCGGCATCATTGGCTCCTGCTTCTGTCAATCAAAGTCAGCTAGCCAATCAGGGGAGAGAGGGGGTTGGGCCAGCTCAGGGCTCCATGCCTGAATGGACACAGGGAGCTGTGACTCAGCTTGGGTGCCCCCACAGCAAGCTGCTTGCTGTGGGGGCACTGAACAGGAGGGAGGGGCCAGGATCACAGAAGAGGGATCCGAGAAGAGGAGGATCTGGGCTGCTCTGTGCAAATCCACTACAACAGAGCAGGTAAGTATAACATGTTTGTTATTTTTATAGGGGAAAAAAAACGAGAAATCCCTTTTTCTGGTAATCATTTGGACAACTAATTTTGTTGGAAAGCACTCAAAATTTTGAGGAGACCTGCTATTTGAATAGAATCCCAGATGAATTCAACAGGTATCTTTTGTGCCACATTAACAGAATATTGTTTATTCAAGAAAAATCTTCAGTCCTGCTCCTTCAAATTTTCTTTTCACTGTGGTCAACAATGAAAGTTGATTTGACCCCACCAGAAAATCAAGCTATTGTTCCAAAAACAACAATTTTGAAACAATATTCGACTGATGTATGGCCAGCTGATTAGCTCAATTCCCATTATGCATCACTGAATGGCCAAATGCCTGCCCTAAGCAAAGCCACACATGGGAGAAGCTTGACTTTAAGAAAGTCAAAACTTGCACAGGGATTTAGAATAGCACTGCTAATGGGTTGGAGTGGTGGGAGAGTGAGGTAAGTGCAGCCTGCTTGTGGTGCCTATAATAAAATTAACCCATTACTTGCCTAACATGTACAGTACAAGTCTGCTATAAAGTTACATGGGCATTTTTTAGTTGTGTCAGTCATATTACTAAAAATTGTGTGCAACTGATTTCATTTTACTTTAAAAAAAAACATACCTTTGCTTCCAAAGATAATATAAGTGTCAAATACTGCAACAGAGCTGATTCATTACAAACAATTATCCAGTGATTGTAGTTCAGGCTGAGTGAGATATGTCGCAGGTAAGGTGAAGGAGTTGGAGGACATCACCATTCAGGTTTCACAGAAGCTGATGAGTGATTATACCTGCCAGCATCAATCATGTGTAAGTGTTCAAGTGGAAGTCAATCGTGCTACCAAAATCTCTATTGACTAATTGCTGAGAGTAACAATTGATCACTACACAGTGATAAGTTGCACAATTGAGCTACAAAAAAAACCTCCCAGCAAGTTGTTAAAGTGGCTAGACTATAATAAGGCTTACCTGTAGTTACTGTAAATATCTTCTAAACTTAAACAGTTTAGGAGATATTTACCATATGCGCATGCGCCGTCGCCATCGGCGCATGCGCTGTGAAGAAACGTCCCTCCGTGGCGTTTCTTCACTAGCAAGTGCTGTGACTGACGCCTCCCGCACGCATGCACTGGAGTGACCTTACGCGACCCTGGCCAGTCACAGAGCTGGAGTCCGCGGCCCCCGGAAGGAAGTGGGGCGATGATGGATGCGGCTACCAGCAGGAACAACGCAGGCTTCGTTTGCAGGTAAGTGCCACATAATGAGCTAGTATGCAGTGCAAACTAGCCCGTTATGCTTTTGCTTTGCAGGGGAAAAACGAGAAAGTGAAACCCATCAGGGTTTACTTCCGCTTTAAATTATAACTAAATCCAATAACAAAAAATGTAATAAATTTGCAGTTTATCAGTTGTTAGATGTGGTGGCTACATTAGTTTTACTTTTTCAAGCAAAGAACATTTTTAGCAAGACACTACTGTTGATCTTGCCAGAAATGTAGAGTTCTTGTCATTTTTCCTGAGATTTTTCCAGAGATGAATAAGTAGCAAAAAAAATGTTACCTTTCTTGTACAAACTACTAATCCAATCCTTCCCAATGTAATGGAGATGAACAGAGGCAGACGTGTTTGACGTCTACTCTAGGTGGCTCCTTCCAGTAGATGATTGTGCGTAGCCACCTATGGACAGGGAGTGTGTAATTCACAGGATTGCCAGGTAAAAATAAACTCTATGTGAAGAATTCCCAAGGGCAAAAAAACAATGAACTGAATTCAGATATTTTGTAAGATGGCTTTTTCTAAGGTTTATATAGAGGGATATGTGTTTTTTTTCAACCTAACTAAACTAATCTAAATAACTAAGTATGTAACTGTGTATATGGGTATTGAAACAAAGTGCGGAAAGACCTTTACTTGGACAATTGCTGAGGAAGCAAGATACTTTACCTAGCCACTGTATTGCTTTCAGCCAGTCTAAACATATTCATAGCTTTGTACTAAGAAGGGGAAACAAAACCACAGTGTAGCATTGCCAAGCAAGAAACTCAGCATTTCCAATATACGGTATATAATAAGCAAATATGTCTGTCTCAACGCACACATATAATTAAAATCTACAGCATAAAAGCAAAAAAGTGTTTAAAAATATTAACACGCATGAACATTAACCTTTCCTGGTAGCCAATTCTTTTTCATTGCCTGCTTAACTTCTCTCCATTCAAATAAACCTTTCAATCTGCCGAGGTGATTTTACAAGTGTATCTGTAAACAGTTTGCCCTAAAGTCAGTTGGAGTTTATTTACTGAAGGCAACTAGGCTGTGCACTTCACAGAGGAATTTGTGCTTTGCAAAGGAATTTTCCCTTTGTTTAGCGAATGAGGTGAAGTTCTGTTGACTTTCACCATCCAATAATGAGCAAGCAAAAATACTATTTTTTGGTATTTTCCTTCCATGATCCTCATAATTGAGTATTCATAGCAAAGTGAATTTTCACCACATTTCCTAAGCTAAGAGAACATTCCCTTGCAAAGTGAACACCCTATTTGCCTTTAGTAAATCTAATCATTGGATTGTGCCTACATCTGCTGTCCACATTCTCAGGCCAGTGGCCAACATCAGATAGTTATTGGTTGGATAATTTTTTTTGGGTTGACGCAACAACTGATACAGCATCTCTCATGGTTGTCTTTTTTTTTTATATTACCAAACAACTAGGGTAACATCTAAGCAATCCTGATTATGTGTTGATTGGAATAAATAGATTTTCTTCTCATGCAATTGCAACCTTGGGGAAAAAAAAACCTTTGCTCAAAGCTCCCCCAGAAAGCAGCTTCTGTGGTTCCAGACCCGAAAATCTAGCAATTATGCAAATGCAGCAACTGTAATGAATTAATACTGAATAGTTAAAAAGGTCAATTTAGAAGTTTTAGTAGACTGAACTCAAGTTATTAAAAGAAATTTAGATAACTGATTACCAAAAATGATCGCAATGTTAACTTATCAATGATATCATGTCTCAGAAACCAAATACCAACCATCAGGATGTGTCCACTTGACAATCACAGCCAATTGATTGAAACAGCACATGATTTTAGTGAGCGACCAAGCTATCTGTGAACTAGTTTGTCAAGATTTCGCATGAATGGCCATAACGCTCAAGTGTACATATTTATTAAATCTAAGAAAAGTCTATTTAAAAAGTAGTCGGTCTCGTGAAAAGAGTTAAAATGTCAAGAATGAGGGCGTTGAAACCATGTCTTGATTTAATTATAATCTGGATGGTGGTTTCACGCTCTCTTCAAATCTGGATTCCTTATAATTAGTAGACCACAGATTAAAATTCTTTTTTTGCCAGGAATAGACTTGCATGTATTTTTCCACAAGCAAATAGCATATGTGAATACGTTAATAGTGTAAATAAAGTGAAAATCCTACAATATAGCAAACTGAAGCATAAACATTGTTTTAAAGATAATCTGCCATATGACCAAAGTTTTAAAACCAAGCATGCAATTCAGCCAAGAAAAAACAACAGAAAAAGGCTGTATGCCTTTGTTGACCACTTTTCCAATATGTTAGTTGTCTGACTGTCAATTCAATACTTTGGTTGATTTGCTAAAACAGTACAAACTGTTAATTTAGCAAAATGAATTACCAAGCTTTGTTAATAAGATGATATTGTTTTGACATCGAATACAGTTGGCCATACGCTTATGGAATTTTGGAGAGTTTCTGATAAACCAGCCAAAATCCAGTTTGTGGATGGCCCTGTCTACATACTTCTGTGTAGCATCCTTTGAAATAAAAATGATGGTGTCAGGCAGAAAATTGTCAGACGAACAGTGCCTGCATCCAATTGGTTCTGGCCTATGTGAGAATACAATAGCTGCGGTGAGAGATTCATCCATCCATGCCGTTTAGCAAGGATGGAGGAACCTGTTCAATTTTTCTCTTTTAGCCTAGAGGTTGAATGAAAAAAAAAATGTGTGCATGGCCAGCCTACCTAGACATGGGCAAGGAAAATACAATTTTTTTTTACGTGTGCATGGTGCTTGTATGTTTGAAGTGAACACAGCTTTGCCTTGCTTTTCTGCTAAGCTCCAGTTACCATTAGTAAATCAACCACTTTTGACTCACTAACCTGAAAAACAAGTATGCATTTCTGACATTACTCTGATATCAACTGCTACATCCTTGTTTCAGGTCACTGACTCATAATGTATTGATGTTTTCTGTATTGCTATGCTATTTAGTGTGTTTTATATTATATATATATATATATATATATATATATATATATATATATATATATATATATATATATATACACACACACACACATATATATAGATATATCTCTATCTATCTATCTATCTATCTATCTATCTATCTATCTATCTATCTATCGATATATATCTATCTATAGATCTATAGATATATATTATACAGTGTATGTTTGACCTATAATAACTTTTTAAACATTGTAAAAAGCATGGAGGCTCAGCAGTTAATTGCTGTGTGGCCTGCCCAGCAAGGAGGAGAGTTCATTGACATTTTATTAATGGCTTCTGTCAGTAGGTGCATTCAGAACTCCTGGTTATAGGATATCCGCAAAGTTTCCTCACAGGCCTCTATAAATCTATAAATCAGATAACAGAAGAATGTGATGCTCTGAAGAGGAGAAATTGAGATGTTATGCTCAACTCAGACTTTGATTTATGTCCAGAGCCGTGAGGTGTCTCACTGAAACAACCTGTACCGTGAGATAACCCTTCCTGCGCTAAAGGGAGCTCAGAAACTTCTTCTCATTTCCCTGTGTAACCTCTTCCATAATCCCATGTGGGATTCTTGAGAGCCTGAATATGAAATACTGCCAAATCATGGCTTAAGGATGTTAAATAAATCTTTTGTTGTTACCCAGGACATATATGTAGTGGGATAGAAAACTCTATCCTGTATGTTTTGGAATAAAATATATCGTATATTTTTTTTTTCACGCAAATTTCAGTTTAGGTCTATTACTTATAGCCTAACTGAACATTTACTTTTTTGCATCTCACTGCTCCTAATAATGTGTACCCAGTTTCAGCCACTGTCTACATCCACTTACTACATCATTTCTCAGTCTGAACCAGATTCCTGGTAGTGGACCATACTTGTGCAATGTGTGTCAGCACAGCCTATTTGTAGGGTCAAGCACGGGTGCGTGAGATGACATGACAAAGCAGGGTGGGGGACAGCTGTCACCCCATAACAGGAAGGGCCTTTATGACATCACCAGGTAGTCTTTAATAAAAGCTATATATTTAAAAAAAAATTGAAAGCAACTTCTGAAATTACATAAAAATGTTGAAGTTTATAAGAGATTTTATCAACTAGCTTTAGATCTACCTTAAAAATGCTTTCAAATAGCCAAAAAGTGCAGATCCTATTCAGAAGAAAAAAAATTGCCTGTTGCAGGGGGTCTAACCTCTACCACACTTCAACAAAACAGAGGCTTGCAAGGTGACATCGGGCCATAGGAGCACTTAGAGCAGTGGTTCTCAACTCCTGTCCTCAGGACCCCCTAACAGGCCAGGTTTACAAGATAACTGAAATACATGACAGGTGATCTCATTTGCTGCTCAGTGATTGCAGTATTCTAGTCTGCATCTCCCGAAGGTAATACTTAAAATCTGGCCTGTTAGTGGGTCCTGAGGACTGGAGTTGAGAACCACTGACTTATGCCGCGTACACACGGTCGGACTTTCCGGCATACTTGGTCCGGCGGACCAGAGTGTGCCGGACAATCCGCCCGTGTGTAGGCGCCGGCGGACTTTTCCGACGGACTTTTTCCCAAAAGCCCGCCGGACCTAGATTTGAAACAAGTTTTAAATCTTTCCGTCGGACTCAGTTTCGGGCGGAAAGTCCGCTCGTGTGTGTGCTGGTCCGACGGAAAGCCCGCTCGTGTGTATGCTGGTCCGACGGACCAGATACGACGCGAGGGCAGGGTATTGCATCTCGCGCTCGCTGCAATAGGAAAAACAAATTTTCCTATTGCGGCGAGCACGGAGCATACCAGGCCCTTAGGTCTGGTATGGATTATAAAGGGAAGCCCCCTACGCCGAAAAAACGGCGTGGGGTCCCCCCTAAAATCCATACCAGACCCCGATCCGAGCACGCAGCCTGGCCGGTCAGGAAAGGGGGTGGGGACGAGCGAGCGCCCCCCCCTCCTGAACCGTACCAGGCTGCATGCCCTCAACATGGGGGGGTGGGTGCTTTGGGGGAGGGGGGCGCCCTAGAGTTACTCAGACCTCTCCAATTAAGAAGAAAGTTGATGAAGCTTCTGCTCTGCCACCCTGTGAAATAAAGAGTAATTTACCATTCCCAGTTGACATAAGTAAATTAATAAAAGCTGAGAAACATTTTTGGATTTTTATATAGACAATAGAGGATCTTTTTCTATTACCCGTAATGTTTACAGGTTTGAGAAGTAGACATCCTGACTTTATAGATTGTACCAGCACCACAAATAAATATAGTACATCTCTCACAGGGAGATGTTAGAAGAACATGTTGACCAGGTTAGAAGAATGTGTTAATACCAGCTTTCTGGTGTGGCTAACAACAAATTAGTCAGAAAAAGTAAAATTTTTGCTGTATGCATTAATGAAAAGAGGGACCTATCTATGTCTAGTATTTAAAGATGAATTTCAGGATGTTGGTCCAGCTTGGACCACTGTAAGTATACATGTGCCATACCTGTGGGTTCCCCGTTGAATCTGGAAATCACTGTAGTAGACATGGCTACTACAATGCCTGCCGTATAGTGAAGACAGGGGGTTACTCGCCCAGCATGGGCGCCATTTGGGGATCACTTATTCATTTTCTTGAAGAATGTAAAGCATTTTCTGATTTGACAAAGTGTAGAGGCAGGGCAGTGATGTCACAATCTCTACCTTGTCCCTTCAGAGAATACTTTAGATTCATTAAGAAAATTAATGGAAATATTACATTTACAGGTGATAGAGTAGGTGTGACTGAATGAGCTGAGCATGGCCAAAGTGCTTTCCTGAATGCCTCACCTAGACCAGTCACTCTATGGCCACTCTTTATCCAGACAGCTTGGCAAGAACCAATTCTTAAACACAAACTGAACCTACTAAAGAGTAAAAAATAAACACAAAGATGGCATTTTCAGAAAAAGAAAACGTTAGTCTAGCCTAATAAATGGGTATTTTATTGATGGCATTGGCTACATTTCGGCATTGTATTAATCTTCCATTCAAAGGGAAAGGAAACCTTCCATGTCACATGCTAAGCAAATGGAAAGGGGGGAAGAAGGTGCTTACCATTGGGATTCTGGGTATATGCTGTGACAGAACCCATTCTGGCAGAAACCCCAGGGCTGCTAAGCCAATTTTTTTTATATACTTTATTTTAGAGATTTCTGTTTCAGTCAGGTCTGAGAGAGAGTTAGGGAATACAGTGAACGGGAAGTTGGGAAAATACATATAGTATTATACCAAAGTAGTAGAGTAGTGTGCAGATACAAAAATAAAAATTCCTAAAATGCAAACAAATACCAAGCTACAGTGAAAGAACAATTTCAGCAAAGGCATATTGCTCCTTACTGAAGAAAAGAGACCGTTGCCCTTAGAAGCAAGATTTTTCAGAGCAAATGGGAGGTAAGCATAGGTGAATACTATGTAACTATGTAATAAAACATGGAAGCATTTGAAGAAAGGTTAGCAAAGACAAGATTCATGGAAAAGATGGAGAACAAAAAGACATGGAGGGCATAGGGAAAGGAGCTTCTCTTTTCCCAAGGTACAGTGGGGATATCGACAACTTATATACTGAATTTTTTAAACCCTGTGGGTAGGTATAGTTGAGTCATCTTTGCCATAGCTTTAAGAGTGGGCCTGTTAAGAAGAATGACTGCCAACTTTTTATATTTTGGTTTACCATTGATTATATTTTTTAAATCTTAAAGAGTCAATGGTAACAGTTTCAATTCTCTCATTATTCTGATTTTTTCCACTTAGGACATACATGACAAATAGTGATGTTCACAAGCGTTGAACTTCAGGGCAAATGTGGAGGGAGTTACAGCCTTGAAAGCAGTTTAATGAGTATGACGGATAGTATATAACAATTCTAGCTGGTGCAAGGTTACAGGAAAAAAGTTTGATGGGTATGACGAATAGCATTGATAGTTTTAGCTGGTGTAAGTCAACATTAAACTACTTTACAGTAATGTTAATTAAGCTTTTAGTATTCAGTCCATACATTTGCCCAAATTGATTCTGGTACCGTCTCCCACAGTTCCTCTTCCAATTTTATTATTCATTGCAACTGCATAAGTGAGTAGTAGAGAGAGGACATAAAACCCAAAGAGGGAGGATCTTAGAGATAGGGAAAGGTCTGTGAGGGTTGGGTAGGAAGATTTTTGGTGGATTAGGGATGATGCATGACAATTAGATTGGAGGTAATGGAATAATTATTTGCTGGAGACCTAATTCCAGTCTAATAAGTGGTGGAAATGCTTCAGTTCATTTATGTTGAGGTGGTAATAGACACAGGTGAAGCCATTGTCAAGCCACCATTGAAAAATTTGAGGCTCACCCAGGCATGGGGTGGGGTTGGAATATAGAACAACCTGTTAGGTCAACCAGGGGATACTGTGGTGACATTACCCCACTGGAGTATTTGACATGGTTCAATACTTGCAGGTAGCAAGACGGTGTATTTGATATCTTCTTAGGTCTCAAAAAAGGTGGAATCCAAGGCAGGGAGGAGGTACAGACTGGTTTACTAATCTGCTACTGTATGGCAGGTAGAGATCTGCAAGTGGGGAATTTCGCGCTGCTGTTTTATACTTAGAAATATGACATACCAACAAAATACTTGCTAGCTTATACCTTTAAAGAGCATATTTCCTCATTTAGGAGTCTACCGGTGTCCAAGATGAATTTGGATTGTAAAATACATTGTATGTAGTTTGCAACTACTATTACCAGAGTTCTAAAAAAAAAAAAAATACAGTTTCTTTGGCAAGTATGTCATTGCCATTAAGTCTCTAGGATTCTGTTAAACTGCCAAAATAGTGGGGAAATTATTCAAATAGGCTCACTGGCTCTGGTGAGGCAACTCTCAAGCACAAAGACCTCCCTCAATGGGTACCCAAAAGGAACTTTTACAAATGGGTGCCAAACCACAAATTAAAAAAGTCCAAAGTGCCTTTACTTGTTTGTAATTCCATCTCATAAAAACAGCTAATGTGTTTAGAGTGAAATACATTTCTCCCTTCATCAGGACTTAAAGTGTTACTAAACCCAGGGCCCTGCATTTACAATATCTGGTCTCCCACAGTACTCAGAACATGGAAATGCAACAGTTTTAATAAATACAAACTGCTAAATACCTTTTCTCATCAGCAGTTAGAGCAGTCTTGTTACTTCTACCAGTGTCTGGTTAAAGCTTGTAGGAGGAGTTTTCATTCTCCCTTGATTGTCCTATGAGGCTGCAGGACTCCTGACCCTCTGTCAGAATAGTTCTGTTTGGCCCTGTGCTGATCACATGCACTCTCCCAAGAAAAACAAAACTCTCAGGCAATACACACCAAACTGAGCATGTGCACCTTGCCCCCAATGCTCTGTTCTATCAGGAGATGGTTTGGGGACTGTGGAAGAAAGGGAGGATCAGAGAAGATTGGATAAAACAGCCTTTTTACCCAATGCAGAGGATAACCCCTTAGGTTCCACGGTGAGTATAACAAGCATGCTTTACTGCATATACAGACTGATTTTACTGTTGTGGTCTTAGTATCACTAATTTAACCCCCCTGGCGGTATTCCCGAGTCTGGCTCGGGTTGGATTTTTCATACCAAAAGCGGTATCCCCGAGCCAGACTCGGGCTTGCATCGCAGGATCCAGGAAGAGCATACTTACCTTGTCCCCTGGATCCTGCGATGTCTCCCCGCTGTGATCGGCGAGCCGCCGTGTCTCGCTCGATTCACAGTGCCGAGCTCCGTTCCCTGCGAGCGTTGCGACGCACGGGGACGGAGTTCGGCGGTAAATTCAAAAGTGAAACAAACAGTATAGATACAGCATACTGTAATCTTACAGATTACAGTACTGTATCAAATAACTACACATCCCCTTTGTCCCTAGTGGTCTGCCCAGTGTCCTGCATGCAGTTTTATATATATAAAACTGTTCTTTCTGCCAGGAAACTGGAGATTGTCCATAGCAACCAAAACTGTCTCTTTACATCAAAAGTGGTTTTAGACCAGCTAGAAAAAAGCGATAATAAATTAGAATCACTCGCAGAATTGAGCGATAGTGATTTGTGGGGAAATCCGTCATCAAACACTAAAAGTAACAAAAGCGACAATTCTGCAACTGAGCAAATTTCAGTGTTTTTGATTTGATTACATTATTATATAATTTTTATTATTATTTGTTATAATTATTTATAGTTATTTATTATATTATAATTTTTTATTTCGTTTTTCAAACTTTATCATACCCGGGATGTCTACTAGATCCTTGTTTGGACAGATTTAAGTGAACTATTCCTAAGAATTACAGGCCTACAATATAAAACGCCAAATTTCTGTGCAAAATAATTGTACCGCTTTCAGCACCTAAAATCAGAAATAATCATACCGCCAGGGAGGTTAAATAGATGCAAAGGAATCTACAATTTGATTGATATTTGTCTAATCCTCTTTTTTGGTGGTTGTAATAAGCAGCAGTTGTCACAATTGTTATAATTAGACATGTGCACACTGAAATATTTCGTTTCGGAATTTCATTTTCGTCCGAAAAATAAATTTATTTAGTTACTCCCGAAATTCGTTTTTATTTATTTCGTTTTTCGTTAAAAATTGCATTAGTCCGAAAATCCAAATTAAGGTCGAATCTGTCATTGAAGGCTTATGGTGTCTGTCGAATGTTCAAAGAAGATTCGACGGAGCAGCTAAACTGTACGACGCCGTATAGTTTACCTGCTCCGTCGAATCTTCTTAGAACTTTCAACAGACACCATAAGCCAAAGTACGTGTGTACTTAGTTCTAGCTATTTTACTGCTCCTCCTCTTTGGTTACAATAACCCAATAACATTCATCATCATCATTATTTTTATTTATCTTTTCTCCCCTACATCGAATCTTTTTTCCCCTATGTCGAATCTTTTCTCCCCTACGTCAAATCTTTTCTCTATGTCGAATCTTTTCTCTCTAAGTAGAATAATCTTGGACTAATAGAGTTAAGGTTAGGCACATTCGACCACAGGTGTGATGGACACAGATTGTTATTGTCATCATCATGTGGAATCTCCTATCTATATCAAACTGTTGTAGCAACGAAAACGAAAATAAAGCATTTGTTTATGTCGGATCTTTCGTTTTTCGGATTCTGCACTTTCGTTATCGTTTGTTAAAACGATAACGAAAATACCTGAAATTTGGACGAAAATGCATTCGGACGAAAAGGAATGCACATGTCTAAATTCCATCCGAAAGAGGGTTTTGCATCAGATCATGCATAGAACCATTTGACTGGCTTTTCTTTTGAGTCCATTCAAGTCCTTTTCCGTTTTTCTAAGCCCTGATGAAGAGAGAGATGTGTTTCCTTTGAAACACTTTGGAGGTTTTTATGGGGTGGCATTCCGAACAATTAAAGGCACTTTGGACTCTTTCACTTCGGGAATTGCAGCCCATTTGTATACTTTGAGTTACAATTGAATCTCTATGCCTGATCTGATGCAAAACCTCCTTTTGGATTTGAATTATAACAAATGGGGACAACTGCAGCTTATTACATTGGCATAATTGTTAAAATTCCTATCCAAAATGAGGATGAGACATAGAGCCATTTGTAGTATTCTTTGAGTCCATTTAAGCACTTATTCCATTTTTCTAAGCCATGATGAAGGGCAAGTTTTGTTGCCCCAGAAACATGTTGGCTGTTTTTAGATGATAATATAGTAAGAACAATTAAAGACACTTTAGACTCTTTTGTTTCATGGTTTGGCGCCCATTAGTATATTTCAAGTTAGAGATAACGATAATGGCAGCCCAAACTGTATCTACCTCTCATGAACAAAGCAGACAAAATATATTAAGCAAAAATATTTTTTTTGCTAAAATGTACTTGTGCAGTTTTCCCTTTGTACAATTTTTTAATTGCACTACTAATTTTACAAAACTGATGAGAGATAGATAGATAGATAGCCTATGCACATTTGTGATAACAGGAATTATTTATCTTTTGTCTCCTCCTCGGCTAATTGAAACCAGTAACTCTCAGTAAATGTAAGCCTCAGTCCCACTGAGTGTCAGAGACTGTATTTCATGTTTTCGCAGCCCATCCAAACATTAACCCTCTGCAGCGCATTCGGCAACACATGGCCAAGATTTGCCTTGTTGTGGGTGCTGCAGGCATGCCTACTTTGACACAGTTACAAAGGGAATGTTTTCACTTAGATAATCTTATCTGCAAGAATGCTGCTACTCTAAGGATCAAATTTCTGCTATGTAGATATTTTATTACAGTTAGCCTGTTAGTACTAAATGGGCTTTACAGTTGTTTTTTTACTGTTACACAAATCATTTTCTTTTTTTATAGATTTTTTTGTCAGCACCTCTTCTGTAGATCAGGGTGATATAAACAGAACTATGAAATTATATTTATTTAGTTCGATTTTTTTAAAGGGTTATTCCACCAAATACCAAGATGAATTCCTACCACTGGTGTCCCCAACTTTGTCCCCTTTTGTTACGTAGTCTATCTTCTGCTGTTGCATTCTCCATGATGTAAAGCAGAAGAGAACTCTATTGGAAAGATTGCAGTCCCACTATACAGTAATACCTCGGTTTGCAAGTAACGCGGTATACAAGCATTTTGAAAGATCAGCAACATTTAAAAAAAAAAACTTGACTTGATATGCGAACGCTGACTTGATATACAAGCAGTACAATCCATGTAGTAAAGCCGCTGGTGTATGCAGTACTGCATGTGGCCAGAGGTCCGGGGCGCTGGTGGCTCACAGCGCTTCGTGGAGATCTCAGAGATGCTTAAAGACACTCCCAGCTGGGTGGGGCGGGTGGGGCAGGCGTAACATGCGTCGGAGCACCCAAATGTTTTAACAGTTCCCGAGTGTCTCTGAGTGTCTTTGAGTGTTTCCAAGTTCTCCAGAAAGCGCTGGGAACCACCAGCGCCCCCCCGCACCTCTGGCCAAATGCAGTACTGCATACACCAGCGCCCCTGCACCTGTGGCTACATACAGTACTGCATACACCAGCACCTCTGGCCACATACAGTACTGCATACACCAGCGCCCCTGCACCTGTGGCTACATACAGTACTGCATACACCAGCACCTCTGGCCACATACAGTACTGCATACACCAGCGCCCCTGCACCTCTGGCCACAAACAGTACTGCATACACCAGCGCTCCTGCACCTCTGGCTACATACAGTACCGCATACACCAGCGCCCCCTGCACCTCTGGCCACATACAGTACTGCATACACCAGCGCCCCTGCACCTCTGGCCACATACAGTACTGCATACACCAGCACCCCCGCACCTCTGGCCACATACAGTACTGCATACACCAGCACCCCTGCACCTCTGGCCACATACAATACTGCATACACCAGTGCCCCCCGCACCTCTGGCCACATACAGTACTGCATACACCAGCACCCTGCACCTCTGGCCACATACAATACTGCATACACCAGCGCTCCGCACCTCTGGCCACATACAGTACTGCATACACCAGCAGTGGTCGTGGAGGGGATCATCTGAGTTTCCATTATTTTTGGGGAAACTCGCTTTGATATACGAATGCTTTGCATTACAAGCATGCTTCTGGAAAGAATTATGCTCGTAATCCAAGGTATTACTGTATATTGTAAAAGAAATGCTGGGAAATTATTTCTTAGGTTAGTTATCAGTTAGGGGCAACCCAACACATTTTCTGTATTCATGTACTTTCATGTTTTCTCAGTGTAGTCTTTCTATATCCCCAGGAAATAATAATTTAGTTTAGAAAGCTCTAAACTAACCACAAGAAAACATTAGGTGGCTGTGTTAGATGTTTTGCAAGTTTTTAGCCAATTTTTTCACCTGGTAATCCTGCCAGTAACACATTTTCTGTCCTAGGGTGACAACGTTCACTTCCCTTACTGTATCTATGGAGGAGCCAGTGTTATCATCTTAAAACAGGACTACAAAATACCTTCTCCTCTCCACTACTCAATAACATAGGGGGAGGTGGATTTTATGCAAAAGAAATTTGGTAACACAGATGTTTGAGATTTCAGTTCAGGAAAGTTACATGGGCATTGGATTTCTGGCAAGATCAACAGTTATTTTTTTATAAATGCAGTCAATTTTCTTTTATTAGTCTGTAGTAAAGAAACTTAAAGAGGAAGTAAGCCCTGATGGGTTTACTTCCTCTTTTGTTTCCTGCAAAGTAAAAGCATAATGGGCTAGTATGCATCGCATACTAGCCCATTATGTGCCACTTACCTGCAAATGAAGCCAGATGTCCCCGCTGGTTGCCACGTCCATCTTCACCCCTCTTCCTTCCGGGGCCATGGACTTCGGCTCTTTGACTGGCCAGAGTCGCGTAACATGCGGGCGGGAGCCAACGGTCACGGCATGGGCCCTGCAGAAACAGCACGATCATGCCCTTTCTTTAGTGCACATGCACCCATGACGTCGGCGCAAGCATATATGGTAAATATCTCCTAAACTGTGCAGGTTTAGGAGATATTTCCAGTACCTACAGGTAAGCCTTATTATAGGCTTACCTGTAGGTAAAAGTGGTATGTAAGAGCCCTTTCACACTGCCAGCGTCCAGGCGTCAGCAGTAAAGCGCCTGCTAGTTTTAGCAGCGCTTTACCGTCGTTTTTGCGGTGCTTTTCGGGCGCTAGTGGGGGAGCTTTTACCCCCCGCTAGCGGCTGAATAAAGTGTTAAAAGCGCGCGCAAAGGCGCTTTGCAGGCGCTTCGGTGGCACTGCCCATTAATTTCAATGGGCAGAGGCGCTTTAGGAGTGGTGTATACACCGCTCCTAAAGCGCCTTAAAGACATCCCCTTTGTCCCTAGTGGTCTGTCCAGTGCCCTGCATGCAGTTTTATATTATAAATAAATACTGTTCTTTCTGCCAGGAAACTGGAGATTGTCCATAGCAACCAAAAAATATCCTTTTACGTCAAAAGTGCTTTTAGACCAGCTAGAAAACAGCGATAATAAATTAGAATGACTTGCAGAATTGAGCGATAGCGATTTGTGGGGAAATCCGTCATCAAACACTGAAAGTAACGAAAGCGACAATTCTGCAACTGAGCAAATTTCAGTGTTTTTGATTTGATTGCATTATTGAATAATTTGTATTATTATTATATTATTATTTGTTATAATTATTTATAGTTATTTATTATATTATAATTTTTTAGTTTGTTTTTCAAACTTTATCATAACCGGGATGTCTACTAGACTCTTGTTTGGACAGATTTAAGTGAGTTATTCCTAAGAATTACAGGCCTACAATATAAAATGCCAAATTTCTGTGCAAAATAATTGTACCGCTTTCAGCATCAAAAATCTGAAATAATCATACCGCCAGGGAGGATAAGCAAGAGCTTTATATTACATGTTTTATTTTCAACATTCAAATGCTGCTTTACCTACATGTCTACTAAATATATGCACTAGATCTGCAGAGCTGACAGTCTAAGCATTAACAGCAACACTGACCGTGTATTCTGGCAGTTTGATATGCCTGTACATGCCTTTTACAAAGTTATGCCTGTTCAGCAAACTGGGGTCGGAATATTTCTAAGTTTCTACACGTCTATGCTTCAACAATCTGAAGATGAATCTAATAACAGACACAGCAAATTTTTTCAGATTTTTTTTGTATTTTTGGGTTTTTTTTGTCTTTTTTGGCAATTTCTCCGGCTTGCACCCCTCTAATTTAAAATAAGCAATGGGTTGCAGTTAAGTGTAAATGTGAACTGGAATTTTCAATGTATTTTTCCATTAGGAACAGATCCACTGAAATAGCTTTTACTACTTTCTCTCCATTTATATAAAATAGATATTTACAAGGCCCTTACATAATAGATGACCATAGTAAAAAAAACAAAAAAACAAAAAAAAAACAAACGTTGTTGAGCCATCTATTGGCACAAACAGAGAGGATCCAACAAAGCCATTTATCTCTATGGCTGGGAGATATCATTCAGAGCAAATCAGCACCTGGATCAGATGTGTCCATCAGTTGGCAAGATTTTTTTCTTTTTCTGGGCATTATGCCTTTCATCACACTAATAGACTTTTTTCAATAAGGAATAAAGCTAAGTGCAAACTGTAATAACCCATTGAAAACAATTAGAAACCATCTTCCACTTGCTGGACATCAATAAAGTATTACTGAATTGGCTGTCATGGTTCACAACAGCTATCAACATCATTATTGTCTTTCGCTGTGCCATATTTAATCACGACTATGGGTTGGTGTATATACAAGCAATAATGAGCTCATCAGCAATGAAAATCAACAGTGTTGATAGCAGTACCTAAACTAGGTTCACATTTGTGCTTTGTGGGAATGTGTACAAAATCATGCACACATATTTTCCAGGCACAGGGAGGTGGCGTTAAGTCATAATGGCACCTTGGTAACGTGTGCAATATTGCATGCTAAAATGAATGGTATCAATATAACATGCGTTTTGGTGCAGCATGATTTTAAAAACTAGTCATAGTTTATTGGATAAAAAGCAAAGTAAAAATTCCAATGCGTTTTGGGTGCTCCCAGTTCCTGAGGGCTAAAAATACAATAAATAATAATAATAGAAAATTATATATATATATATATATATATATATATATATATATATATATATATATATATATATATATATATATATATATATATATTATATTTGCAATCATGGAAAGCTATATGATTTTTTTTCTTATATTAAAAGTTAGAACCTACAATGGGAAGATCATATGATAAAAGAAGGAAACAAGAAGGACCAACAAATAAGACGCCACATCCCATATATAGTAGAAATAGGGAGAAGGGGCTGTAGGCATAGAGCCTGTGGATTTTAAAGGTGTCAATATCAAAAATTATAACAACCAATTCGAACTATGTTGGAAATAAATGTTATAAAGATGTTTTATGCTCATCAACACTTGACAATCTGTGTTCATTGCTCCTCTATGTAACAAAACAACTACTTTGATAAATCTAATATGATCATAATTGCCAGTTGGAGATGGTTCAGGAATATCAAAGACATAGGGCACCCTTGGATAAACCAGAAAGAAAAAACTGTCACAAGATCTGGAGTATGTAATGTACAGCACAGCATGCAGAGTTTAATGATCAGAAGTAAATCTGAAGTATGCCGTTTGCAAAGTGGTCAGTTAGGTGCCCCTTACATTTTCATTTACCAATGAAGTATGCCCTTACATTGGCGGTCATTTGTGAAGTGCCCCCCCCCCCCCCCAACATTGAGGATCATTGGAAAAGCGTCCCCTTTATTTTGCTGGTCAATGGAGAAATGCCCCCTTATATAGGTGGGACGTATAGTGCCCCTTTATATCAGTGGCTAGTGGTTACGTGCCCTTTTACATTTATGGCTAGTGTAGCACTCCTGTATGTTAATGGGAAATGTATCGCTGACACTGGTGGGTAGTTATGAAGTGTCCCTTTGCATTGGTAAAGTGATCTATTTTTTTGATGGTCAATAAAATTGATGGGTTTCATGACTACCCAGCAAGACATTGATGGTGAGTGCCGTTACACTTGCTAACTCCAGTAATAAGCCTTTGCAAGCTTCACCAGTGTGCCATAATGATTACAAGATGATCCTTTATGCTTTATTACAGGGATCCTCAAACTACGGCCCTCCAGCTGTTGCAGAACTACACGTCCCATGAGGCATTTTAAAGCTCTGACATTCACAGACATGACTAGGCATGATGGGAACTGTAGTTCCTGAACAACCGGAGGGCCATAGTTTGAAGACCCCTGCTTTATCTGATTCTTCATCATGGAAAACGCTGCAAGGAGACTCCTCCCACTGCAGCAGTAAAGCTGGCCGAACATGGTTAGATTTTTTTTTTTTTTTTTTAACTTTCATACACTTATGTAAAATCGCTCATAATAGCATTCCTTATAGCCATCATAGAGTAATTTTGTTTGAAAGCCTTTTTTGCCCAGACCTCCTATTTGCTTAGAATCACAGATATAGTAAACAGATTTTTTTAAAATATGTGCAATTTTTCCCCAACAAAAACCAAATCAAAGTTTGAATTTTGTTAATTCAAGAAAAAATTCCATCTTGCTCTTTGGAATTTTATCTTCACTATGGTTGAAAATGAACATCAATTTAACCTCATTAAACATTCGAAAATGTTTGTTTTTGGAATACTATTTTGATTTTCTAAGTAATTTTTTTCTGCCATATGGCCAACTTAAGAAAGAGCTTTCCAAAGCAGAGTTCAAAAATAAAAATAAAAGAACTTGGTGGAATATTGGATATGGGTGTTTTCATCATCCAAAATGCCAAAATCTGAAGGTGGATAGACCCTTTTAATTGACATGCCTAAAAAGACTAAAGTTATTGTAGATATAGATTTTTTTTTTTTAGAATGTATTTTAGAAAGACAGCAGGCAGCTTCATTTTCAGAAATAAAAGGGTTAAGGTCAGAAAGAAGCTTGAACTGGGTGTGTGCCCTGATGACCCAGTCTGACAGCTCTCAGTGGGGTTACCTGGCGAGACTGTCCTACTGACTGCACAGCCCCAAGCAGCGGAACAAGATACCGAAGGCCAAGGGAGGTACTGGCTGAGGGGTCCCTTTCCTCTCTTTCTCTGTGGGGCCCCCAGACACAGTTCAAAGGGACACGTTTCAGTTATCCTCACCTTTTCATCTTCAAAGAAAAAACAGTTTTTCCAAGAGGATTGTGTGAGACAGACAGGCTGCTGCTGGGATACGAAATGCAAACTCTCCCTGCTCGGAATTCTGCCACATCTGCGAAATACCAGAATATCTCTAAGTAATGTCTCACTTTTGGAGATCAACACCCCTAACACACCTGTGCAGCAGCAGTGTATGAGCATTGTTCTGCATTTCTGTGCTTTGATGAAGGTGCTTTAGTAATTGGAATTGTTACATTTTTTTGTTGGTCTTTGTCTGCAGAGGGAGCAACAACTGATTTCATGTCAAGAAGTAGAAAAAAGAAGGCCTTATGCAAAAGTTCTAAAGAGTTGTCAGAGGCTAATTTGGAAGCATGTCTATTTATATTAACACATAGGCTACCCCTGCTGCTTAGTTCAAGTAAAAGGAAAGAGATTTAAAGGAAAGCTCTGGCCAAAATAGGTTAAAATTGAATAGTCAATTTCAACTTCAATTAAGAGATTTCCCCAGCAGTACGTTTTTTCTGCAGCGAGATGTTCTCAGTCTGATGGCTAGTCTCATTCAACCTACTTGCTTGGAGCCCAGGTAGTTCCAGGACCCACCCCAAGCCTGGAATTGGAAAGTAAAAGGAAAATAAGCACAGATCAAAGCTCATCTCTCTGTTATTCTGCTTTCTCCAGTCAGCACGCTTCTTGCTAGCACATAAAGAGGTGGATATCAGGTCAAATTCACGTACTGAGGCTGCATTTCAAAAAATATACATTTAAAGGGTTAATTCACCTTTCTGCCATTTTTCCAAAAAAAACCCTCATGCTTTCCAACACCCTCAGCATATTGCAAAGCACTGTTCTGATTTTAAATAGCTGCCACTGCATATTTCTATGTCCTATATGGCCTATCTACAATAAGCTCTAGGTGACCAATCCCCTCTGTCCTAGCTAAACAGAGGGATGGGATGAGCTCAGCCTCTGCTGGTAAAGGAAGAGAGGGCACACTGTGTATGTGTAGCACATCCCTAGATAGTTGCTAGGTTAGGTACATTTAGTTCTGGGGTCAAAGTAATCAGTGAAATGTGTGCGATTATTTTGGCCTGTTCTGTGTATCACTGGCTGCAGAGTTGACTGCTTCCCCCTGTCTGTCTGGAAAGGTTCTGGAAGGTAGAGGGCTGGGAGAGTCAAATCAGTAGCCCAGGCCAATCCCTGTGAAGAGTGTTCCTGGATTGGGCAGAACAATGGCTAAGGTTAGCACCTCCGCCTAGCAGCTCTAGGGTTGCTAGTTCGAATCCCAACCATGACACTACCTACCTGGAGCTAGCATGTCCTTTCTGTGCCTGTGTGGGATTCTTCTGGGTACTCTGGTTTCCTCCCACGTTCCAAAGATATGCTGGTAGGTTAATTGGATCCTGTCTCAATTGGCCCTAGTGTATGTATAAATGTGAGTTAGGGACCTTCAATTGTAAGCTCCTTGAGGGCAGGGACAGATGTACAATATATATATGAAGCGCTGTGTAAATTGACAGCGCTATATAAGTCCCTTTAATAAAATAAATACAATTGTGGCTGGGGGAGTATATAAATTCACTAAGACTTAGAATAAAGGGGTTCTTGTCCAAGAGGAGGAGATCCAAGCCTGTAGAACTGCTGCCCTCCTGGGCAGGCTTGCAATGTGTCTGATATTTGTTGAGGTCCCAGCTAGGCTGGCTAGGGGGCTTCTTCTGCTAAAAGTTGATGTAGCTGGCTGAGGGATTGTTGTCTGGGGATTTGGTCTGGTATCACTGGGGAGGTCTCCAACTATCCAAGGACATTAGTGAGTACAAGCTGGAGTAAGAGATCAGTAAGAGATCCTTGAGATGGTGTGCTACTTTTATCCCTCAGGTGCGAAAGGCAGTATTGCCCAAAGGGGACATTGTGCTTGGTATACCAATAGCTCAGTCCACTATTTGTGCAAGGACTTGTCTCACAATATTAGGAGGAAGATTAGTGTCCTCAAGTTGCTACTAAAGTTACTGGAGTATCTCGCATCTACCCTACTCCTATCCAAGTTCAAGTTCTGCAATAAAGCATCAGAAATGCATACCCCTAGACTGTTCATTGAGCCAAAGGAGTGACTGTGACTGTGTGCCTGGCTGTGGGTGCAACTACAGGATCTTGGATCCTGTTGGAGGGAGCACTACATATGAGTGAGGTTTGAATGGGTAAGGAGCGGTGAACTTTTAATCTTTTTAACATTCTGACCATCCATGCAAGCAAAGCGAGAACATTCAAACTCTATACCTGGTGTCCTGGTTGAGAGTCGAACCGAGGACCCTAGTGAAGCAGTTATTAACCATTAAGCCATTTGCTACACATGAAAATGTTCAGATTCAAATTCTTGCTTGTGGGCCAGATGATGCAATTCTCGGGGACACCACAAAAACATTTTTTTTCTTACAAAAACAGTTGTAGCATTGCTAAAATGACTATTCCATCAAGAAGCCTTCTTCCAACATCAACAGGCACATACACCACTTCACGTTCAGCGTTACACACAAACATATGTTTGTGTGTGTTTCATTTCTGTCCACCTAATTTTTGGTGCATGCTTTAAACAAACATAAATCTTCTTTTATTTTGTGTTTTTTCGGTCAGAATGTAACCATCACTGGATGAACACGACCATGCTGTAATGAACAACAGGGTAGATCCAAAATAGCTTGAAAATCTCTGGAAAAGCAGAAACACATGCCACATAGTGTGGTACCAATGCTATATTTCATGCATGACTTTAGAGAATGTTAATAAGGATTAAAAACATACTTGGCAGATCAACAAATCATAGAGAAGCAGCCAATTAGAATTTCTACCTTTAGATCTCTAAGTTTCCCAAACTATCAAAAGAAAGAATGCTGTTATTTATGAATGTACCTTACTGCAGTTCTGAATAAAAAGTACAGAAAGCCCCAAAAAAGAGCATTAAACACTACAATGAATATCCCCTTTTTACGTCTGAATAAGCCCTGGCCATGCTTCTCCCTCGAGTTTTCCAAGACATCAAAGTTGGGGCGATTTGGGTACAATTTAAGCATTAGCCAATAAATGTGATTAGGATAACGCTTCCAGAAAGACGTATGTCTGGGAATGATATAGTCATATGGGATACAGATGTGTTTTTGATTTCTGTCTGACCTAAAGAATCAGCTGATTTCACTAGAGATGGTACGAAAGGACACTGCCAGATTCAACTTATTAGCGGGGTGGCTTTATTTCTATGCCATCAAAGCCCTGCGGTTTATTTGAGCCTATAAAAAAAAATCTACATTGGAAGCCTCTATTCTCTTTTTTTCTTTTTTAGTATTGTTATGGCTGCCATGGAAAAGACAGAGGTAGCTCACTGTAATATCACTGCCTTTGTATGACTACAGCCTGCTCCGTTATTAAATTGTAATTTGGTAAAGGAAAAAATTCCATTATCTATTGTATTATTAGCTTTAGAGAGACTCTGCAAGGGAGAAATATGAAGATTAAAAAAAAAAAAAAAAAAAAAAAAGATTTCTGTTGGTTGAAGCCTTTTTGTTTTTCTTGGCTGGGTTCCCTTGTATTAAATGGTATTCAGCAGTGGTAAAGGATAACAGATACCTTTTACATAGAGATTACATAAAGGTACAACTTCTCCACATTTTGAGATATAGTTATACAAGTAAGGATATCTTAATTACTAAAGTAGGGCAGCATGATAGTTTAGTGGTTAGCCCTATGCCTGGTAGCCCTATGGTTATTGGTTCATGACCCTACTTGCCTGAAGTTTGCATGTACTCCTTATGCATGTATGGGTTTACATACTGGTAAGTTAATTGGCCCTAGTATGTGTATGTAAAAAAATGAGTTAAAGTGTTTGTTACCCCTACATTCATATCCCTGACATGTGCCTGCTGTACCATGTACTTGTATGGAAAAGTCTCCTGTTCTCTTTGTATTGCTTCCTTTGTGTGAAATCCCTGGTGTTTCGTGCCAGTCCCTCAGCTTTCCTATTAAAAACTGACCACACTTCTCTAGATATGCTGGGAGCTTAGCCTGCTCTCCGCCAATGATCAGACTTGTCCTGACACGCCTCCTCTGCACAGCCTTTCACTGGGAATCTGTGTGCTGCTGTGTCTCCTCCCCACAGCTCTTATGCAGCTGAGAACAGAGGGGATGTGATCACTTAAAAGGAGAAAAAAAAGGTATTTATAATGTTTTTTTAAATCTATACACAAATGTTTTGTGTTTCACTTTTATTGAAGGCCTCATGCACACTGGATGTGTTTTACAGCTACTGTTTTTAGCTTCAGGAGTTTGTTCTGCAGCCAGTAAACTCCCCAGCATGCTATCCTATGTGTCTATGCACACATAGACTGTTATCAGCGTTTTTTGGCAGGGGCGATTTCTGGCTGGAAAAAAAACCCCAAACCAGTGCGTTGGGTTGCTTTACTTGTTTTACAAGGTGATTGTTTACAATCACTTTAAGGTGGTCAAAAATGGTGTAAAATTTGGCCGGATCATCTGTGGCTGTTCTTGCTCCAGAGAAGTCAATCCAATGATCAGCTTCTCTCAAATTGGGAACCTTTTCACTCCATCAGCGTATGCAGCCATTGGCTGCACTTCTGATCAGTGTATTCTGACAGTCGAGGAGTCCCCACAGTGGGAATAATTCCTTCATCCACCTCAAATCGCTCAAAATAAGCCACTCGGCTGGTCAAAAAAAAAAAAAGAAGATCAATCTATGGGAAGCTTTAGGGACTTAAACTGACTTCAGGGTCTCTGCTCCAGAATCTGTGTCCCCCATTCGGTATATTCCACTAAGGGTGCAGGTCTGGCTAGGAATCCGCCCTGACTCCATACACTCCCCAGAACAAGGAGAGAAATCTCAGCCACTGCACACCATGCAAGCCCAGTGTGTGATAGGATGTGACCGCAGCCTCAACCTAACTACATCCAGTCCATGCCCCCGACATGTTTCGCCCTGCCCACTGGGCTTAGTCATGGGGGTGGGCTGGATGGAGTTAGGCTGAGGCTGCTATCACCTATTACAGACTGGAAACAGATATAGGATAAGTACAGCGCTGCTACATAAATGTTTAAGAAAATAATAATTACACAATAAGCAGCTAACACACCTCTAAGACAAAGAAGTAAAAAATCGACAAATATATATATAGTGTAGCGCTATGTGTGTGGGTAGATCAGGGTGTAATATTAGAATCGAGCCATCCTGCGATGGCCAGAAAACAAACAAAAAAATATTTTTGAGAAAGTGACTTAATGAAAAAATACAAATTCATATATAAAGCATAATAAATACACCAGTGAAAAAGTGAAAACAGGGTCAAAATATAAATCAACCATAAATAAAGTCCATGTAAATAAGATGTGTCCTTGATGGAAATCAAATACCACCACCAACAGTCTCTGAGAATTGGCTGATGGGGGCAGCAACAGGGTGTTACTGGTGAGTGAAACGAAGGAACACCAAATCCAATGTGACGTCTATGTATGTGTCAAAACCACCACCATAGCATCTGAGGAGGCTTACCGGACGTAAAGGACTTGGGAAGACATATGCCTTCCAAGTCACAAAAAGCTTGTTTAGCCACCGGGGCTAGCAGGGTAAACACATCAGGTATCCAAAACTTCAATAAAAGGAGCAGGGAGGATCAGTCGACAGCTTCAACCGTCCAGACGTATCAGCAGACCATCAGGATGTGTAATTGGAACCATGAGAGAAGGAAGACTTTTGGTTCGATGGGAGATTCTACCTTCAACATAGGGGTGTCGCGATGGGAGCGAAGTTTGCTCCCAGCCTGGCCAATCTATTTATGGCCAAGTGGGAGGAGGATGTCGTCTATGCCATGCAATGCCCACACCTTTTGCTGTGGGTGCGGTACATAGACGACATCCTCCTCCTATGGACCGGGAGCCTAGATGATTTGGCCACCTTCTTCACGAATCTTAACGCCAATGATAGGAATATTGTCTTGTCCTTTGAGGCAAGCGCAACTTCCATCCACTTTTTAGATTTGGTCATAGACAGAAGGGATGGTCAGTTTGTGTTTAGTACATATTTTAAGCCTACCGACCGTAACGGTTATATACCTACCGATAGCTGTCATCATGCCCCCTGGATCAGATCAGTCCCCAAGAGCCAGTTCCTGCGACTGCGGAGGAACTGTAGTGACCCCAATACCTTCAGGACTCAGGCAGCGTCTTTGAAGAGTAGATTTTTAGAAAAGGGGTACAAACCTTTGGACCTGGATAGGGAAATCGATGGTGCAGGTTTAGTGGATCGTCAATCCCTTTTAGAAGATAAACCCAAGCAAGTCAATGAGGACTTTAAATGGTCTTTCATGACATCCTTCTCTATCCAACATAAACATATTAGAAGGATCTTTGAACATCATTGGGATGTTTTGAAAACTGACAAGATTTTGGGCCCCAGATTGCCCGACACTCCTAAGCTAGTGTTTAGAGGAGTTCCATCCCTCCGCAACAAGTTGGCACCCAATGTGGTCAACCCTCCAACTAAACCTTCTTTTTTTCACAATCTGATTGGGTTCCACCCTTGTAAAAAATGCTTAGTTTGTCAGTTTAATACTAGTGGGAGGCGTACCAGTTATACTTTTTCTTCTAGGGTAAACGGTCGTACCCACAAAATTAAACAGTTTTGTACATGCGCCACGACGGGGGTAGTCTATCTTTTGACTTGCCCCTGTGGCAAACAGTATGTGGGAAGGACAATCAGGTCCTTTACCACGCGTGTTTCCGAACATATTAATTTAATTAAGGCAGGTAGTACGAAACACACCGTGCCCCGTCACTATAGGGAGTTCCACGATCGAAACCCCAAGGGCACACAGTTCCTTATTATTGACAAATATGTGGCCCCCTGGCGGGGGGGGTCAACACTTAGGGGGCTCTCCAGGTTGGAGACTTACTGGATTTATGAGTTGGGTTCCCACTTCCCGCAAGGGATTAACGTGGAGTGGGACATCAATTCATTTATTAATCAGGCATAACCATCATATTTGTGACTCTTTTCTCTTTTTTGTTTTTACTTTTAGTTGCTTCTATTTATTTCATATTAACCTTGTATCAGTAGGTATTAATACCCTTAATATTATCTTTTGATATTATTTATAGTTTCTTTTAACATTAATTTCTCACCTATTTGTGGACTTAGTCCCCATATGTCTAACGTCACTTTTTATATAAGTTTTTATTGCTGGTTTTCTATATGTATTGTATAAGTTATGTGGGATGCCCTTCATTGGTAGTGTCACTTTCTTATTAACCAGCCCCTATGAGGGTTTGCCTTCATTCGACCCTTTAATATTTTTCGGGCATCTGCTCAGCATACTTGTTGACTGATGACATAGGTTTTATTATTTTCTCTTTTACCACCTTTGCTGACACTGCCATTCACCGCCAGAGCGCTGGGATTTATTTCCGGTTTTCTCTGTCCTACCATGGCTCTCTACACAGGAAGTTCATACGGTGTTGTGAATGAGAGGCTTGGTTTTGTTTTGGCAGTGTGAGCAGAGATGTGGGTTGACTCTGGGTGCTGCCACACTCTTGACAAGAGCCACCAAGTTAATACCAGGGGGCGGAGTATAGTGTCCCAACTTGTAGGATTCTTTGTTCAAAACGAGTCTTGGTGCGGCGGCGGACTTCCTTCTTATGATTTCCGCTACCACGCATGTCCTGCGCACTGCGGACTCTGGGTGTGGCCACACTCCTGACGGGAGTTATTAAGTTAACACCAGGGGGCGGAGTATAGTGCCCCAACCTGTAGGATTCACTACTCAAAACGAGGCCTGGTGCGGCGGCGGACTTCCTTTTCATGATTTCCGCTACTGCGCACGTCCTCAGTGCCCGGCCGATTGGAGGGGGCGGAGCGAGATGACGCTCCGTCCTATCGAATCTGGTTGTGCTGAGAAGGAGGCTTGGATCTCCATTTTAAACACTTCCGGATCGCCCGGCCATAATTTCACCTTTTTTAAATTTTAAATTTTAAATTTCAAGTCCACACTCATTTGTGATCCTGACGTTGAGATTAGAGATATACACATCGCGATTATTGTCTTAAAAACACATTACATAAGGTCTATACACACATATTTGTGAACCGGAAGTGACATCATTTGGTCACTTCCTGGGTTGTGACACTCCCAGTGGGGGTCATTTCTACTTTAAATAGCGGTGAAATAGGGGGGTCCACACCCCAGATGAAGGCTGATTAGCCGAAACATGTCGGGTGGACCTCCTATGATCACCGCGTTTGATACCATTTAAGCCTTTTATGATCGTATACCATGTGAGTGTTTGTTTTTCTTTTAATGTTATAATAAATGCATGCTTTTTAAACGATATCACGCCATGTGAGTCTTCCTTCTCTCATGGTTCCAATTACACATCCTGATGGTCTGCTGATACGTCTGGACGGTTGAAGCTGTCGACTGATCCTCCCTGCTCCTTTTATTGAAGTTTTGGATACCTGATGTGTTTACCCTGCTAGCCCCGGTGGCTAAACAAGCTTTTTGTGACTTGGAAGGCATATGTCTTCCCAAGTCCTTTACGTCCGGTAAGCCTCCTCAGATGCTATGGTGGTGGTTTTGACACATACATAGACGTCACATTGGATTTGGTGTTCCTTCGTTTCACTCACCAGTAACACCCTGTTGCTGCCCCCATCAGCCAATTCTCAGAGACTGTTGGTGGTGGTATTTGATTTCCATCAAGGACACATCTTATTTACATGGACTTTATTTATGGTTGATTTATATTTTGACCCTGTTTTCACTTTTTCACTGGTGTATTTATTATGCTTTATATATGAATTTGTATTTTTTCATTAAGTCACTTTCTCAAAAATATTTTTTTGTTTGTTTTCTGGCCATCGCAGGATGGCTCGATTCTAATATTACACCCTGATCTACCCACACACATAGCGCTACACTATATACCTATTACAGACTGGGCTTGCATGGTGTGTGGTGGCTGAGATTTCTCTCCTCGTTCTGAAGCTTTAGGGACCTTAGATTGTAAGCTCCTTGAAGTGCAAAGACTGATGTGAATGTACAATATATATGTAAAATTCTACATACATTTTCGGAGCCATAACACTGTAAATGAAGTGGATCTGTGTTCTACAAACATCCAATCAATTAAAGGAAAATATCTATTTGGTTCTTTAAAATTAATTGCAACTGTCTGGAACATGGGTTTACTCATTTTAAAATACAAGATTTAAAAAATTATTTCAAACGATCCCCACCACCACCGCGCACACACACACACACTGACAAAGGATTTAAAGCGGTTGTTAACCTAGCTATTTACAATATCATGTTTCACAATATAAAAGCAAGCATAAATTGACTGACATTTGTTTTAAAAAAGTAACTTGACTTTAAAGTATTTTCCCCCAGAGAAGTGCAGGTCATGTGATCTCTCTCTAATTCATAGCGATGCACAGACCTGCCAGGGGGTGTTCCAGTATTGGGGCATGTACATCAGAATGGAAAGTGACGTTGTCAACCGAGTATCTGCGTTTCCATAGCAATGGAACGCAGTTGGACCCAGCAGCAGAAATCACTTCCCCTTTTCCCAGCCAAGAGCAGAGTGATGTTATGCAGGACGGATGGGCGGGGTGGCACAGCTTTTATTACTGACTATGGAAGATACAGGCGCATTGTGCTTTCACACACCGCCTGTAACTTCAGCATGATGACACAACACATAAACTAACCATGGTTCCATGGATCAACTGCCATGCTCCCATGGTCAGTTTACCTGTGGGAGGAGCAGCACAGGTATGATCAGGCAGCCCAGAATGTAATGCAGCCAGCCATAAGAAATCACATTCAACTACTTTAAAGAGGCAGTGCATTCTTTAACATTTTTACCTTTACAAACACTTTAAAGCTTAACTCCAAATATATATATATATATATATATATATATATATATATATATAGATATAGATATAGAGAGAGAGAGAGAGAGAGAGAGAGAGAGAGAGAGAGAGAGAGAGAGCGAGAGCGCTGGGGATTAGTAGCAGGTACAAAGCTCCCTGGTGTGGGCACACTTTCAGGCACAGATACAAGATTAATGGCGTGGAATCAAACAGTGCAGTGTTTTATGGTGCTATTTACAAGTCCATTTACAGGTGCTGTACAGTGCTCCAAAAATAAACAGGGCAAAAGCTTCAAACCAAAATCCTAGCCATGTCCCAGCACTAACTTCACAAATACAAGACCTGACTATCAGGACTGGACAAGCCTAAGGCTTCATGTACACATAGCCTACTTAGGCGGTCAAAACGTTCCTATCCTAAACGCAATTTTTCCACGTTCAGAAGAGGGAGGTTGAGGGAGGTTGAAGTTCCCCTAACTGCAGCAGCTCCTAAACTCTGGTAAAAGCCTATGTGTACATTGACACATAGGGGTTTATTTACTAAATGTGGAGTGTGCAAAATCAGCCTCACTTCTGCATAGAAACCAACCAGCTTCCAGGTTTTATTGCCAAAGCTTAACTGAACAAGCTGAGGTTAGAAACTGATTAGCTTTTCTGTAGAATTGAGCCTGGTTTTGCGCTCTCCACTTTTGCACTTTAGTAAATAAACCCCTTAGGCTTTTCTGACATTGAGTTTAAGAGCTTTGGCAACAAAAAAACGCCAAAAACTCCTAAACTCAAGTCTGGGAGCTGTAGTTTACATGAAGCCTTAGGCTTGTCAGTCTCCAGACATGTAGTATAGGTTTACACCAACCTTGCAGCTCTCTCAGACAGGACATGTCTGTTCCCCAGGTTTGAGAGCTCTGACTGCATGTTCCAGGTGATTTTAAATTGCCCTCAGGGAGAGGACTAAAATTTGAGCTGGACCAAGGATCAGAGATCCCTAAAAGTGTATTAGAGGAACCTGGGAGATGTGTAAACCCGAAACAGGACTTTTCTACTCTCCCTATATATATTAGGCACAATGTATAGCTACTTTTGTGTGCACCATAAGTGTTTACTATCACTAATATTGCCTTGTAAAAGTGACGTTCTCACTATGTTACATCTAACCTGTGTAGAGAACAGAGCTGTGGGAGGGACCCTGCAGACCCACCCACTACAGGCTGCCTGCAGGAAACTGCAGGAGGGGGCGGAGACAAGACCAGTCAACTTGTACATGGAGAGAGCAGTAATGGCTGGTCTTGACTTCAGGAAGCTCCTGCATAAGGCAAGGTTTTACAAGGGGATGATGTAACAGAGGAATACTTACCTTATTCCAGGATGCCACAGCAGCCGATGCCCTACTCTTCTCTCCCTTCCTGGGATGTGGCTGGGCTCACCAACATCATCCATATGATCTTATTATTGCATGATCTCATAGAGAAGCAACATTTCAGGACTATGAAGGGACCTTTCATTAGGTATGTGATGAGGGGTGGCTTCTTGGACAGGTTGTTTTTGGAGGAAAACCACCAGATGAAAGCAGAACTGCAGGTGTTAGGTTGCGTGTACCGTTGCAGTGGGGCCCCCTGCATTGTGATGGTCAACTGCTCATTAAATCTAGGAGTAGTGGTACTTGTTCTCTGCTTCAAAATTGATCTGTGCGATCTATTCAGTGCTGTGGCTTTTCTTTGTTGTGATTGCATGTTAATAACCCTGCATTATACATGATGATGCCAATGGACCACCCACAACCCAGAACACCAGAGAGAGAGGAGGACAGCCCTCGGGCATGGTCAGGGTAGGGTAAGTAATACACCCACCTTCTCATAGACGTAACAAGCATTTAATCCCTGAAGTGTGGGGGCTCCACTGCAAGGGTACTTTTTATCTATTTACTAAAGTTTGGCTTTAAAGTAAGTAATATTCTGATTTCTCTCCTTTCCTAGATAAAGTGAGCATATTATTTTACCAGCTGGGGTTATGGCATTTATAATAGTTTTGCTTTGCACATGTGTCCCAACACCAAATACTTATTTTCCTTTCGAATTCCTCACTACTCTGTTCAGCCGTCGGGAGCCAAAGCAAGTCCTGTGAGAGCACAGTTGTAGCTTACACAGAACTATGGACATTCTGCGTAATAACAGTGTTGTTTCTCAAAAGTCAAAAACTCTAGAAATGCTTCTAGGCTGTTTCATTCTCTACAGAAATGTGTGCGCTATTTTTTACCACCATGATGTAATGGCTGAATCACACTTAAAAAGCCAAGGCCTTAAACTCCCTTCTTCATCCAGAATGTCCTGAAATACATTATCTCAGTATGTGCATGTTTTTGATGAATGTTGTCACCACAGCCAAGTTTCCTTCAATCCAAAACAGAGACTCGGCTAAGCCCAGAGTTTGAACAGTCTGTAGCAGGAAGACATGCTCTACGCAAACATGTAACACTGCGGGTGAGAATAAAGATTCATTTTAATCTTGCTGAATTTAAGGTGGGTGAGGGAACTTAATAGCAAGGTCATGTGGACAATTTAGGGCTCATTGAGACATGCTTTGAAATTTTAGGTATCACAAATGCCCAATAACATGCCTATCACGTTATTGGTGCATATTGGATGCATTCTTTATGCACTTGCGTTGCATTACACAATGACCGCTCCTCAGAGAGCATTTGACAGATGGTGGTAAGCCATTATGTCACCTCCTCACCACCTATTTTAACCCCCTTCACTTAAATGGTTCGCGTTTAGTGGGTGGTAGTGTCCATGGATGCAACAGGGGGTGTACTTCCTGCAATGGCTACGCAGCAAAGCTTTGCAGCATGTGTACACCCCTAGCCACTGCCTTTCCAGCTAAAGGGAGGTGAATGTAAAGGAGCACCCGAAATGCAGTAGTTGTGAAATAAAACTGCTTTATTTGGAGTACAGATGGTAGAATATAGCCAATGCATTTCGGGGGACAAAGGACTACCCCTTCTTCCGGGCTGCTGTTTGAATATGGATCCTGTTGGGGTCTGTCTAGGACCTGAGTATGAGATCGAGGAATGTCAGCTAAGGCTTGAGTGCTATATTCACCTCCCTCGATCACTATGGGGGCGACCACCTGGCCGAACCCTGAGGTAGCAGCCCATACCCATAACAGGGTTTACCATCTTCACAAAACAGTCGGGCATCAATCTCTGGAAAGAAACCTTTCTTACCTTGCCCTTTGGACCTCTCATTTACAATCAGTGACCAACTAAGTCCAGCGCGATTTCTACCCTTCAAAAATAAAGCTAAAGGGGAAGCGGCTGGGGAGCAGTAAAAATGTGCCTCAACTGCATGGCTTTACTGCCCTCCAACTAGTGTATTTGAGTCCTTAGGCTTCTTTCAGACTTGCGGTACTGATTACCACCCTCTGAAGAGCAATCTGCAGTGGGTCAGCACAGCAGTGGCTGACAGGTGTTCAGGAAGCACTACTACTGCATCTTGAACTCCTCTTTTGTTTTGTTTTATTTTAAAGCTGCTGAACCAATTATATATTGTGGGACTTCACCACAACTGCAAGCCAAGCATTCGGCTCATGGTTGTGGTGCAGCCCCATTGAACTCAATAGGCGAGTTTGACAAGTGGTGCTGCCTGTCAAACACTGCACCCCAAGTTAAAAATACTCTGTCTGCGAAGCAAAGCATCAGTGCTGTGGCATGTGCACAGTCCTGTCCAATCGCATTGTTACAGTATGAGAGGTTGGCTGGTAAAACCACAGCTCAGACAACTGTTCCCCCCCCCCCCCCAACTCTCCTCTGGTATTGTGCCTGAAAAAGCCCTTATGGAGTTTATTGCATACTATTCTGTTATACTGTGCTAATACAGAGGTTTCTCTAGATCAATACATTTTAATATAAAATATTATAGATAATATAATTTTTTGCTGTTCTTTAACAAGTGAATAGGTGTGGTTGCCAACCACCGATGAAAGCAAGAAGTAAAACCAGTCTGGGTCATGCAAGGTTGAATGGCACCCGGAGTACCACACCCCAGCAATGCTTGTGGGTGCCTTCCATGGTGATCAGATATCTTAAAAAGCTGACACATGTAGAGCTTCCTAATTTAACACCATCACAGAATGTTGAGGGCACCACATGTCATCACCATCTTGTTAAAGCAAATGTACACTTCTGTATACTTATTACAGGTATTTCTATAGCATCGACAATTTGCGCAGCTCTACATATATATTGTACATTCACATCAATCCCTGCCCTCAAGGAGCTTACAATCTAAGGTTCCCAACTTGCATTGATACATAGAGCCAGTTTAGAAAACAGAGAGGGGTTTAACCCCCCTAGCGGTATTCCCGAGTCTGGCTCGGGGTGGATTTTCAGTACCAAAAGCGGTATCCCCGAGCCAGACTTGGGATCGCATCGCAAGATCCATGTAGAGGTTACTTACCTTGTCCCCTGGATCCTGCGATGTCTCCCCGCTGTGATCTGTGAGCCGCCGTGTCTCGCTCGATTCACAGTGCCGAGCTCCGTTCCCTGCGAGCGTTGCGACGCACGGGGATGGAGTTCGGCGCCAAATTCAAAAAGTGAAAAACACAGTATAGATACAGTATACTGTAATCTTACAGATTACAGTACTGTATCAAATAATTACACATCCCCTTTGTCCCTAGTGGTTTGTCCAGTGCCCTGAATGCAGTTTTATATTATAAAAACTGTTCTTTCAGCCTGGAAACTGGAGATTGTCCATAGCAACCAAAACTATCCCTTTACATCAAAAGTGGTTTTAGAGCTTAGAGCTAGAAAACAGCGATAATAAATTAGAATCACTCGCAGAATTGAGTGATAGTGGGGAGATCCGTCATCAAAAACTGAAAAGTAATGACAGCGACAATTCTGCAACTGAGCAAATTTCAGTGTTTTTGATTTGATTACATTATTGAATACTTTTTATTATTATTATATTATTATTTGGTATAATTATTTATAGTTATTTATTATATTATAATTTATGATTTTGTTTTTCAAACTTTATCATACCCGGGATGTCTACTAGACTCTGGTTCGGACAGATTTAAGTGAATTATTCCTAAGAATTACAGGCCTACAATATAAAATGCCAAATTTCCATGCAAAATAATTGTACCGCTTTCAGCACCTAAAATCTGAAATAATCATACCGCCAGGGAGGTTAAAGAACACGTTAGCCTAACATTTCATATTTCTGTGCTTGCGTTGTTTAAAAAGTATCCTATTCTCTTTGTATTGCTTCCTTTGTGTTAAATAATTGGTGATCCTGCCGGTCTCCCTGCTTTCCTATTTTAAAATGACCATGCTAGGCTAGGCCCCTTCCCAGCGTGATTTGTTTTCTGGCTGTGCTGGGAGCACAACCTGCCTGTCCTTCAATGGCCAAGACTTGTGCTGACAAGCACTCTAGCACCGCCATTCACTGTGATTAGTATACTGCTATTTGTCCACTTCTATCTCCCTAAGCCCCTTATGCACCTGAGAACTGATCACTCACTAATGGTATTTATATTTTAAATATAAATATATATATATATATATATATATATATATATATATATATATATATATATATATATATATATATATATATATATATATACATACATACACACACACACATTTTGCCTTTCATTTCTATTTTAAACTGAATGGGTTGTTTTACAAGGTTAGGGTTCACATATACTTTAATAATACACATCTTCCCTGAACTGAAACATCTGCATTGTCTTTCTATAGGTCAGTCTTACCCAGCAGTGCGAACTTCTCCAGTGTTTTCTTTCCATCCTGTTTGATGCTCAACGGGGTCACAAACCGAACACAAATCTTCTCAAGCTTAGTCATCAGGAGAAAGAAAGAGGGGGGATTTGAAACCTAATCTTAAAAATACTTTGTGTCTCCAAACAAGGATTCAGTTTTCCCAAAGGAGATCTCTATGACTCCTACCGGGACACCATTTGACTCAATGCTAACAATCATACCCAAGACAATACGAGATGCCATGACTCCATTGTCCCACCTAAATAAATAAGAATGGCTTTTTGTTATGCGAAGGTTAAACCTTGCTTGGTCACTGCTTTTGCCACATATATGGCTGTGGAAATAGGTGGTTTGTTTAAAACAGCATTCATAGATATGGCTTGGAGATTCCGTACAATCAAATAATGGAAATATGTTCACTGTTTTGGTAAAGCAAAATTGAAAGTAAATAGACACCAATAGTATTTAGTGAAACAGAACACAGACTGAGAAAACACTGCACATAGTTTTCCACCCTGGTGTCCCTTTAAATAGTTCTAAACACCCAGGGGTCTGGAGCAGTCACATGATCGGAAGCTGGTTCTTCCGGTTAGCAATATTTAGAGCCTAAAGCCTCGTACACAGGATCGGATTTTCCGCAGACAAAACCTCGGACACCCGAAGGCGTGTGCCTGGAATTTGTCTTGCACACAAACGGTAAGGAATTGTCAGCCAACAAACACGAACGTAGTGACGTACTACGTGGTTTTTCAGCTCTTTAGCGCCACCCTTTGGGCTCCTTCTGCTAATTTCGCGTTAGTAGAATTTTGGTGAGTGTTAATTCGTGCTTTTCATTTCGCGCTTTTCATTTTGTGATTTTCATTTCGTGCTTTTTCAGTTCGTTTCTGAACGGCCGTTCGTCAACCAGACATGTTGGGGAATCGGAGGAGATAACGTGTTATTTATTATTGGCCTTGGAGTTTTTGCTTTGACCCAAGTCCAGTCCAGGAACAGGAGGAGGAGGAGGAGGTCTTGGACCAAAAATTGGTTGCTTTATTAATCGTGACCAATAATGTTGTTGACCCCCTATATTAAGAAGCAGGATACATGCATGAGGCTTTTATTTTTTGGTTGAATAATAACGATTTGATTTGTTATATTTTCTATATTTTTGGATGCATAGAATGCACTTTTTGGTTAAGTTCTATTGGCAGATAGCATATCTAATTTTATTTGCTTTTTATTTGTTTTCTTTTTTTAATGCACAAAAAAAAAAAATCAAGTAACGGCTTCACTGCAAGAATAAAGGCGGCCAACAGAGCAAAGATATAAAGTATATATCACAAAAAAGGGGAACCCTTAATGGGATTGAATGCTGCTTGAAGCTGGCAAAAACTGACAAGCCATGCTGTGCATGAAGCATATATTGAGGAAGCATGCCCCTGGGAGACAGCCTGCCGCTGTACAAAAACATGACAGGTATTCTAACCCCTTTCCGCTTTTGCCTTTATTTATACTTTAAGCTGGCCACACACGGGTAGATTTTGGTATGAATATTTGTAGGAACAATCTTATTAGTACATTCAAGAATACCATCAGAGACTTGAAGAATGTCATTCAAAAGTACTACAAAATTGTATTTGCTTTTAACATTCGATTTTGGAATAGACAGAATTTCCCAAATGAAAACCATATTTACTGTTAGAAAGAGCCAGCGCAAAAAAGGTGACCGGGGAGGAATCTCCAGCACACAGCCTGTGATTGACAGCCTCAGCTCTGCTGCTATGTGAAGAGAGGGGTGTGTCCCTTCCCTCCAATCAGCTCTCAGAGCTCTCCTCACTGAGCTGTACAGTGTGCTTTCTGGCTTTCTGACAACTCAGACAAGCTATATAAATTTGGCACTTTGAACGTCTACAAATAGACAGGTACAACTTATGTGGAGGATTTGTATTACCTCTGTGTATCACCTGAGGCCATCACATCACTGGAAAGGGTTTATAATCACTTTAAATTAAGCCTAAAATGTTGAATATAGCTTTGTAATATTAGCTTCTCTATTGGGTTGCTGAGAATTGCAAGAATGAATGTTATGTTGTGCTGTGTTACTTTCTACATATGCAAACCCTGCCCCATGATCCTACAAATATTTGTCTCTCCTCCGTAAAGGGTGGAAACATTAACTATTGGCTTTTCTCTGTCCCATTCTTAAAAGCCACAAGATCTTCAGGCTATAACAATGCAGCTCTTAAAACCAGCCCAGACTTCCATGAACAACATCCAAATGCCTCAATAGGAATAAGAGATCTTACAGGGGTCTCAAACTGGTGGCCCTCCAGCTGTTGCAAAACTACAAGTCCCATCATGCCTCTGCCTGTGGGAGTCATGCTTGTACCTATCAGCCTTTGCAATGCCTCATGGGACTTGTAGTTTCGCAACAGCTGGAGGGCCGCCAGTTTGAGACCCCTGTATCGAGAATGACTGGCAAGTATCCTTATCAATAAAATGACGGGGCTGTCAAAAAAAAAAAATCTCTTCACAAATCTGGAATAAACATATTTAACACAGGACGTGTTCCAGTAGCGGTGGCGTCAGTCTGCGTGAGTTGATGGAGCTTTGGCACAAGCAAATAAACAGCTACAGGTTATGCGAGCGATTTCTTCCTGCTCAGCCTTTAAGATCGGCTCAAACCACAAAATTCTCAGCCTCAGCAGGTCTGCGGACAGCTGTGTGTGAGCTGTATGTCAAAAGATTCTGTTAGTTTCTCATCGATGTAGTAGCAGTGAAGGCTACTGACATTTGCTAAAAGAGAAGGCAAGAAAGACACTGGCACTGCAGCCATTTTTTTTTTGCACTTAAAGTAGACACAAAGCCAATCATTAACCACTTAAGGACCGGAAAAATTTGCCCTCTTAATGACCAGGCCATTTTTTGCGATGCTACACTGCGTTGCTTTAACTGACAATTGCGCGGTCGTGTGACACTGTACCCAAACAAAAGTCATGTACTTTTTTTCCCACAAATAGAGCTTTCTTTTGGTGCTATTTTAACACCTCTGTGGTTTTTATTTTTTTGCACTATAAACAAAAAAAGACTGACAATTTTGAAAAAAAAAAAAAAAAAATTTACTTTTTGCTATAAATATCCCCCAAAAAATGTAAAAAAAAAAAAACAACTTTCTTCATCAGTTTAGGCCGATATATATTCTTCTACATATTTTTGGTTATAAAAATTGCAATAAGCATATATATTGATTGGTTTGCGCAACAGTTATAGCGTCTACAAAATAGGGGATAGATTTAAGACATTTTTATTATACATTTTTTTTTTTTTACTAGTAATGGTGATGATCAGTGATTTTTAGCAGGACTGCGACATTGCAGTGGACAGATCGGACACTTTTGACACTTTTTTGGGACCATTGACATTTATACAGCTAAAAAAAGCCACTGATTACTGTATAAATGTCACTGGCAGGGAAGGGGTTAACACTAGGGGGCGATCAAGGGGTTAAGCATTCCCTAGGGAAGTGTTTATAACTGTGGGGTCAGTGTAGTGGCTGGGGGAGGAGACAGATCGCTGTTCCTAATCACTTGGAACAATCTGTCTCTCCTCCCGTACAGAACGGGGATCTGTCTGTTTACATTGACAGATCCCCGTTCTGTCTCTCTCAGGGGCGATCGCGCCCCCCCCCTAGTGATCTTAAAGCGGCCAACGTACCATGACGCCGATTCGCCCAGGAGAGCCAACCTGCCGCAGTATAACTGCGGTGGCTGGTCTTTAAGTGGTTCAAAACCAATAAAAATTTTATAATAAAATATTTAAAATAGTAACCCTGATCCTGCCGTGAAGATCATTGTTCAGAGACTTTCTGTTGCAGAAGAACAATGCTCTGCCCCCTGATTGCTCTATTGCATGGTCATTCTACTGTCTGTGATACTTTTTTAATTCCACCAACAGTTACATTTTCAGGATAAGATTTTGGGGTATACCCCCTTCTAAAGTCCAAGGTACTGCTTAAACCTTAGAAGAAGGGGGGGGGGGGGTATAAACCAAAGTTCGTCCTGAAAAATTAAAGTAGGAGTTCAGCCTAAAACTAAAATCTCTAAATCTATTTTCAGCCACAATCTAATGATGCCCCGTACACGCGGTCGGATTCTCCGACGGAAAAAGTGCGATCGGATTGTGTTGTCGGAAATTCCGATCGTGTGTGGGCTCCATCTGACTTTTCCGTCCGAATTTCTGACACACAAATTTTGAGAGCAGGATATAAAATTTTCCGACAACAAAATACAATCGGTTATATTCCGATCGTGTGTACACAAATCCGACGCACAAAGTGCCACGCATGCTCAGAATAAATTAAGAGACGAAAGCTATTGGCTACTGCCCCGTCTATAGTTCCGACGTACGTGTTTTACGTCACCACGTTCAGAACGATCGGATTTTCCGACAACTTTGTGCTACCGTGTGTATGCAAGACAAGTTTGAGCCAACATCCGTCGGAAAAAATCCATGGATTTTGTTGTCGGAATGTCCAATCAATGTCCGATCGTGTGTACAGGGCATAAGACTTGCCTATCTAGCCATATAAAGATAAAATCACTATACATATGTTTTCTGAAGCTGCTCCAGGCCAGGTCCAGCGGGTGCAGAAGGAGCAGCCGACAACGGAAGCCCCATAGTAATTATATGGGTGACGTCACTTCCTAGGCATTTCACAGCCGTTTGTCGGCTGTTTCCTGCACAGAGCTTCCCCACTGGAACCTGGACCTGAGCGGCTTCAGAAAAGGTATGTATAGAGATTTTTGCTTTACAGTCCTAGATACTGTAGGTTAGTCTTCAATTGTGGCTGCAAGTAGATTTAGAGATTTATTTTTAGGCTGAACTTCCACTTTAAGCCCAGGTTCACATTAAGGGGGGGTTTGAAATTGTGCGAGTTCAGCTGAACTTGCACGATTTCAAACCAGCAATGCAGTCTGACTTCGGGGGGCTGTGCGGGTTCATGCACAGCTGTCTATTCAAATCGACCTCAAAGTCATCAAAAGTGGTACAAGAACTACTTTTGGGAATCGGTGTGGCGCCGCAAAATCGGTGTTGCACCGATTCGGACAGTGCCGTTGCCGGCAATAGCCGGCGATTTGACATATCAAATCGCATGTAAAAATGGACCGCTGTGAACGTGGGCTAACTGTTATTGATTATTTAACATATTAGTGCACTTTTCGCAAGTGCACTAATATGGCTACAGTCACATTTACATCTGGAGGAAAGGAGCCTATACAGAAAGGCTTCTTTACTGTAAGAGCTGTGAAAATATGGAATAAACTCCTGGTTCTTGCCAGTTCAAAAGATTGTTTTAAAAAAGAGCTGGATGTGTTGCTAAATGTACAAAATATAACTGGATATTAACATTTATAGGTAATACCACCAGGCATTATTGAGGGAATATCCCATTGGTTCCTGCGGGATCTGGAAGAATTCTTTTCCCCCGTTGGAGTAAATTGAACCATTCTTTGTAGGTTTATTTTTACCTTCCTCTGCATCAACTCTGGGTATAGGATTGTGTATATGGAGGTTTTTTAGTTTTTTCTATTGGTTAAAATAGATGGACTTGTGTCTTTTTTTCAGCCTGACTAACTATGTAATTACATCTGGAGGAAAAGAGCCTTTACTGAAAGGCTTCTTTACAATAAGAGCTGTGATAATATGGAGTAAACTTCATAAAGAACTTGTTCTGGACAGCTCAGTAGATTGTTTTAATAAAAAAGCTGGATACATTCCTAAATGCACAAAATTTAACTGGATGTTTACCAGGGAAAGTTGATCCAGAAAAATATCTGATTGCCTCCCAGGAGATAATGAAGAATTTTTTTGCCCACTGGAGTAAATTGGACCATGCTTAATTTTTTTTTACCTTCCTCTGCATCAACTCTGTGTATATGGAGGTTTTTCATTAAAAAAAATTTCGGCCTAACTATATAATTAAAAAAGTGTAATGACAAAAAATTCTTAATAAGGATCAATAGTTAAAAAAGTGTTATGGACAGTACTGAACTCTGTTGTTGCAAGTGCATTTATCAATGCATGATAGTCACATTAAACACTCTGTCAGTAAAGATTACAGCAAGCTCTGGTGACACATATTGCACAGGCATGTCACCATCAGGAAACCCACCCTGAGAAACACCATGCAGCCACTGTACATTGACACAGGAAGTGGATGCAAAGAGGCTGCAAGAAATCAACACTGCTGAAATACAACAAAGGATGAAAAAACAGTATTTAACCAGGTCCGGAATGCCCCATAGCAGAAATACTGCTGCAGGGCGGCCCTCCTGCGCAGAATTACATATATACTGTATATACGTGAGTATGCACTTCCGCCTAGGGGGCCGTGCGCGTGTGTTGCCGACGGGCTGCTTGTGCTGCCAATCTGCAGGTGCCAGGCACTGCATGTCCACCGGCACCCACCGATCGCCAGGCAAAGACACAGAACAAAGCTCTGTCTATGTAAAGGCAGAGCATCATTCTAACAGGGGGGGGGGAGTGATGGATTTTGTGTTCCTGTAAAAGCAAGGATTAAAATCTATTCCTTCCCTTAGTAAAGCACCTAACAAAGTACACATAAACACTGGCTAGGCACACAGTTAACCCTTTGATAGCCCTAGATGTTTAACCCCTTCCCAGCCAGTGTCGTTAGTACAGTGATAGTGCATATTTTTAGCACTGGTTCCCACAAAATGTCAAAAGTTTCAGTTAGTGCCTGATTGTCTGCCACAATGACTAAAAAAACATTCAGTCAGGGTTTACATTTATTTTAAAAAGTAACGTTTGTTGAGAAAAAAAAAAAAAACATTCTCCTCTGGGTGATTACTGTACAGTACATTGCAGGGATTTTAACTGTGTTGCAGATTCAGAACAGAATAGCTGCTTGTTCGTCCATGTGCTGAGTAGATCTGTATGGGAGTGATTTTATCATTATCAATCAGCTGCCGCACTTGTACGGCTCTAATGAGGAATGTGACAGGATCTGCATCCCTTTAAATGTGATTTCCCTTTGAAAAATCTCACCAAAAATTACATTTTTGTTGCAGAGGATGACCAAAATCTGTCATGTATCTTAGTGCAGACTTCTGGGAAAATCAAAAATTCAATCACACAAGCAGAAAATTACATTTCTGAGGGCATTCTGTACACCATCTGTGTACAAACGCCTCCAGGTCGCCATATTGCATTTTACAGAAAATTACAGAGCTGCAGATTGAAAAGGAAAGGTCATTTCTAATAACATTCAATTCAATATGACTCAATAGTACATGCTATTTTTTTATTTACTATTTTTTTATACAAAAGTGGAGTCACCCTTTAAGTTTTAAAGCCCATTCACACCCTATGTGTTGTGTTGTGCTAGACAGCCTTGCCCAATGTAGTCCCCATGTTTATGACAAAAGAAAAAACTTGGTTCCTTATGACAGACTGCTGATGTGAACAAGCCCTTAGCATCAGTTAACCGTAACAAAAATTAGACAAACACAAATGTGAGAAAGTATAATCTCAAGCATAACCTTCATTAGCTTGTGCCAAAGCTTCCTAAGTCAACATGCACTCCATATAAACTGACCACCAATGTTATGGAGCACACACCATTAACCACCAACATTTAATGGGGCACTCATCATTGACCAAAATTGTTATGGCATCCTCACCATTGATCGCCACATTTAAAGGAGCACTCACCACTGACCACCAATGTTATGGAGCACTCACCACTGACCACCAATGTTATGGAGCACTCACCACTGACCACCAATGTTATGGAGCACTCACCACTGATCACCAACATGTAGCCTCCCTGGCGGTTTTCCCGAGTGTGGCTCGGGGTTAAAATTCAGGACCATTAGCGGTAACCCCGAGCCACACTCAGGATTACATCGCAGGATCCTGGTGCCTCCTTACTTACCTTGTCCCCGGGATCCTGCGATGTCCCCCGCAGTGTCTGCGGGCTCCGTTCTCTGCCCGAAGCCTCTCTGTGCCAGGCTCCATTCCCTGCGAGCGTCGCGACGCACGGGGTCGGAGCCGGGCGGCAAATTAAAAAAAAAGTAAAAATCATAACACATACAGTACTGTAATCTTACAGATTACAGTACTGTATGAAATGATTTCACATCCCTTTTGTCCCCAGTGCTTTGTCCTATGCCCTGCATGCAGTTTTATATGATATATACTGTTCTTTCTGCCTGGAAACTGGAGTTTGTCCATAGCAACCAAAAAGTGTCCCTTTACGTCAAAAGTGGCTTTAGACCAGCTAGAAAACAGCGATAGTAAATTAGAACACTTGCAGAATTGAGCGATAGTGAATCGTGGGGAAATTTATTTTATTACTATTTATTTTTATTTTTTTTACTTATTTATTTTTATTTATTATATTATAATTTATGTTTTTGTGTTTCAAACTTTATCATACCCGGGATATCTACTAGACTCTTGTTTGGACAGATTTAAGTGTGTTATTGGTAAGAATTACAGACCTACAATATAAAACGCCAAATTTCCATGCAAAATAATTGTACCGCTTTCAGCACCTAAAATCAGAAAGAATCATACCGCCAGGGAGGTTAAGGACACGCACATTATTGACCCACGAGGTCCTTACCACTGACCACCGTCATACGGGACTGCTGACTCCTGACCACTGAAATGTGCAAGCTGTTCTGTTTATTACATAGTCCTGACCCCTGCACTATAACTACTACATGCTGCTTCCTCCACTAAAGCTGAACATAGATGGCGAGATTTTTGAATTACAATTCGTAGAAAAGTCTTAAGAAAATTTGTACGAAAAATTCCTGGAACATTCTCAGAACATTTGTTTGTCATTTTAAAAAATTACGTTTGCTTTTGAAATTAACAACCTAGAAATTTGGTTAAAAGAGAAAAAATTTCCATCCTGCTTCACATTTTCCTATCACTGCAGTCGAAAACAAACGTCGATTTGGCCCACTAATGATTAGAAAAGTGAACAAAGCTTTTTTTTCCCAGAAATTTTGGTTAGAAATTCTACCTGTCTATGGCCAGCTTAAACAATCTTGGGGCATTTTAGCTCATCCTGAAATGTGATACATCATTTTTTTTTTTTTTTTAGTCCTTTTTCCTTTATATAGTATAACCAATATGTCCAACCAGTTGAAAATGTTCCTCAAAAGGCCAAGGTGAAGGATACTGCTTGTCCACCATTGTAATGTAATTTATAATATTCTTAAAATAGAATTATATTATAAGGGTGTTATAAGCCAAGCAGTCTCTTTCCACTTTTTTGTTTGGGGAGCATTGTGAATTGGTTGAATGGAGTGGTTAGCTGAATCTAAAATCAGGTATTTTATTCAGTGTTCTACCGAAAGCTTATAACTAAATACCAATGACTCCTCCATTTGGTAATAATTAACAATTATCATTAAATAGGACCTTGAGATCTAGCATTGTGTGTGCTTTTTACAGTAAAAAAAGTGGTTATTAAATACAATAAAAAAAGTGAATAAAAAAATTCAGAATTAATTTTATTACAGTGTTGTATTTCTGAGTAATTGTCAGTCAAACTATCACAACAATGGAAACAGAAAGATGACCCAGTAATGAAGGGGTATATACAGACTAGTATTTAAAGAGTAACATTCCCCTCGGGGGGGATCTATGTACATTACAAGTATTTTAGCATACTTTGTTGCAAATTCCTACCTTTTGTTATTCTGAAAAAATCCCTGTGCCTGTGTCCATGTGAGAAATTGAATCTAATGGAAGTAGTTTCATAATTATCAATCAGCTGCAGCACCTGCAGGGCACTAATGATGAAAGCAGCTGGGCCTGTATCCCTTTAGATTTCCTATTGGGAATATCTCACCAAAAATTACATTTTTGTTGCAGGGGATGCCTGAAATCTGACTTGTATCTTAGTACAGACTTCTGGGAAAATCAGTGAGCCAATCATAAAAGCAGGAAATGACATATCTGGGGGGCTTTTTCTACACATTCTGCGTACAGAACACCTCCAGGTTGCCATATTGCATTTTCAGAAAATTACAGAGCTGCAGAATAAAAAGGAAAGGACATTTTTAATAACATTCAATCACATTATGACTTGTGTATGTGTATGCGCTATATTATTTTTTCTTTATTTGCAATCTTTTTGTTCCCCACGAAAGTGGTTAATAAACTTGTGACCTATTAAACTTTTTGCTTCTTTCAAGTAAATGTTAACCACTTGCCGTCCGCCGTATAGCAGAATGACAGCGGCAAAGTGGTTTCAATATCCTGACTGGTCATCATATGACGTCCGCAGGTTATTGAGCCGCTGCACGCCCCCGGGGGCGTGCATTGCGGTGATCGTTGTTGCGGGGTGTCAGTCTGACACCCCGCAACAACGATCTAGGTAAAGAGTCTCTGACAGAGACTCTTTACCAAGTGATCAGCCGTGTCCAATCACGGCTGATCACAATGTAAATAGGAAGAGCCGGTGATCGGCTTTTCCTCACTCGCGTCTGACAGACGCGAGTAGAGGAGAGCCGATCGGCTGCTCTTCTGACGGGGGGGGGGGTCTGTGCTGATTGTTTATCAGCACAGCCCCCCCCCCCTTGGATCCCACCCAGGACCACCAGGGAAGCCGCCCAGGACCACCAGGGAAGCCATCCAGACTGGACCACCAGGTATGCCCCCTAGACCCCCAGGGAAATACTAATCTGTGCCCAGGCAGCTGCCAATCAGTGCCCACTCACAATGCCTACCACTGCCAGTGCCACCAGGGATGCCTATCAGTGCCGCATATCAGTGCCCATCAGTGCCACGTATCAGTGTCGCCTATCAGTGCCCAGCAGTGCCGCCTATCAGTGCCCATCAGTGCCACCCATAAGAACCCATCTTTGCAGCCTTTCAGTGCCCATCAGTGTCGCCTATCAGTGCCCATCAGTGCCCACCAGTGCCACCCAGTGCCACCCATGAGTGCCCATCAATGCTGCCTATCAATGCCCATCAGTGCTGCATATCAGTGCCACCTACCACTGCCCATCAGTGCCGCAAATCAGTGCCCATCGTCAGTGCTTATCAGTGCCTGCTCATTGGTGCCACCTCATTGGTGCCGCCTTATCAGTGCCCATCAGTGAAAGAGAAAAATTACTTATTTACAAATTTTTTAACAGAAACAAAAGCAAAACTTTTATTTTTTTCAAAATTTTCAGTCATTTTTTATTTGTTTGGAAAAAAATTAAAACCGCAGAGGTGATCAAATACCACCAAAAGAAAGCTCTATTTGTGGGAACAAAATGATAAAAATTTTGTTTGGGTACAGTGTTGTATGACCGCGCAAACTGCGACAGCGCTGAAAGCTGAAAATTGGTCTGGGCAGGAAGGTGTATAAGTGCCCTGTATTGAAGTGGTTAAAATCAGCATTTCTTAATGGTCATTACTACAACAGAACGCACAAAAGCAGCATTTTTGGTTGTCTAACAGGTAAAGAAAACTAAGGACCTCAGTATGCCATTCGTATGATTTACCATATTGGTTTAATGATCTTGTCATCCACTTGCATACACAAACTTGCAATGCATGCATATCATAATTTAAATTATTATGTCTTGGGTAGAAAAACCATGTGAGAAACAAGACCTCTCATTCAATGAACTGTTCCCTTGACTGCTGATTGTATTTAAGCTCCGTCATCCTTTTTAAGTTTTTGAAGTGGATGAAAATAATAAATACTATAGCCTTTTAAACATACTGAGACGCAGAAGCGTTGATATTCTCAGTGGTTTTGGAATCGTGGGAAGGCCTCATCAACCCTACGGCACCTCAGTACTGCAGTCACAATGGTTAACCATGCATCTCTTCTAGATCTGTTTTCTCCTGGAGGAAAATCAATAAACGGAGATTTGTCCGACTTGTATGTATAATGAGATTTTCTGTAGTGTGTTCTTGTTTCTAACATACTCCCTCTAGTAAATAAAGACCCTTGGGGAGAACACGGATGACACAGGTTACCACACTGATATGACCAGCACCATGGCTTCTGTTTTAAAGCCAACAGAAGAAGCTCTGCTAGATCCTCAGAACAGCAATATAGTTTTTATGTGTGAATGTGATGCTGAAGCCGTGTGCCTAAGCCTGTGATAATGAGGAATACAAAGCACGGTAATGCCAAAAGTGGTTGTTTACTACATTTTACTTATGAAACATAGCCTTAACAGCAAATGAAAATGCTTCTGGTGACCAAAGTCTACAGTTTTCTAACAAACGTACCTGATCCATAGAATTAAAAGTGATACAAGCTCATGTAAAAAAAAAAAAAATATATATATATATATATATATATATATATATATATATATATATATATATATATATATATATATATATATATATATATATATATAAATAAATGCAGCGCTTACCCCCGAAGGAGTGGCTTAATAATGGTTATATCCATAATTCACGTTTACCACCTAACCCATCGCAGCCCATACAATCTCTTGCTTTATTAATTAACATGAACTGGGATGGGAGAAGGACTTCTTTTGAGATGCTCTTTTGTTACATTATCATCTTTTCACTGTCTCTTATGGAAGAACTAGAATCATTTGCAGATAATAGGAAATCACTTTGTGTGATTTCTTTAATCAGGGAAGATGGAAGTAGATTTGATAGAGAATAATTGGTAAAGAGTCACTCTGAATAACTTCTTCATCTGCATGACCTTTTAAGAACAGTCCGTATCTCTATATGTGTGCTTGCAGCTTCACCGCTACCTTTTTACCACTACTTCCCATCTACACGGTACTTCCAAGTTGAGCCGAGAAAGAGTCACTCTGAATAACTTCTCCCGTCTGACTGATTGGAGTCCCTGGGGCATTGCTGAACCCAAAGTCACAGGCCATCACCGCCTGTCTCACTGACTTGCGTACTAACATCCCTCAGCCTCTGGCAGTACCCTTCCCTTGGGCTTTCACTCACGTGATCAATAGTCCATGTGCCACTCATAAACGATCGATCGCCCAGTTTCCTTCCGCTTTGTTGCTACTTCTTAGTTCCTTTTTCTCCTTTATGGCCCGACACCAGCGACTACATGATGTAAGGTGTCGTCTTTTCCTCTATGGAGACCGGTCGCAAGGGGGGAGCTCCGTTGGGGGAAAATCTCTCCCCTCCGGGAACCAGGCTGGCTTTTCCACGCTCGAACCGGAAGACCCCTCCTAAACCATGTGACCCAGCTTTTTATGAGAGTCCCGGGCATTACCAAGCAAATTAATGATTGGCCGAGACTAGCATACAAACTACCTGCCACTCAAATGAGAAATGAACAAAACAGGCCTGCTGTAATAGCACAAGACAGTTTACAATGTCAGGTAAATTTAGACAAACAAAAAGGTCACCTACCTAAAAGTAGGTGCCTGCTACATATATATATACCAACACCTTTGCAGTCATTGTGCTATTTGCTGAGTGTTTGGTGTGCTCCTGTACCTTTAAGAAGGGATGGGGTCCCCTTCAGTCCACCTGACCTCGTTTATCCATCAGAATGCATGTGCCTCCACTATGGGAACACTCATATTTTAGTGTTAGGACCACAGATATCCGGGTGCCGTGACATGGCTCTGTGGCTTACGCATGCGTTTGCAAATGCATGTGGACTAAACTCCTGTTTTTAACGCATACTGTTAGACAGGTCAATTTGGTTGTCTGCAAGCTGGTGGTAAGTAGGCTTTGTTTTTTTCCTGGGCATTCCCCAGACTTTGTTGTGTTTTATATATATATATATATATATATATATATAATATATATATACACATATATATACATAGACATAGATATATATATATATATATATATATATATAAAAAATAACATTTTATAATATCTCTCTATCTATCTCTCTCTAATATCTCTCTATCTCAGGGGTAAACACTTACAGATACATTAATGAAGCTCCAGGATGCAAGTGTTTAATTGTGAAGCCAAGAAGATGTGTTCAAAGTCTATGAGATTTCTTTGGCCAAAAATTACCCTCAAAAAATTTCAAAGATAGATGCACAAGAGACATTGGGGGTTAATTACGAAAAGGCAAATCCACTTTGCACTACAAGTGCAAACTACAAGTGCAAAGTGCACTTGAAATTGCACTGAAAGTGCACTTGGAAGTTCAGTCGCTGTAGATCCGAGGGGGACATGCAAGGAAAACAACAGCATTTTATCTTGCACATGATTGGATGATAAAATCAGCAGAGTTTCCCCTCATTTCAGATCTACCCCTCAGATTTACAGCGACTGCACTTCCAAGTGCACTTTCAGTGGAATTTCAAGTGCACTTTGCACTTGTAGTTTGCACTTGTAGTGCAAAGTGGACTTGCCTTTCGTAAATAACCCCCCTTGTTTGCACACTACTCCAATTTGTTATGGACATATATTTAACTTAGCTTTTTCAAAAGGTAGAGTGATATACAACGTAGGAGCATGATATATTGCTGAAACACTTCTGAAATCTGCTATGACCTGTAATACTAGCCTAAAGCAAAACAAAAAAATGTATGTATAAAGTTGAGCAGCAGACTACAACACAAAATACATCCCTAGTAACCTATTTACCACTTTTAAGCATTTTTAGAATGCTAAAAAATATACTATACCTTGTTTCTATTCATCCCCTCAAGAATTTAATTTAATGCAGGCCCTAGACTAACACATTGGTTTATAAGGCTAGGATTATTAACGTTAGATTTATAATTTTCTCCACTATGCTTGTTTTTTTTTTTTTTTCATGTGTAGCCTTAAATCAACCATATACAGTATATGTATAAGGGCTTTACCAAGAGTTATGCAAACGTGATAATTACATTTTAACCACTTAAGGATGGAGCCTCTTTCTGAGATTTGTTGTTTACAAGTTAAAAACAGTTTTTTTGCTAGAAAATTACTTAGAACCCCCAAACATTATACATTTTTTTTCTAACACCCTAGAGAATAAAGTTGCAATACTTCCCGTCACACTGTATTTGCGCAGCGGTCTTACAAGTGCACTTTTTTGGGAAAAAGTACACTTTTTTGAATTAAAAAAATAAGACAACAGTAAAGTTAGCCCAATTTTTTTAATATATTGTGAAAGATAATTTTATGCCAAGTAAATTGATACCCAACATGTCACGCTTCAAAATTGCGCCCGCTCGTGGAATGGCGACAAATGTTTACCCTTAAAAATCTCTATAGGCGACTTTTAAAAAAATTCTACAGCATGTTTTGCGTTACAGAGGAGGTCTAGGGCTAGAATTATTGCTCTCTTTCTACCGATCACGGCAATACCTCACATGTGTGGTTTGAATACCGTTTTCATATGTGGGCTCTATTCACGTAGGCGTTCGTTTCTGATTTATTTTACCTTTTATTTTTTATTTTTACACTGTTCTTTTAAAAAAAAAAAAATGTGTCACTTTTATTTCTATTACAAGGATTACAAGGATTTATTCCTATTACAAGGAATGTAAACATCCGAAACATATAAAAAACATATACAAACAACATTTAAAAAAAAGCATGACAGGACCTATTAAATATGAGATATGGGGTCAAAAATACCTCAGATCTCATATTTACACTAAAATGCAATAAAAAAAAAAAAAAATTGTCATTTGAAAAACAAAAAAAAATGTCCATTTAAGAGCTATGGGCGGAAGTGACGTTTTGACGTTGCTTCGGCCCTGCAATGGTATGGAGATGGGTGGCGGCCACCTTCCCCTCACTCGTCCCCATACCCAGGAAAGACATGGATCCGATCGCCTCCGCCGCTACCGACGGCTCCGGTAAGCGACGGAGAGCACAGGAGAGCAGCGGGAGGGGGGGGCTCTCTCCCATAAAAGTGATCTCGCAGCGAAACCACCGCAGAGACCACTATTATCAGAATCCAGACCGCCGAAGAAGAGGATACCAGGGATATGGCAGCTGCTGCCATAACAAGGATATCCCTCTTCAAAGTTAGGACGTATATCGGCGTGCGGCGGTCCGGAAGTGGTTGGTAGAGTAACTCTTCCTGTAAGATAACTCTTTTTCTTTTTTATTGTGGGTAAATAATGGATTCTCCAAGCAGAACTAATGTGCCGTCACTGAGTTCTTGATGTTCTACACTATAGTCTCTTTTCTGGTTATACTCAGGTCTGGTGTAAACAGCTGGCTGGCTGCCTTTATGTCATTTACTGTACTATGTATTAACCCTTATAGGTCACTTAAATGTCACATGTTGGTAGAGTAACTCTTTCTCTATAGTAAAACGTATTTTTCATTGCAGGCAAATAATGGATCCAAGCAGAAACAATGTGCTGCCACTCAGTTCTTGACGAAGGAGGGGTGCAGGCTGTCCAAAATGCACAGAAGGCTACAGAATGTTTATGGAGATGACAGTATTACCAAGATTCACAAGTGATAAGACCTTGCTCTTATCAATGGTGTCACCTCTGACATTCTGTAGACTTCTGTGTATGTCGAACAGCCTGCACCCCTCCTTCGTCAAGAACTCAATGGCAGCACATTGTTTCTGATTGGATCCATTATTTGTCTGCAATGAAAAAGAAGTGTTACTATAGAGGGAGAGTTACTCTACCAACACGTGACATTTAAGTGACCTATAAGGGTTAATACATAGTACAGAACATGACATAAAGGCAGCAAGCCAACGGTTTACACCAGACCTGAGCATAACCAGAAAATAGACTATAGTGTAGAACATCTTTAAAACAGATCTACCATGAGTATTCAGTCAGATGCAGGCTAAAAGACCAAATAAGGCTTATTTTATTTTGAGGTTGTCATCAGCACATGTTTCTTATACCAACTGAGTGGTCCCCTTAGTTCTGGAGTTAAAAGATGTTTTAGCGCACACTACCAACGAGGTTGCTATGCTTTATGCTGTGTTTACCAGCTGAAAAGCTGCTCATTGACTTTTAATGGATCTCCTGGCATTAGGGTGTGGAAGCCAAGATGAATACCACCCCAAGTGACTTTTACAATCAAGTCTATTTCAACTTGGTAAAAAGATGTAAATGCAGTATTTTTTTTTTTTTTGGTATCATAGTTCAGAAAATTGTGGTTCATGCAGGAAGAAAGCACAATAAGCCTACTATACCAGCAGAAAACCTATTCACACATGGTGGCTAAATGATTAGCCCTGTTCCATTATAGTTCTGTGTTCCAGGTTTAAATTATGTAATTTGAGTGTGATTCCTCCAACTGTTTTTTTTTCCCCCAAATATACCAATAGTTTAATTGGTTACCTCCTAAAATGTAATAATGCACATGCAAGCATGTCAATGTGAAGCATATTAGACCTAATGTATACAGTACAGCCTGAAGGAGGTAAAATATATTTGTTGTATTGCAGTAAGGAATTAGATTTTTCATCTTTTTAATAGGGGATGATACATGAATTAAACATTAATGGGAATGCAATGGGCAATACGCTTTCCTTTCCTACAGTCTTTATACATGAGGCCTACTGTGGGTTATACAAAAGAAAAAAAGGTTTTGTATGATGGAACAAGATGTGGAGTAAACTGGACCCAACTAACCCTAAAGGCAGCAGACTCACTCGGGAGCATGCTGAGTGACTTAGCACAGATCAGAAGGACAAGGACAGCAGGGACAGCGCTGGTAGGTGCCATCCCAGGAGCCTTTCTTTTCCATGCTTGACATGAATAAAGGGATTAGGATGGTATGTTTCCGCTAGCTCTCTCGGCTGCACAATAGGCTCCAAGGTTTAGTGTCACACTTTCTGATACAAGTACAGCAGGCTGTCAATCAGATTTCATCAAGACACTTGTGTCACTTCTATAATCTTATTAGCAGATAAAAACGGGCAAATCCTTCCTAGAATAGATAGTTACATTTTGTAGCTCACACGATTTCTTTAATCCATCTGCTCATCAGCCCATGTAGCGGCTCCAGAGGAATTTGGCGTTCAAAAAAAAAATAGGATGTAGGTTTGGGATGTAAATGACATGGGAATTCGGTGGACACAATTCCTAATTCAACCAAAATCTTTAACCAACTTTATTGCAAACTACATTTAATGGTTCATTGGTCTGACAACAATGCATCGCTGTGTACAGCTAAAATCGGATGGATTTTATGGAAGGAAGGAGATGTATCGCTGGATTTAAAGGCACGTGAATTTCGCCTCCGGTCAGATCTTATTTAAAAGACAAAGTTGTCCACTTATTGAAAACACAGCTTTTTTTACTTTTAATAATGAAAGTGAAATCCTACATAAATCCTTTTGCTAATTTCCATTCTGAATAAACTGAGCAAGTTTTTTTTTGTTTTTTTTTTTTGGGGGGGGGGGGGGGGGGTGAAATGTAGTTTAATGCTGGCTACAGATTTTTCCATTCGATGTAATAATGATTTCAGTACGGTTAATGAGGACCATTTAAAGTATTGCATTAGTGATAAACATAAGTAAATAAAAAAAAAATTTGAGCAGTTGTTGCAGCAGTTAAGGACAGTTCACATTTTGCTATAAAAGTTATTTAAACTGAGACATTTTTTATTTAATATATTTAAGTTTTATTAAAAAAAATAACTCTTAAACAACATTCATATTCTTTAAATAAAAAGTGACAAATAAAGATACTTTAAAAATGAAATTATATATATTATATATTTTTTTTTATTTTAACCTTTACATCAAATGTTATGCCTTAGGAAATAGTTTTATTAAAGATGCACCATTTTACAAGTTAACAATAGTGACTTTTAGGAAGAAGAAATACTCGCTAAACAATTAACCACAATATAAGATCATTTTTGGTAATTCATACATGCTAGATAGTATATTGTAAGTACATAATCCCTAGTCTGGTAATATTTAGGCTATCAAAACTCCTGGCTGATGATCTTGAAGTATCATAACTGTCAGACAAAGTGCAAATTTATTGTGGTATTATGACAAAATTTAAAGAAATTGCAAAATGACTGATCTACAGGCATAATAAACAGTTGATTAAATATTTTACAAAGGGGACTCAGAAAATCATGAACAGACTAATTAATAAATATCTTATCAGTCATTTTGCAATTCCTTTAAAACTTTTCTCCTGGGAAATACCTCCCTTGCACTGGGGTTTCCCCCACAACACAAGGGTTAAATGCTCTAGTATGTCTATGTTCAGTTTTACTAACCTGAACCCCCCTCCCCAGCAATTGATACTCCCCTGGGCTCTGGCTTGTGGACTGTCCAACATCTTCATGCCTAATGGAGGACTATGGGCCCTACATTGTACATGATGATGTCAGAGGAACCATGACTGCCAGAGCAAAGAGAAGAAAAGGCTTCAGGCATTGATCTTACGGCCTGGACGGAAGGTTGGATCAAATAAAAATGTGTTTTTTTTCCCCCAAGACATCAATGTGTATTTATCCCTTGCAGTGCAGGAGCAGCCCCATTACATAGGAAGATTTTTGTTTTACCCAAAGTTGAGGCTTTAATAGGCCAAGGTGTCCAGCTAAAGCTTCAGTTACAGAGGTTGGGCTAAGGTTTTATGCATACGGCTGAAATCTTTTTGTTGTGCTCAAAAAAAAGTGTCCGCTGGTTTAAAGCTTCAAACTGCTTGTTTTTTAAAGTCGCCCTTTAGCTCTGTCGCCTTATTACAGAAAATAGATTTAAAATTATTGAATCTACTGGCAGTACCAACAGGTAATAACTATGTTACAGGGAGGACTCGAAAAACGAAAAAAAGTGATTGGGTAAGAAATAGTGCTTTTTCCAGTATCCTAGATTTAAATGAACCTTTAAAACTTGCAGTGCAGTAGCAGCCCCATCGCAAGGAGGATTTATGTTTTCCTTGGAGTGCGACTGTCTAACAAAAGTATATTATAAGGGGGACTCAAAAAAACAAAGTGGGGATTTGCAATTTTATTTTTATTTTTTTTATTTTTGTTGCCCATAGTTACACTGTTGAAGCTTAAACCTGGGGAAAAAAGTTATTTGCATAAATTAAGTGACCTCAATGTGATACTTTAATTCAAAGTACTCAAGTTAAATTTTAAAATGATTAGTTTAATTAATCATATTTGCTCCACAGAAACATAAGCAATGTATCCCATTTATTAAAATATAAAATTTTTGCATTGTATATATTAAACCACATTGTTTTCATATTTATTTTCATATATGAATTAAATGCATTGAATGTATACCCCAAGCATATTAAACTATTCTATTCAGAAGAATATTTTAGGTGCGTAATTAAATGCACAGGCTCTAATTTTAAAAGCCAACACTAAGCAGGAAATAATAACAAGGAACAAGATCTGATGAAAAATAATATTTGCCTCCCTTGGTCTGTGAGTGAGAAGCTTTAGGAAATGCTGTCAAGGTTGAATTGCAGTGTTAAAAACTAGCTATTGATGCCATACTGCGTCTCGTATAAACAGTTAATCCCGGGAGCAAGGCTACTAAAACCAAACACACAAGCCATCACTTCTCAATCAAATGACACCTCCACGGCACTTTTTCAAAACACAAACTTTCTCGTGAATGGAGATAGATCCTTTTCACAAATCTGAGGTCAGCTTTTCACTTTTTTTTTTTTTTTAAACAATATTATTCGCATTTAAACATTTATGAACAAAAAAGATTGTTGGACTTGCATTTGGGAGGGCCTTGTATTTTTTCTGGCATAGGATGACACGAGCTGCATAGGACATGAAATTCATATCAAAACTTGCCATGATGAAATGTCAGGCCCTTACTAGTCAACTTCCTTGGGCTTCCTGGTTTACTTTTGCTTTTTTTTTTTTTTTTTGCATGCTTTGCTTTATTAGAAACATGGCTGTAAAAGAAATGACACTTTGCCATCGTGTTCTGCGAATCGGAAAGTGCCTGCTCCCTGGTGCATTCTCTAGGAGACCTGTGTACTAACCCTGGTCATTTTCCCTGTGTCAACAGAAAATCCTTTAATGTAGGAAGCACATTAGTGGGCAAATTGCTTGCAGGAATTATATTTTGCTGATGTTATTAATAAAATCAGTCATCTAGCCTGTATAGTACACATTAAAAAAAACAGTTACCAGAAAATTGCTATATTTATTTTAAGGTTTTAGGTTTAACTGTATATATATATATATATATATATATATATATATATATATATATATATATATATATATATATATATATATATATATATATATATATATATATATATATATATATATATATATATATATATATATATATATATATATATATATATATATATATATATACAGTGCAGTTATTTGGTAATTCTGTTCAGCTTAGTTCCATAATCATGTAGGATTTATTATAATTAAAAAAAATGTATGTATGTATAGGATCTCATTTACTGACTTGAACAGGGGTTTGTATCTTATTATAATTTGGATCATCATGCCTGAGAGGTACAATTTAATTTTTGTGCGGAGTTTAAAACCAAATACATGAAAAACATAACCCCGGTGTTCCTTATATTGTCCTTCAACTTATTGCTTCATGCAATTACGTTGGGGGCCATGCCTAGGAGGGATATTATTTATTTTCTATATTAATAAATTACTAAGATTACTCAGCACTTTCCAGAGTACATAAGAATCATTTAAATCAGTCAATGGCTCCCAAGGAAGCCCCACAATGTAAAGTCCCTGCCACACCTAGACACACTAGGGACAATTAGGGAGGAGCAGAGGCGGCTCTCTAATTAGGCAAATTAGGCGGTCGCCTAAGGCCTCGCACTCACAGGGGCCTCGCGGCCGCCTAATTTGCCTGTTCTCAATCACTGAAGTTGACGCCGGCGGCTCCGCCTACCCCCACTGGGACTCTGTGGCAGCTGACGGACAAATCAGATACTGCCCGCAGCTTGAGGAATAGCGGCCTCATCACGGAGCGTCCCAGTCCGTGGGGCCTCATGTGTAAGTTTTGCCTAAGGCCTCACAAAGCCTAGAGCCGCCTCTGGGGAGGAAACCATTTAACTTACCAGTGTTTTAATAAATAAATGAATACATACATAGGACATTTTAATTCTAGTTGTAATAAATAATTTTTTCTTTTTTTTTTATAATACACATGACTGGGTGTTTGATTTGAAATTAATGCAAGTTCGCTTTACCAAGAGTTAAAATGACTCCTTTAATAAACTGACATGATGTGTCAAATGTGACAAGAATAGCACCAAGTCCCAAGTGCCATAGTAACTGGAAGCAGTGTAATATATGTAGTGATGAGAATCACGTTATTCTTTAAGTGCACTGCATAAATATCTGTCATGAAATGTCTGAAGCTATGCTACGCTGTCTTTTGAACATCTTACATAGTGGATATAGTTTGAGTGAAACGTAAATGATTTTTAAAAAGCGATTTGATGTTCAAAAAAGTAAACTGTAAAAGTAACGGTTAATGTTACAGGTGGGCAGAGTAAAAAAAAATTGTAATAATAATAATACTATAAATAGCAATAAAAATAATAATAAGTATTGTTGTCATAATTTTTATTACAAATTAAAAAACATAATGGGTTTATTTCTCATGTAGCATAATGGGCGGAGCCTTGCAAATCATTATTTTATACCACTGCACCAAGTTTGGATTCAGAAACCCTGGTGTAGTACAGATACAACTTAAAGTGATACTAAAAATACTGTGTTTATTTGCAATTATCCCTTCCATTTACGTATAAAGATCATGGCACTGTATTTAATTTAATAATAAAGCATATGTTTAATCATCGCTTTTCAGCAGTCACATGACATGTCCCAGGTTCTTCCCATCCTCAGGGAAAGATCACAGGGAGGAGCTTTTAGTACTGATATATGCTCTATAGCAGCAGAGGACGTCTGGACTATGAATCTGTGCCTGCACAGTGCTGATTGGTGCTGTGTTGGTCACGTGATATTTTTATAAAAAATGGCTCAGATAAAAATTCAGGCTATAGACTCAAAATAAATAAAACATAGCACCAAAGTGTTTTAAAGCTTGTTACAAATGTATGTTTCAAAGCAAATTATTTTTTTTTTCAATAACATGGTATAAGTAAAGTTTAAAGTTACAAATAGTATACTACTCCAGGTAGCAGCCCTAAGGCTGTACCTCCCCTGCACATGAAAGGGTGCTGGCCCTGCATGCGATAGACATGTGAACAAGAAGATCTGGACAGCCGCACTCCAATATGTTGCCTTTATTGAATAAAAAGACTATACAGCAATGGAGGTGAGGAAATCGGATATAGCTAACGCTATACTAATCATTAGCAAGGGTGCGAAACGTGTTAACTGACAAAAGCTTTCACTTTGTTCACACTGTAAACATATCTGGAAGAGGTTCTGACAACCACAGGCCGGGTCATGCTCCTCCAGCCTGTGTCTATGGTGTGTATGTGCTGGAACTAACAGGGAGATGAAGCCTTTATTAAATACCATCTTATATCCCACCCCCATAGTGTTTAGAAATACAAGGACATAGAGGAGAAAGGAGTGGAGTCTCATTTGCCACTGTGTATATACCCATATGTGTAATGCTATAGTCACATAGGGTGTACAGATAAGAAAGAGGGGGAAATGAACAGCTTAGAAGGGAACTGAAACTGGAGCATGCTCAGTAGATGTAGCAACAGCTGGACAATACATAGTTACATAGTGTGGTTGAAAAAAGACATCCATCTAGTTTAACCAATAAAAGGGGAAAACAAACCCCCAAAAAAATTTTTTACAATCCTATATAAACAATTCCATACCCACAGTTAATCCAGAGGAACGCTAAAAACCCCAGCAAAGCATGATCCAATTTGCTCCAGCAGGGGAAAAATTCCTTTCTGATCTCCCAAGAGGCAATCGGATGTTCCCTGGATCAACTTTACTTGTAAATGTCAGTATCAAGTTATATTATGTACATTTTGGAAAGAATCCAGGCCTTTTTTAAAGCAATTTACTGAGCTGGACAGAACCACCTCTTGAGAGAGTCACAATCTCAGGCTGCAGTGGGGACACAGACAAGGAGGAAGGGACAGTGAACAGCAGGTTTTTTGCAGTCTATAGAAAACGAATGCTCTAGTGGCAAAGTGAGCATGCACACAATATATTATAGTATGTTTTGATGTTTTAACAGTTTACAATGATTTGGGTTTATTGACAGTTTAATGGTATAGAGTCATTCATTGCAAACTGCATCATACAGCTGTTTCATTCCACTTGACCATCTCTGATGCAATGTATGGACACCAAGTATGGCTTTGAGCACAATGAGAGAACACAACCAAACAGACTGTGGTAAGGGTTGGCTTAAATTGGAAGAAAAGCCTAATGCCGTGTACACACGGGCGGACTTTTCGACCTGACAGGACAAATCCGTCGGACAATACGGCCGTGTGTGGGCTTCATCAGACCTGCAGCGGACTTTTTCAGTCGAAGATCAGATGGACTTTAGATTTGGAACATGTTTCAAATCTTTCCAACGGACTCAAGTCCGGGTCGAAAAATCCGCTCGTCTGTATGCTATTGGCTACTGGCTATCAACTTCCTTATTTTAGTCCGATCTTACGTCATCACGTACAAATCAGTCGGACTTTGGTGTGATCATGTGTGTGCAAGTCCGTTCGTTCGAAAGTCCGTCGGAAAGACCGTCAGACCTTTGATGCCAAAAAGTCTGCCCACACGGCATTACTGTATCTATTTATAAAAATGCCCCAACACCCCCCCCCAATCTGTTCTTGTATACTTCCTATTTCTAATCCTCTCCAGTCCGGACATGTGATCCCTTCTTTTTCATGCAGTACTTCCTTCTTTTTCATGCAGGTAAGGCAGGATAGGTAGGCGAAAGGAAGGAGGGAACATTTTTAAGAATAGAATATTTAGGCTTTTCTTCCTCTTTAAAGCAGCCAAAATAGTCCCTCACTGAACCATTGAGAAGGAGTGTCTTATGCCGCGTACACACGAGCGGACTTTACGGCGGACTTTACGACGGACTTTCTGAATGAACGGACTTGCCTACACACAATCCACCAAAGTCCGTCGAATTCATACGTGATGACGTACGACCGGACTAAAACAAGGAAGTTCATAGCCAGTAGCCAATAGCTGCCCTAGCGTGGCTTTTTAGTCCGTCGAACTAGCATACAGACGGCGGACTTTTCGACCGGACTCGATTTCAACGGATAAATTTTAAACAAGTTTCAAATCTAAGTCCGTCCAACTTTTGAGAAAACAAAGTCCGCTGGAGCCCACACACATCGAATTGTCCGACGAAATCCAGTCCGCCGGGCAAAGTCCGCCGTAAAGTCCGCTCGTGTGTACGCGGCATTAGAGTGTTATTACTTCAATCATAAATTCAAAATTAAAGGTTTTTCTTTGTAGAATATATAGATCTATCTATACATATAGATATCTATAAATATATATATCTATATCTATATATACATACATGGACCTTTATTATTTATCTGATAAACCTATTATGCTAATTGTAACTGGTAACCAAAAATGATGGGATACAAAATTTTACACCCTGTTTTGGCACAGGTTTGGATTTTTTTTTTCACACATTTATGAAAATTATGAAATCACTGAGTCACCGTCTTTCAAGACTTAGTCTTTTGATCCATGAAATAATAAATAAATTGCTGTTGTTATAAATGCTAATTACATGTCTAATAAATTTTTTTTACAAATATTAAAATGCCTGCAAAAATGAAGAAGAGTTTTTTTTTTTTTCATGTAAATATGTTTGAAAATGACTCAGCTTTTTTGTGTTTTAACCTGTCCCTGTAGCCATACATGTCTAAAAAGATGATAAAGGATGGGCAGATATAGCCCAATAATGACAAACAATGTGGTCAGCATTAGCATTGCTTGCCTTAGCCAAGCCATGTACAGGTGTTGTCCTAAAAAATCTATTTGTGATTATTATTCAATTAGATCAATTTTGGTGGAAATAAAAACTAATTAAAAAAATGTCCCTTTATGTGCTCTATAGCCTCCCATCAGATGATTTTGAAATACCATTCTGCCAGATCCTACTAGTGTAAGAGTCATACGTGGGTGTCCAGATGTCCAACATCCTGTCAACTTCAGTTGGACAATGAGCACCACAAGATGATACACTGCTGCCAGAACATTAAAATAATTACAATCTTTGACTTTCTAGTTTCCTTTTAAGCTGTTTAAAGTTCAGTTGGTTTAGAAGTTTAAAGTTAACTTAGTCTTACGTTCAGTCTTGCACAGATATACAGGCTCCTCTCCTGTACCTAAATAGGTTATTTGGATGTCACTGCACATTGTGAGCTTATCACACTGTGCATTAGAAGCTACAGCAAGTCAGATGGAGTCTACCTAATCTCCTGGTTGGAGGATGTTCAGCATCTTCTCTGGGCTTATTATCCCTGGCCCACTCTTTTCATTCATTGGACTCACTTCTATCAAGGCTAATACTTGCATAACTCTTCCATAAGATCCAGCCTTCAGAGCTGATGACTGGAGAGGAGTACTGAAACTGTGTTCTGTGATGTTTTCAGGAAGCTGTATCTGATTGGATGCATTCACTGTTCCACTGACAATTTTCCACTCAGATCCTTCAATTTATCAACTGAGTCGCCACTGTGCCATCAAATGCTGCAACTGTGCCCATCAAATCTTACCACTGTTCCCATCAAACACTGCCACTGTGCCACGAAACGCTGCCACTATGCCCATCAAACATAGCAACTGTGCCCATCAAACGCTGCCACTGTGCCCATCAAACGCAACCACTGTGCCCATCAAATGCTTACACTGTGCCTATCAAATGCTGCCACTGTGCCTATCAAATGCTGCCACTGTGCCCATCAAATGCTGCCACTGTGCCCCCCCCAGCCTCCTCACCATCTGCCCGGCACTTACCCTGTCTCGGTGGGGCAGCGGGTGATGGCGGTGAGCGGTGTCCTCCATGGACATGCTTCTCCATGCTCCTCTATGTCCTCCATGTCTTCTCCTGTCATCTCCTATAGGCGATTGTCCAATCACAGCTCCAGTGTTTTCAGCCAATCAGGTGATGGGTAACAGACCCGAGCACCTGGCAGAGAGGCATTTCAGTGTTAGGAAAGCGAATATTTATTTGCCTTTTTAACACACCAGGGTGAACCTTTTTTAACGCCTATTAGAGCCTATGGCTCTAATCAGGTGCTTCAAAAACAGCCATCCATGGAAGCGGCGGCCATGGATGGATTCATGCAATGCATGAATCTATCCATTATTCATATAGGGGGTGGCTGGAGAAAGGGGGCTGCGTCCGTGCGCCCTTATGGACGCACCGCCACTGCCTTATCCGCTTGCCGACTGGCTCACGCCGGGGCACGTACAGGCAGATTAACGTACCTGTACGCTGCCCTTTCAGAAGCGGTTTGCGGGCGCGCTGCCAGCGGCATGCGTGCCCGCCGCGACCTCCGTGAGTGTGATCGTGTGTCCCATGGACCCGATGTCTTCAGGGATACCCACGATCGTGTCATGGAGAGGAAGAACGGGGAAATGCTGACGTAAACAAGCATTTCCCGTTCTGCCTAGTGACAGGACACTGATCACAGCTCCCTGTGATCGGGAGCGGTGATCAGTGTCGTGTCACACATAGCCACTCCCCCCCAAAGTTAGAATCACTCCCTAGGACACACTTAACCCCTTCACTGCCCCCTAGTGGTTAACCCCTTCACTGCCAGTCGCATTTACACAGTAATCAATGCATTTTTAATTGCACTGATCATTGTATAAATGTGAATGGTCCCTAAATCACCCCAAAAGTGTCCGATCTGTCCGCCATAATGTCGCAGTCATGATAAAAATTGCTGATCGCCGCCATTACTAGTAAAAAAAATTATCAATAAAAATGCCATAAAACTGTCACCTATTTTGTAGACTCTATAACTTTTGCGCAAACCAATCAATAAACGTTTATTGCGATTTTTTTTACCAACAATATGTAGAATACGTATCCGCCTAAACTGAGGGAAAAAAATGTTTTTTTATATATTTTTGGGGGATATTTATTATAGCAAAAAAGTAAAAAATAATGTGTTTTTTATTCAAAATTGTCGCTATTTTTTGTTTATAGCGCAAAAAAATAAAAACCGCAGAGGTGATCAAAAAGAAAGCTCTATTCGTGGGGAAAAAAGGACATCAATTTTGTTTGGGAGCCACGTCGCACGACCACGCCAGTGTCAGTTAAAGCAACGCAGTGCCGAATCGCAAAAAATGCTCTGGTCTTTGGGCAGCCAAATGGTCCGGGGCTTAAGTGGTCAACAGGTGTTTATGGGACTCTGTAGGGCAGCCGTGCTCATCCTGTGGCCCTCCAGCTGAACTACAAGTCCCATGAGGCATTGCAAGTCTGACGGTTAAACAAGCATGACTCCCAAAGGCAGAGGCATGATGGAACGTATAGTTCCGCAATAGCTGGAGGGCCACAGGTTGAGCACCCATGCTATTGGGGGACTAAGAGAAAGTGGTACATGCAGATGCACATATAATTAGGTGCTACAATGCATTTTTGGGGTTCAAAAAATGTTTTATTGAAGTTTATAATACAAAGGTACAAATATAAACCAGAACATGATTTGGACGGCCATAGTATGCAGAGAAAATTGTAAGCATACTAGGCCCACTATAAGGGTCTGCAACACATTTTTGATTCATTCTACTTTAAGTAAAGCTAAATATTGGGGTAATATCTGCCTACACTAACATAGGAAAAGGGCTCTTATGAAATGTAGTTCTGGGGGAGTGTGGCTACATTAGTGGAAATTAAACTCACAGCACGATGTCCCTGCAAGAATTAAAAATCATTCTGGGATGTGCTCTAGAGGGTGAAAGGGAGGTTTGGGGTTGAATTTGGGTAACAAAGAGATGGCCCCTGCCCCCCACCTATAACTGGTCTTCACAGCAAGGAGCACATGGAAGGTAAAACGCATGAAAGACAAAACCAGAGAAAAATTCCCAGCTCAATTCACCAACCAGTCTGCTTACCAACCAAATTAATCTTTTTTTTCCTGGTGTAAATTTGGTCAAGAGACACACTGGGCATCTTTGCTGCCATTGTGCTATGTGCTGGGTGTCCAATGTGCCCCTGTGTCTTTAAGGAGGACTGGGCCCCTCACCTGCCCCTCACCTATCTATTAGAATGCATGTGCTTCCACTGTGGAGACCTTCATAAAGTTAGAAAGGTTAGTACTGCAAGTGATACACAGGGTGCTGTGAAGAGGCCTTGCAGCGTACGCATGCGTTTGCAAATGTGTGCTAACTAAACCCCTGTTTTTAACGCATACTGTTGGACAGGTTAAGTCGATTGGTAAGCAGACTGGTTGGTGAGTTGAGCTGGGAATTTTTCTCTGGTTTTGTCTTTTAAATTTGGTTAAGCCTTGATGCATCCTTAACCACTTTAGTACCACGCTATAGCCAAAAGACGGCTACAGCATGGTACTAAAGTTCTGGAAGGGCGTCCATAGATGTCCTCCCAGAACTTCGCCCCATGCGCCCCCTGGGCCGTGCATTGGATACATCCTGTGACCACTGTGTCCTTCAGACACAGCTGATCACAGCAGGGTAAAGGGCCAATCACAGTGGCCCTTTATCATGTGATCAGATGTGCCCAATCAAAGCCGATCACATGTAAACAGACTTGCCAGTTATCGGAAGTTCTTTCCTCACGTGCCGTGTCTGTGTGAGAAAAGGAGTGCAGGTAACCAGCAAGGCTGTCAGCACACTGTTTACACTGATAGTCAGTGCCTTGATGATCAGTGCGGCCTTATCTGTGAGAATCACTGCCTGTTAGTGCTGCCTATCAGTGAAGATTAACAGTGCCCATCAGTGCCGCCTCATTAGTGCCCATCAGTGCAGCCTCATCAGTGCAGCCTCATCAGTGCCCAACAGTAAAGAAGAAATTACATATTTGCAAAATGTTATAACAGAAACTAAGAAAAAGTTTCTTCTTAGGTGTTTAGTAAAAAATAATTTAAAAAAAACAGTGGTGAATAAATACTACCAAAAGCAAATTCTATCGGTCTCAAAAAATGATAAAAATGTATCATTTAAAAAAAATCATTTAAGAAATACTTCTTACCTTTTAGATGTATCTAAAGAAAATGTTTCATGGCTGACTGCAGGCATTTCTCATCTCTCTAGTTTCTCTGGCTTTTCTACCTCCCCTGGTGTTTTCAATTGATTCTAATTAAGATTGACCCGCCCTTAGTCAGCAGGGGTTGTGTGTCTCTATATACATTTTATTATATTTTTGTATGCTATGAGGAAGGCTTAGGCCGAAACGCGCTAGCATTTGAAGATGTTACTGCTATAGTGCAAAATATATTTCATAAGAAGGAGCGATCGTGTGCCGGCTTTTGATTACTATGGATTCATCTTGGTCGGCATAGTCAGAGTACCGACACACAGCCCATTATCTTTTTATTGTGCTAGAGCTTGGGTGAGTCTTTACACTTCATCTCTCAACTAGCTCAGCATGATCTGTCCCATTAGCTGGAACCAGCTGAGCCCAGTTCTCATTAGAATATAATAGAGAACATAGGTGTGCCAAGCCTATTGCATTAGGGTGTGCACCTCAAAGCTCAAACACACATGCCTTTCTCGGGACAGGGAATGAATGGGAAATGCCCTGTGCTGAGCAGCTTTCTGTTCATTCACAAACTGAAGCATAGTAAACATAGTTTTCTATGATTCAGTTATAAATGTCAGTGCGTGTGTTTACTGTGTTCATTTAGAAAAGGAAGGCACCATTAAATTATATATTCACTAGCCCCTTCCCCTGCTCTCCATCCTGAAACATCCCCCGCAGCAGGCAAGGGAGAAGAGAGCAGGGAAGCCAACAGCACTGCTGGGCTGGGGGGTGTAGCGACTGTGGGAAGTCCGGGCAGTAAGGGGAATCGCCACCGCGTATAGTGATGAGGGTCTTCCCAGGCACACTTGGTACACCCCTGTGCATGCCCCTGATAGGCATGCACAGGGGAAACTAAAAGCCTAAACCTTTAAGCTTTTGTTAAGCCAGACAGGTTAATTTACAAAAACTGGTGAGTGCAAAATCTGACAGTTTGCACAGAAACCAATCAGCTTCCAGATTTAATTGTCAAATCTTAATTGAACAAGCTGAAGTTAGAAGCTGATTGGCTACAATGCACAGCTGCACCAGATTTTGCACTCTCCACTTAGTAAACCACAGTGTTCAAATCTAGTACAGAAATATTTGCCTTCAGACAGAGGTAATTATAGTAAACACAGCTTCCAAGCCCCATCATAACAAAGAGCACAAAGTAGAGTTTTTCCTTGCTGAAAGTTCTGCTACGGGAACATGTAACAAATATAAAGTAGGTATTATTTTATTTTGGGTGCAAAAGTGGAAATACCCTTTAAATTTTTGAAGGGTTTGATTTGCTGTGAGATAATTAGAAAGTTACAACTAGGCAACAAAGCCGGTGTTCTAAAGAATAATACCCTCCGTCGAAAAGTGCCCGCGCATGCGCAGTACAGAAGGCCACTCCAGCTGATTTCCCGATCAACTGGCATGATGTCACCATAGCACATGCGCACATCATAGGAGGCATTTTTTGACAGGAGATACCATTTTACAAGCCGAATTAAAAGTTATGCACACAGCGGAGGGAGACCGTAGATGTCAGATTGTGTTTCGCTGTTGCAGGGCGGGTTTACCGTGTGCTCAAGGTCGGGTTTTGTCTGAGTGGCAGGGCGGGTTTGCTGTGTTGAACAACGGGTTTTGCCTGTGTCTAAGGGCGGTTTGCAACACAGACAAAACCCGCCCTGCAACACAGCCACAACCCGCCCTGCAACAGCGAGGCACAATCTGACAACTACCGGTCTCCCTCCGCTGTTTGCATTTGCATGCTTTTAATTCTGCCCGTCAAATGGTATCTCCCATCGAAAAATGCCTCCTATAATGTGCGCATGTGCTATGGTGATGTCACGCCAGCTGATTGGAAAATCAGCTGGAGTGGCCTTTCGTACTGCCCATGCGCTGGCACTTTTTGATGGAGAGCAGTATTCAATAGAACACCGGCACATCTAACATAACTTCCTCCGTGTACAAGTACACAGTAATTACAAACATACACTAAAATTATATTATTACATTAAAATGATGTCTTTCAAATGTATACTAAAAAAAAAAAAAAAAAAAAAAAAAAAAAAAGAAGGACTATAATTCCCCTTTAGGCCCCATTACCACACAGACACAATAAACTATATTGTAATTCGGCCTGCTTCAAAGTAACTTTATATAACTATTCTGATACACACAATCCATAATGGTGACTATAATTAAAAGATTATCAATGCGTCATCAAGAAAGGGAATTGCCTCTGGCTGTCTTATACAAATAAGTTAAAGAGTAACCACAGAGAATGGTGCCAAGTGAAGGAGCATTAAAACACTGATAGTTGCATCACATAATCTCTGCACCAGACAGGCAAGTGATAAGAAATACAGTGTTTACCTAATAGGACAGATCTACCAAAGATGCCAGAATGAAACATGGGTGGCGTTATCTTCAGGGGCTGAACAATCATACTCCAGCAGTCATTTTTCTTGTTAGGATTAAACAATGAAAGAAACTAGGGTTGGTTGGTCTAGGTAATGCTTCCACTTCTTTGTTTCTCCAGTTATCATAAATCATCTTTATGACTTGGGTTTAGTAGTGAGAAATTCTAATTTGCCAATTTGTAAGATACGGCTGTTGTTTACAAGGATACTGTAGAATACAGAGTGACTCTACTACTACTAGTGGACCTTTATGGAAAAATATTGTACTGTATATTCAGTATAAACTTTGATTGCCTTTTGTACCATTTACATTGAAGTAAACTTTGATGCGGCTTTCATGTGTTTGTTGATTTCCATTGTAGATTTCAATTGTAGAGTCCAAGATATTTTCAATTATTGGGAAAATAAAAAGTCATGTAAAAACTACCAATGCATTTCAAGGGAACACCTCTTTCCTTTCATTACCCTTTATCAGGGGTAATGGTGTTGCCTCAGAAAAACGTTAGATGTTTTTATATGACTTTTTCGTTTCACAAACAACTAAAATGTAGCTTTTATCCAGTTTTGGTCTGGCACTCCTTTCTTTTTATGGCTTGAGTTAACATTGGGTGCCCATTAAGGGAAGCCTTGCTGGGCAGGAGCCACATTGCCAGAGCTACGGAGCAGGTTTTCTTTTATCTGACTAATGCAAATCGAAATGTTCCTAGCACCATTTTGATTATGCTGTTTTGAAGACTAAATCTGGCCATAGATTAGCAGGCTGTTCGAAAAACAAAATTGAATGGATGACTCCATTCGCACGAGTGAGGTGAATGGAGGAAGCCTCCCCTCTGTGCTATTGTATTCTGACAGCAGGGACTCCCCTGCTGTCAAAATACACTGATCAGTGCTGCAGCCCGCTGATCAAGAAAACGTTTCCAAAATAATAGATACTGAAAACTTTTTCTTGATCAGCGTACTGCAACACTGATCAGTGCTGCAGGGGTATTAAAGGCTTAAAGAGTATTTCTTGGATTTAATAGACCAAAGGCAGCTCTGGGCAGACCAATTTAAAATTTTAAGGCGCTGGTGGGCATACCATAATGATCACTTGGGATCAAATCTAAGATTAATATATTCTTTTTAACTGAACAAAAATGAAAGATCCAATGGGGACGTGCCCCTTCCCGTCCTCTCCTCCAATAAGAAAAGTGCTTTCACTGATTACAATGCCTGTAACATGATTGGTGAATGAGGGAGAGAGTCCTGAGATTGATCAGACACTCCCTCATTCACAGATTTTGTTACAGGCAGTGTAATCTGTAAATGGAGGACAGGTGAGGATTGGTCCCCATCAGATAATCTTTACTGGGGCTGAGCCCGGAGACCCAAAGCGGTTAACCCCCACAGCATTAGAAAATCAGCAGCAGAAAGAGGACAGGGCAGCCATGCACTGAACATTTCTACATAATCCAGTGATCTGCACATCATAGGACATCATAGGACATACTTCCCTACAGGTAAGTAATGTAGCTAAAGCTGTAAAGAAAAACAAGTTTTTAATTAAACTTCAGCTTTACTGCAAGACTGAGCTTCAGGATTATTTGTTGCCATTTTCCATAATACATTTGTACTTGGGAAAACAGTTCTCCTACAAAAAACAGGGTCTGCCTTTTGAGAGATGATTTTGAAATGAGTGTCAGTGCTGTGGTCAGATGAGACCAAAATTGAGCATTAACTCGATTTGCCGTGTGTGGAGGAAGAAAAATGCTGACTATGACCCTGAGAACACCATCCCTACAGTCAAGCACAGAGGTGGAAACATTATGCTTTGGGGCTGTTTCTCTGACTTTGCCGCATTGTGGGGCCAATGGATGGGGCCATGTGTTGTAAAATATTGGAAGAGAAACTTCTTCCCTCAGCCAGAACACTTAAGATGGGTCATGGATGGGTCTTCCAGCATGACAATGACCCAAAAAATACAGCCAAGGCAACAAAAGAAGAAGCACATTAAAGAGGAACTGCAGTCTGCTCACATAATCTGTAATAAAAACATCTTTTCCATTCTGAGGCTTCCCTTCAACCACTTTGCATATTATTTTTTTTATATACTGTGATTCTGTACCTGCCAAATATGCTGCAGAAATCTCCCTCCACTGAGTCTGACTGCAGCCATTTTAACGGTGGGCAGTTGAAGCTGCTGCCTGTTCACTTACTGGAATTACACAGACACACAGAGGCACACCTCCAGCCCTGCAGCTCTCATTGGCCCTCTTATGACTCATCTCCCCTCCCACTTTAAGGTCATGGAGCGGCCCAGACAGTCTCAAGACCCTAATCCTATAGAACATTTATGGAGGGAGCTGAAACTCTGAGTTGCCAAGTGACAGCCAAGAAACTAAAGGATTTAGAAAAGATCTATAAAGAAGAGTGGACCAAAATCACTCCTGACATGTGTGCAAACCTGGTCAATAACTACAAGAAACGTCCTGCCTCTGCGCTTGCCAACAGGGGTTTCTCCACCAAGTACCAAGTCATGTTTTGCTTGGTGATCAAATACTTATTTCACTCACTATACTGCTACTCAATTTATGACATTTGTTTTATGTGTTTTTTTCTGGATTTTTGGTTGATATTTTGTCTCTATCATTTAAAATACACCTATGATAAAAATTATAGATCCTTCATTTCTTTTTAAGTTGGCAAACATACAAAATCTGCAGGGGATCAAATAATTATTTTCTCCACTGAATATACTTACCTATTATCAGCCCGGTCCGGTCACGTGATCCCACTCCTCTGTGTCAGCCAGTGTGGCTGCAGGGGTGAGGAGGGAGCGCTGACAATAGATGGGCCATTGAAGCCTATGGGTGACATCTTTCTCCCAGGCATTACCAGCCATTATCTTTCCTCTCCCTTGCTGCTAGTGCTGGCTGACACAGGGAAGATCACATGGCTGGACTGGCATGAAAATAGGTAAGTTTACAGATCTTTCTTACACAGGTTAGTCAGAATATGTGACTGAAAAGATGAAGTGCTTACATATACTTCAATATGTAGACATTAAAATTCTAGAAGAAGCTTTGTATTTCAGCTGCTATTACAGTTGTCCGGTTTACACTTTATTGCTTATAACTTGACCCAAAGATTTGCTACTTAAATTAAATGACAGGATTTTTAGACATTAGAACTATCTCCTTTGCTAGCAATGAAGAACATTGGATTAACACAATGAAGGGAATACATGGGTTTCACTTGCTGCAGAATGTATTTGGTTTTGTACGAGAACCCAAGGTATAGGTATGTAGCCTTTCAGACACCTCCCCAACACAAGCTACCAGTATAACACCTTCTCTTCCTGAATGTACATCTTGCATCTACAATACATCAAGAGGCCTCGACGTCTTTTAAGCCAGAGGGTTTTCAAACACATTGTGATGTGTAGCAGCAGCTCTGAAAGCATTGGAATTCTACAGGAAGTCATATTTGTAAAGGAAGGTTTACTTACTTTAAGTTTATTTAAGTTTATTTATGTTTAAACTGTAAGAATTAAACTTATATCACTGCATGTGCCAACATTTCTAGGAAAATGTGGCTAAAATGTCCCTACAACTGCAGAGGAATAATAGTAATATTGGCCATATAAAAAGGAGTTACATTTTCTTTACAGAGAAAACTGAACAATTGGCATAATTTTTGTCTTCATCCTAATGAAGATTACAATCTAAAGCTGGCCATGGATTTTCACTCAAATGTCCATAGAAAAATCATTCACCAGAACATTTGAAAGCAAAAAATGTTGCCATCAGTGAGTCAACTCATTTCATTTGAAAGACTTTAAAATTTAATCTAGACCTGCTATTTGTATGGAATCCCAAACATTTTAAACAGGTGTCATTATAATAAGTATATTTTTTCTTGAACAAAGCCCGCATTCACTTTTACACAATTTCGTTTCTTCTAGAAAAATTTCCATCCTGCTCTTTTAAATATACTGGTCACTATTGCCAAAGATTAATGTCAATTTGACACTGCTACTATTGCAAAAATGAAAATTGTGAAGGAAATTCTGTTTGTGTATGGCCATATCAGCAATAAAGGGTTAAATGTTATTGTGCTCAGAGAAAACTGAGCCATTGGAATCATTGTTGTCTTCATCCTAATGAAGATTACAATCTAAAGCTGGCCATGGATTTTCATTCAAATGTCCATAGACAAATCATTCATCAGAACAGAAGGAAATTCTGTTTGTGTATGGTCAGATTAAAAGCCAACACGGAGGAGCATTTTATAGCACACACTTTTTGATTGTGGGAGGAAACCCAATCAGGAAAAATATGCACACTTTATGCCGATTTTGCTCTTGGTGAGATGGAATCCTGTACTGCAACTTTGGGAAGGCTACAGTACAAACCACTGAGCCATCAGAGCACCCTTGGAAACTAAATGTCTGTTATGAACAACACATCCACTTTGCTTTTTCTTTGAGGCTATAAGATATTGTTGTGGAAATTTTTATTAATGTATGTTGTCAGATGTCCCCCAGTGTCAGTTTTGCTGTAATACGCTCATGTGAGCGTATTCGCACATACAGACGTTGGTGGAAGACCAATGGCTGCGGAAACCTTCCTGTGGACACGGCAGATCTGTTTGCTCTTTTAAGGATGTTTGTTTATGCCTCACCAAGGGACTGGTCACTCTGGTCACTGGTCACTCCATGGCGACTGGATCTAAACTTCTAAGTAAGCAGATCTGCGTACATGGGAACCATAGCATAACCATACAAAATTATGGCCCACTGAGCCATGATAGAGTATGGCTCGTGTCATTGGTAGCAGTGGGAGTGTGCACACGATCGTGTTCAGAGCCATGTAAGTAGTGTTCAAATTGTGAGACACTCTGTGTCTCACAAGACGCTTGCCGCATGGCTCTGCACATGACCATCTGCACACAGGACTACTGTATTTCTATTTGAATATATACATGTGTGTTATTGGTTCTTTTGAAAGAATACAAGTGTCTGATTGGCTGATTCTGAAGCCACCACCTTCCCTTGTTATTCATGTTTATAGTATAAATAAAAGGAGCTGGCTACTCTCGAGGATTCTGCTAAGCTCAAGGTGACACCAGCATCTGTGTCTGTGTTACTTGGAGAAATACAATCGCGCTTTCTCTGCATTATATGAGAGAGCTGTTTTTGTGCTTTTAAGCACAAAGAAATTATTTGCTTATAGAGAGAAGCTTAAAATTTCCCTGACAATATGCACCTACTCAGGGCTGCGGATAAGGCAGTACACCAGTCCTGTTGTACTGGGCCCAGGCCCCATCAGCTAAACAAGGGGGCTTTATTGTTTGTTTCTGCCTAAATTAATAAACAGATTTTACTAGTCCACACCCCCACTCCTACTTGCTTACCAGGGCTTAAATTACATTTCCCTAGGCCCCCATCAGGTTAACAGAGAGGCCCAAGAGGTGAGAGCAGAGGAGGGCCTTTTTTTTCCGGGTGTGGGTGGATAAAGTCAGCTCTGCTTTTCTACTGCACCCCAGGGGGTAGGTGGGGTGTAGGTGTGGTAGGGGGGCCCTGTCAGGAGGGCTGTATGGGGCCCCATAATTTCTGACAGTGGCCCTGCACCTACTGTATTACTTGAACAACCTTTTGGAAATGTTGAGAGGACAAATGGCATCAGTCCTGAGAATTCTCAAAGTGAGAGACTGCAGATCATCTGTTTTTCAGAATTGACTTCCATTTAGAAGGAAAAGCTGTTTGGCATGTAACAGGTAACACTGTGGTGCGGGGTGGCGTGCTATTGTGATTCACAATAAACATGCTTGCACAGGGATTTTCCAGCGGACTCAAGCTATGCTATTCTTTGCTTCCAGTTTTTAGACCTGGTATATTGGACTTGTGATGTAGATGGTTTATGAGGTCACACATGTGGTCAGATCTCCAACCCTCAGTTAAAATTGGAAATACAATTATATGAACTACCCTACACACAGAAAATTACAACCTACAGGGACTACCCTACACACACACACACACACAATCACAGCCTACAGGGAACACAATGTTTTCTGAAGTCCCACGGGAACTAGCACCAATGACATCTTAGGCTGGTTTCAGAGTGGACACCTCATGTAATGGAAGCTTTGAAGCTTTAAAACTTTCTTCACCCAGTTACTCCAAAAAATGAAATCACCACTATTTACATAGCTAAATGAATGCAACATCACCTTAAGGGGTTAAGCCAAAACTAATAGACAATCCACCACTTCTCGTATTTAGATTACCTCTTGACGCCAGCTATAAAACAATGTGGGCTTGTTTTATCTCTTAGCAAGCGACTGTATGTCTCTGTGTAGGCACATGTGGACTGTTTGTGTATTTAATTAGAAATATTTGTATGTGCTTCTTCCCTAATGATAACTTGAGCATAATGTCTACAGAGAACAACAATGACAGGCAAAGTGCAGTACTCATAGCAACTACAAATTTGTGGCTAACTGCAGCATTAAGGTCATCAGGTCCCACATTTGCATAGTGAAACTCGCCAACTGCTCTGTTGGTGGAGAGAACTGCCTTCCTCTGGGATAAGACAATTTTTTTTTTAGGAATGTATCAAGACCAGTTTCATATTTGTGCAAAGCTTTATTTAAAATCACTCAAGTCAGCAAGAGTGAAAATGTTAACCAATATGACGCGTAGAATATGCTTACTTGTAGCATCTGCCCCTCTTTAGCCAACATTCAAATGCAGCAATACTAGGGTACATGTATGCACCAGTGGTGATATCTTTGGTCAATAGGAAAACTGGGTAGGTTGCTTTTGACCCAGATATATGTCACAGCAGGTGAACTTTTAGCATTTGCAATGACACCCCTGTAAAAAAGAAGCTGTGCCTTACAGCAGAAGTACTTTCTTTTATGAGCTTGAACCATAAAAAAAAATTCAAACAATACAATTTTTTGGGGGAGCAGATATAGGACACTTTAACATTGCTTAGGGTAGAAAGACTAAAACTGGTCACATACTATGAAAATCTTGGCCTTTTCCCAAAAGAACCAGACAAAAATCAAAGGAGCTGGATGGAAAATGTTAGCGGAACAGCAGTTGCATCCAATTGGAAATTGGTGCTTGCTTCAGAAAGCAATAGCCAGAATGGGAAATTCGTCCAACTGTGGTTCACAGTAAAACAGGCTGAATCTAACTGTGTATGGCAGGCTGAGGTTTAGCCAGCAAACATTTTTCCTCTATAGCTTTCATTACATGACTTGCCTATAATGTATGTCCCATGATGTGCAGGCTACTGGACTCTGTACAGCAGTACTGCAGGAATAACCTGGCCTCTTCGTGCTGGTGAACTACTGGCGTTGTCGGGGGTTAATAGCTTTGGGTTTCTGAGCTAAGCTGCACTAAAGATGATTCAACATGGACACTCCCCCTCCCTCTTCCATTGACAAAAGTTCTTTCACTGATTTCTCTGTATGTAATGCAATCTGTGAATGGAGGAAAGAATCCAGTGACTAATCATACACTTCCCATTCACAGACTGTGTTACAGGCAGTAAAATCAATTAAAGAACTTTTCCCAATGGAGGAGGAAGGAGGGGGCATGTCCATGTTGGATCATCTTTAGTGCAGCTGAGCCTGGAGACCTGAAGCTGCTAACCTCCAATAGTGCTGGAAGTTCAGAAGCAGGAACAGGACAGGGCAGTCCCGCAATGAAGATTTCTACAGAATCCAGCACTTTGCATGTATTGGGACATACTTCATTACAAGTAATGTAACTGAAGCTGAAGAAAAAAAAAAAAGTATTTTAACTAAAACGTCAGCTTTAGAACAAGAATACTGGAAGACTTTACACAAGAGAAGTTATTTTAAAAATGGTAGATTTCTCCCTAATGGCTGATTTACCAGAGATTATTCAGACCTGCCAATGCACTACCTATGGATTATAGGAGATAATCAGGCATAAGCTGGGTATTGCTTGGACATGCTTTTTTAAAAAAAAAAACATCTGTGCGTTTAATGCTCTCTAAACTTAAAAGGTCCTGAGCATTCTTAGAGGTCTAGCACCAATAAGGTGTAATAAACCAAATCCCCTGCCACACATGCTTGGGGAAGTATGAGCTTTTCAGCACAGTGCTCTGCTCCAAAATGACTGTGGACAATATATGTCAGGCTGTCTGTCTCTGTTTACTCTGGATGTGGATGCACTCCCGCTTCCTCTTTACACAAGAACTAGATGTGTATGCAACAGGGTTGAAAGAGAGAGAGACTGATCACACAGCAAAGTATATGTTCACTTTTCTTTACAAAATCTTTTACAAAAATCGTTAGCATATACTGTATAATCCCTCTTCTGATCTTCTTATTAGAATAAAATAATAGTACAAAAAACTTACATAAGCTGACTATACACTAGCATACTTGATTGTTTGTTTCATAAGACTATAACCCGATACAAATGATGAAGTACTAAAGGAGTAGATGCAATTCCCCAGGCAAAGTGAATGTTTACTTTGGTAAGAAATCTCTATAGGTGTTGTCTGGAATAGATTTTTAAGAGGGACTCCACAAAGATAAATGAAAACAAAAAAAAGGTGTGGGTTCCCCTCCAAAATCTATACTAGACCATTATCCAGGCATTCAGCCTAAGAGATGATAGGGAGGGGCAGCAAGCATGCACCCCCTCCCTCTGAACTATGAAAGGCCGCATAGGCCTTGGGAGGGTACATTGACATCTTGTCCTTGCGTTGATAGGGACTTACCCCGAACATCCATGGCCCAATGGATGTGGACACCTGCAGAGGGGGAAAGGATTTATTGGAACCTGGAAGACAACTTTAAAATAAGGGGGCCAACTATATCTGACCCACTACTTGAATGAGTAAGGAATACATAGTAACGCTTGATAATCATTCACAAAAAAAAACAAAAAACAACATTAAAATGTAAATGAAACGTGCTGTTGAAAAACTGCTTTTATTACAACAACCCATGCCAATGATCCTTTTCCGCTGGACTTTCGCCGCAAATTACAGCTCACCGTTTGGCAGCTAATTGGTGGGGGGTGCTGCCTGACATCATTGACTACATAGTCATGAAGGTCACTTTTCTTGTAGTACATCCTACAGATGAGCCAGTTCATGTGCAACTTAAAGGCTCACCAAGGTTGTCTAAAAAGAATTATCTAATTTTTAATGTTGCCCTTCCGACCTTTTTAAAAAAATACCATTCAGTGTGAAACAGGTCTTTTGATAAACAGGTCTTTTAATTCGGTATATGTCCCCCATTGCAGTTCCAAGCTACAGATGCTGTTTTTTTACCCAAAGCTTGCAAAATGCCATCGAAAAAAGGCCCTTATGCCGCGTACACACGGTTGGATATTCCGACGGGAAATGTTGGATGTGAGCTTGTTGTCGGAAAGTCCGACCGTGTGTATGCTCCATCGAACATTTGCTGTCGGACTTTTCGCCAACAAATGTTTGCTAGCAGGTTCTCAAATTTCCCGCCAACAAAACTTTGTTGTCGGAAAGTCCGATCGCGTGTACACAAGTCCGTCGCATAAAAATCAGTCGCACAAAAGTTCACGCATGCTCTGAATCAAGCAGAAGGAGCCACACTGGCTATTGAACTTCCTTTTTCTCGGCTAATCGTACGTCTTGTACGTCACCACGTTCCCACATTCGTAATTGTTGGCCAACATTTGTGTGACCGTGTGTATGCAAGACAAGTTGGAGCCAACAACCTTCAAACAAAAGTCCACGGTTTTGTTGGCTGAAAGTCCGATCGTGTGTTCGGAGCATTAGACTACAATCCGGTGTGGGGTTTGTGTTCATCCAGCAAACTGAAGCTTATTTGTTTTGGTCATCATTACTCTAACACTTTGCAAAGTAAATATACACTTTTCAAAGTGAGGATTCAGGTGAACAGCCTCTATTCCTTTAGTAAATCAACCCCACTGCTGGAGTGCATATGTTTCTATTCTTTTGAAACAAATGATCAAATATACTGGTATATGGTCATCTTATGTAAGTTGTTTCTGCTATTATTTACTTGTAGAGTATTTTGTAAGTGACTTGGTCTTGGATAAAGTAGGGAAGGGTTTAAACTTGAACACATGTTTTTACTTGCTGTGACCCCCTGGGGAAACTTGCCTTAATTTTACAGTTATCACTGCAAAAGGAGCTAAAGGACAGGTCTTTAAATTGGGATACCTGTTTTGGTGCCAGCTTACTGAAAGTATTTCCCCTCACTTTGGAGGGATTTCCTTCTTTTCCTCATAAGCCTTGGGTAAGAATGAGCTAAGGTATGGGCCATACTCATTTCTACCCAAAACCCACAGGAAACAGTCACACGACAGCAGGACACTGTCCAAATGAAAAATTCACCGCTCTAAGGCAATTACCGCTCCTCGTATCAGCTGTCTCTTGTTTAAGATGGGTGTCAGCTCTGTTTGCAGTAGTAACTTGAAGACAAAAAAGTATGCTGGACAGCCGCACTCCAAAAAATTCACCTTTTATTTTATAATAAAGACAGAGGTCCAAAACATGCACGTACACATATACCAACACGTTTAACTGACGCGTTTCACACCAGCAGGTGCTTAGTCGTAGCTGACACTGTTCAAATCAGCTGCAGCTGTGGAATTCCAAACAAAGAGACGGGGATGCCGGTGTCATCACTGACCTAATATGGCCACATGACCATACCTGGACAATGACATTGTCAAAATGTGGCCATATAGCCATATTAGGTCATCTTAACCCAAACCTTAGCTCATCCCTAATTTTCAGATAGTGCTCTCAAAGATTCCGAGGCTGAGCTTCCATTTTCTTTCTTTTATATTCGACATTCTGCTCTGCATCATCTTACTTTTAAGGCTAAAAATATGCCTTGTTTACCTCTATTGTGTTTATTTTTTTTATAACAGTATACATCACTGAAATTCAGTTTTCCTGGCCCTATGTTATTGTATTTGGGCATGTTTTTAAACGCAAGTATTGTGTCTTAGATGGTACATGTTTTATGCTGTCGATTATGCATACTCAAAAAATAAATAAATAAATAATGAAATAAAAATACATTTAATATGCAGTGGAAAAATTACAATTTCCTTTGCTTCTTAGGTTAAAATTTTGTCAGTAGTTGACATACCTATATACACACACACACACACACACACACACACACACACACACACACATATATATATATATATATATATATATATATATATATATATATATATATATATATATATATATATATATATATATATATATATAATTTTATTTTATTTTTTCCCCTATGTTGGATACCAGAGGAGAGATTTATGACCCCAGCACTCTCTGAGTGATAGCACTGAGCATGTGTGTTTGCTTGTTTGTTGTTTTCTTTTTTTTTATTTTTCTTTTTTTACAGAGTGATAATCAATTAATATCTTCCCAATAGTGACAGGGTTACTTGAATTCTGTATGGCATTGCAAGAGTAACCCAAACACTGTACTAACAATTGGAAGAAACTATCCCAGCAATGTTCCTTTATTTAATGATCATATTGACATGAGTATATATATATATATATATATATATATACATACATACATACACACTATTGTGATGAACATCCGTCCCTTCTGTGCTAGTGCATGAGTTATTTCAGGTTTCAGGAGTATGTGAATGGTTAAGGCACTACTATAAAGGATATACATTTATGTCTAGGAGGACTATTATTATGTGTTATGAGTTTATGTGTTCAGTGCATGTGGTTTGTGTTGTGTGTATCTACAGAGCAATGCTGAAAGCAGTTCCAAACAAAAGGTTACTGTTTGGCTTAGAAAAGTGAGCATGCAGCGAGGGGTGTTGGGACAATTTTGTTACAAATATAAACATATTTAAAGGAAGATACTTGTTAATCCTATCAAGGACTTGTAATAACACTGCCATTCATACCCTTCCCATAACCTGGATCTTCATAATTTTATTTTATTTTATAATAATTACTATAGCCCTCCATTCTGATTTGCAGTAATTCATCATTTGTAAATTACAATACATGTCAGGATTGAACAATGTACACATTGTTTACAACAGTTTAAGCAACAACTTCAGATTACATATTTAATTAAGCTACTGAACTAATTTATTTTAAAAGAATCACTATTAGTGAATGCAACAAAAACATGGTATTAGAAAGATAGAATATACGAAGTAACCAATTTTATTATTATGGATTTTTATTATTTATTATTAGGCTAGGTTCACATGTTCACTAGGTGTAAATCGCACACTGTCCCATGCCACACAGCCAAAATGCAGAGGTTAGGGGGTACACTAATTCTTAATGGCACCCCAACACATTGGAAAACACAGTATGTTTTTGGGTGCATTAAACTGCATGGTGCCAAACCACCATGCAGTTTCTGAGCAACTGTGCTTTAGGAAAGGTTCAGGGACCTTTTCCCTGCATTTCTGGGAGGTAGAGACAAACGCAGCACGCAGGGAATGCAAGAGTGTGAACCTAGCCTTATACAGGATTTACAAAAAGTTTGCACAGCACTTTATAAAATTGAGGTAGACAGTACAATTACAATGCAATTCAATAAAAGAGATATCAGAGGACCCTGCTCGTTAGAGCTTACAATTTATTACATATATATATATATATATATATAAAATATATGTAATATAAACAGAATATATAATAATATACTGTATCAAGAAAATATGTAATAAATTGTAAGCTCTAATGAGCAGGGCCTGCTGATTCCTGTTGCATTTAATTGCATTTTAAGTGTATTGTTTTCCTCAATGTTGTAAAGCACTGTGACAGCTGGCAGCGCTATATAAATCCCGAATAATAATAATAATAAAGTGCATTTGTGTATTTTTTTTTTTTTTTTTATGTAAAAAAAAAAAAAACAGTTTTTAATCCCATAACTTTGGTTTTGAATATATTCATTCATATTAGCTTGAGGGTCGTTATATTAATAGGGAGTTCCAAGAATGATGAGTGAAATAGTCTAACCATTAAATAGTCAATAATTATTGACATTTGACATTTACATTAATAATATACCCTTTTTTAATATACACAGGTATAGTTTATAAGAAAACGGATAATTTAAAATGTTTTAAGCATAGATACATCAGGTGGATGCATAGAAACAATTTGAATACTAGATGAATTCCTTCAAAATAATTTTTTCTTCCTGAGGTCCACATACCTGAAACCACACAAAAGGACTTTAGCGCTAAACTGATGCCTGGAAAAATTACTTCTCTGAGTTACAAACCTGCATCTTCTCATGCTGCACCTTCTCAGAAAACCTTTGCCGACAGATTTTTGGCGCAGGCAGACTCGCAGCGGTCGGCGCACAGATGGGTCAGATCAACTTAGTTTGGATACATTCGCCAAAAAATGTGTTGAAAATGCGTCAAGGTCATCCACTGCCACCTCTCCAGTGTGCCGTTATGGTCAAAGTGAAAAGCGTTTCAAGCATTAAGGAAAACAGTTGATATTGCCTTTTGTAAACAGTGGTCTAATTTGATTGTAAACCCATACAGGTTACTTTAGAAAGTCATTATTGACTGAATTAACCTTCTACAGAGCATGTAGGATGCTTTTCAAACAAAGTGCTCTGGATTTAAAAAAAAAAAAATTGCCCTATTAGATGGTTTGGCCCTTTAGTTATCTTTTTTTATTTATCTATTTGTTTGCTTTTTGAGGCTGATTATCAAAGGCAGGGAGGGTGTTCACTTTTCAAGGGACTTTTCACTTAGCTCTGCTGGCTTCCATCATCCAATCATAAACAAGCTAAGATACTGTTGTTTTTTCCCCTTGCATGACATTGGGTATTCTTTGCAAACTAAATTTATACCACATTTACTAAGCTACAGGAAAATTCCCTTGCAGAGTAAACAGCCTTTAGTAAATCAACCACTATGAATTGAACATACCTCACTTTCTATATCATATAATAAGGGCTACATATTCCATATTAAACAGGGGAGCTGAGTGTAAAGGAGCGCCCAATGTACAGTAGATGTGAATATAAAAAAAGCTTTATTGGGAGTACAGATGATAGAATAAAGCCAATACGTTTTGGGGGACAGAGGACTCCCCCTTCCTCTGGGCTGCTGTTAAATGTTATTGGAAAAAGATCCTGATGGGGTATGTCTGAGACGTGAACATCGGATCTGTGATCCGAATGTCAGCTGGAGCAATGTTAAACAGAAGATAGGACCTTTTGTTTAGGAAAAAAACCTGGATGCAAATAAAGTCAGCCTGATTTACCAAAGAAAATGACAGCACTCTATGCAACAATGTGCCTGTAAAGTCTAGGTGAACAGTCAAAGGTACACAAGTACTGTACACAGCAATTACAACACACACTCTATAGGTTTTTTTTTTTTTTTTTTTTTTTTTTTATTACTTAATCATTTACTAAAGGCAAATAGGCTGCTTGCTTTGCAAGGGGATTTTCTCTTAGCTTAAGGAATGTTATGAATCAGATGCAAGAGGAAAAAATGTATTTTTGCTTGCACACTTTGGATGATGCAAGTCAGCAGTGCTTCAACTGGTTCACCAAGCTCAGGGTAAATTCCCTTGCAAAATGGACAGCCTATTTGCCTTTAGTAAATCAACTGCACTGAGTGCAGAGATACACAAACCTCTGATCACATACATACTAATAGTGCACAAACAAATTTGGTTTACCAAGCACTACATACTCCAGCATTTAAATTAACATTAGTTGTGGTGGTGTACCTAAGTTAAAAAAAAAAATTCCCTGACTTGGGGGATATTTTAAATCGGTTGCATATACTGTATTCATATGTTATGTAGGGACCATACCACATGACATATATTCTGAGATCACTAATGGGAATATTAATAAAAGAAAAAAACACTGATGGTAAAAAAAAAAAATAGGCCATGGTACATGTTTCATAGGGATATCAGACTGCACCTGCACATACAACCATGAGAATCTTGCACCTTTGATTTCATATGCTGCTTGTAAATGCATGTTGTAATGGTAAACACTCATACAGTGATTTTGTGGAGCTGGTCTTTCATTTGATTTGATTTTTTTGCATGCATTCTTTTTCTAAGCTGCAAACAAGGCATACAAAAATCACAACATTTGGATGTTCAATGCACACTGCAAATACAGGTATGCTTTAAACATGAGCGAACACTTAGTGGATAAGTTACAAGACTGTGTATGTTTACCCAGTGTGCAAATACCTACACACAGAAGGAAAACACTGTAAGACAAGCTGTCCATTACCTTCGTGGAGATTCATCTAAATTAATCAGGTCCAGTGTGTTAATACTTTTGGGAAGATTTATTTATTGCAGGTATTTCTGTAGTGTGGACAATTTATGCAGCACTTGTACATACTGTACATTTACATCAGTCCCTGCTTTCCAGGAGCTTACAATCTAAAGGTCCCTATCTAACATACTAGGGCCTATTAGGTCAGGAGCCAATTAACCTACCACCTATGCAAGCCAAGGTAGAAAACACCTGGCAGGTAGTGTCCTGATCGGGATTCGAAACAAAGACACTAGTGCTGCAAGGCAGACACCCTAACTACTTATACATATTTATTATATATTTTACAATTTTAATGTTATTTTTATTTTTATATTTTTTAGCATACGTAGGTACTGCACTGTGAGCCTGTGTTTATGATAACAGTAGAGGCAAAGTAGGGTGTCAACATACACATTTTTATTATTTATATATATTAAATACATAAATTGAAACATTTTATCCTTTTCGAATGAGCCTCCGCTTCTTTAAACACACTTTTTAAAATTATTTTTCTTACCAGTTTTTATTTGTAGTAATAATTTAAATTAACAATTATAAAAAAAAGTCAGCTCTTTCAAGTTTTGTCAATAAATATTGTTTTTTTATTTTTTTACTTCTTTTTTTTTTTTTTTTTTACAAAATAGATTGAATTTGGCTGGTGCTATTAGTTTCTTGTAATTATTTACCAGCCCAGCACCTGAAAATTCTGCACAAAATCGAGTCCTTTTTGACCAGAGGGTTGCCAAAGTCTTGCTATACTGTATTTACAGGTAATTACATTTTACCTGCGTAATAATTACTCATAGTACATGATGAACAATATTTACTAGAACAGATCATCAGCCAAAATAACTGATCAGAAAACTAAAACTTGAGAAGGATTGCATCTTCAATGGGTTGAAGAGAAGAATAACTGATTGGCTGGACTTCATTTTCCCAGCTTAACACTCCCCAACAGCCCTTGTGATAACATTGGCATTGAGTCTGTACACTGCGTAAATATACATCTTCGATCAATACAAAGTGTGCACAATTAAACCATAATCATTCCAAAGAACAAAAGTTAAGTGGTTGAATCTTTCATCAACCATCTCATCCAATTTTTTTCCTTTCTTACCCCTCTCAAAGAGTCAATGTATGGGCATCACCATCTAATCCAATGGGCTTCTCTGAATGAAGCAGTCTACCTAATTTTTTTCCTTTCTAAACCCCTTTCAAGTGGTCATTGTGTAGACTTCACCATCTCATCCAATGGACTTCTTTAAATGAAGCATTCTAACAATCTTTTTGTTTCTTAAACCCTTTCAAAGGGTCACCCTGTAGACATATAACCCCACTGCTCACGTACACACATCAGCTGCTTACAGTCTGCATTTACCTTTTTAATAAAACTGAAGTTGCATGCATGTGATTATACACAAAAAGTTAATTGGCCATGCACATTTTCCCTACAAATCAGTGAAATCCTGTCTAGTAATGTCATAACAGAACACTTCAATCCTTCAGCCTCTTCCTAACCTGAAATGTTTGATACTGTGGGGTTTATTTACTAAAGCTGGAAGGTGCAAAATCAGATGCCTACTGGGATACCAGGAAATTTACCGGTAGCCCGGCTGCCCTGAGGCTGCTTTGATCGGCGGCTGCAGTGCTCCCCTCCCTCTGTTCTCCAGCTCCTCCTCTTGTATGGCACGGAGCTCGGTCTGTGTGTGTAAGGCGGCGTTGTAACAAGGTCCTGCCCCCCTAGACCAGCTCGTGTGACAGTCTTCTAGATGGAAAACTGATTGAATCAGTGTTCCGCCTATCACACTAGCTGGTCTAGGGGGGGGCGGTACCTTGTAACAGTGCCGCCTTACACACACAGACCAAGCTCCGTCCGTGCTATACATCGGCCGCTGTGTGTGATCCAGGAAATGGTGAGGCTGCAATTGGTAGGCAGTAGGCACAGAGGCTGCAATGGTGGGCACACAGAGGCTGCAATGGCGGGCACACAGAGGCTGCAATGGCGGGCACACAGAGGCTGCAATGGCGGGCACACAGAGGCTGCAATGGCGGGCACACAGAGGCTGCAATGGCTGGCACACAGAGGCTGCAATGGCTGGCACACAGAGGCTGCAATGGCTGGCACACAGAGGCTGCAATGGCTGGCACACAGAGGCTGCAATGATGGGCACAGTGAGGCTGCCTTGATGGACACCATAAAGCTGCATTTGATGGGCACAGTGAGGCTGAAATGATGGGCAGAGTGAGGGTGCATTGATGGGCACTGATGAGGCTGCTTTGATTTCTTGTACCATGTCTGCAGTCTCTGGCCATCTCTTGTACCATGTCTGCAGTCTCTGACCATCTTTAGTATGATGTCCTCAGTCTCTAACCATCTCCTGTACCTTGCCCGCAGCCTCTGACACCTACTTTTTTTTATCTCTGCAGCCTCTGAAATCTACTGTATCATGCTTGCAGCCTCTGACCATCTCTTGTATCATGTCCGCAACCTCTGACCATCTCTTGTATCCCGTCCTCAGTCCCTAGCCATCTCTTGTATCATGTCCACAGTCCCTAGCCATCCCTTGTGTCATGTCCTCAGTCTCTAGCCATCTCTTGTATCATGTCCTCAGTCTCTAGCCATCTCTTGTACCATGTTCTAAACCTCTGACCATCTCGTCTTATATCATGTCTGCAGTATCTGAGGGGGAGTCTGGGGAGGAGTCAAGAGTGCCGCCAGGATGGGGGTCATGGGAGAAGTAAAAAGAGTGGACTGTGGAGAAGAGACTATGGGATAAAACCAGAGTCACCAACCTGGAGCCGTCTAACTGAGCACTGCACGGTGTTCCCTAAGAGGGGGTCAGTGACAGTGCCGCCAGGCAAGTCTGAGGGGGGAGTGAATACAATATTATAAGGGGGCACTGATATAAAGGTTTTCACCTTATATCAGTAACCCCCCCCCCCCCATTCTTTCTGTGGATGGTGGTCTCTGGAAACCACTTTTAACTGGAATCTGTATGTATGTATGTATGTATGTATGTATGTATGTAGGTATGTATATATATAGTTTCTATGCAGAAGTGAGCCTGATTTCCAGGCTCACCAGCTTTAGTAACTAAACCCCACTGATTTTGAATAGGTTACAGTTTTGAATTACACTATATGCAAATGTTAAAATAAAGAAACATAAACATACTACTCAGCCATGGACCGTATACTATAGTATTTAGAAGCTCTAAATAATACAATGTAAATGCACACTATGAGAAAAACGGGAAATGATCGTCCGATTTTCCTCGTTTCACAGCAAGTCGGAACCGAGGAAGGAAATAATGTACAAAAATTCTCATACGACAATGGCTTTTTTTTTTCTTGTCTTTTCTGATCATGCCCAGTCTTTCGTTAACGATTTTGATATGAGAAAAATCATAAACTGTACACATTAAACGACAAAACATGAATAGAATTTTTTGTTTGCAAAGTCTGAATCGGATGTTAAGAGTTGTGTACACACTATACGAACAATCGTGTCTCGTACGAAATTTTCTCATAGTGTGTACCCCCTTAGCTCTTCTTTGTAGCTGTTAACTGGCTCTCTGAAAAATGCTCCAAAACCACTGATGAGTACTGGACAATAACAGCATAAAACTAAAAGTGGTCCATGCTTTGTCTCAGCGTAAAGCATTGTGATCTTGTTTCACATACATCAGATTCACATTAATGGGTTTTTTTTTAATATAAAGCAACTTGTGTTTTTTAGGCTAATTGCCACTGTTAGGCTTTTTGCATTTTTTGCATTTTTTTCTTTTACATTCTATTTTCTTTAAACTCCCAAGCTATTTGGAGACCCTCAAAAAAAAAAGAGCACAGAATAGTTCAAGCTGCAAGCTTTCTTGCATTGAAAATGACATACAGTTTCTACAGCCTGGAGACTGATTATTTTTACTACTGCCTACATAATCCCTCAAATGCTGATAGAGATTGATATGCACAAAATGGCCGAGCCTGGAATGTGTTTATCATCATTACTATCAACAAGGACAGAAAATGCTTGGATACCCTGCACTATGTACAATATATATTTTATACAACCATATATATTTTTTTATATTTTGTGTGAATTAAATAATGATATTTACATATTATTTCATGCATGTGTGTCAATGAAATAATCAGCACGACCATAAAAACAACACTTAGGAAGCCATTTAAAATTAACAACAAGAAATCACGTGTTTTGTCAGTGTTATTACCCATCTACCCATGGCTCTACCATGTTGAAAAATTCCATGCATGACCCAGGCAGAGGGCAGAAAACCAACCCCATGCACTTACTGTTGAAGCTGCTGTATGAAAAAGACTAAAATAAAAAAGTGTCAGACAATTTATTTTAACCAATTAGGTTTCCATTGCAAATTATCCATCAATGGGCACTTGAATTTAAAAAGTATGGCATATAGCCAACTTAACAATGACTTGAGCATTGTCTCAGCCTTCTCTACAACACTTATGTATTTCCTTACACATGACATGTTTGCACTAAAGATCTACATTTACATACGTATAAATATATAACACTTCTGCAGGATACATTTGATAAATACATATTATAAAGTGGTATTCTGTATTCTAGTCTAGCTTGTTTTAAACTTCTAAAAGGGAGTTAGGAAAACTACTTTTTGTAAGCTCGATGAAACAAATTTTTTTTTACTTATTTGATAATTGCTTCTAAATATATGAACTAATTAGTTCAATTTTTGCATCATAATCCAAATTCACTGATTACTAACATTACAGATTTATGTAGAAGCATTACAGATTTATGTAGAAGGTTACATCGATGATGTGCATTTTCTCCATACATGCATGGATGGACATGTACTTTGTTGGCGGACTCTCTGGGACAAGTGTGTAATACTTTGAGATGCCTGTACATTAATACTAGGTTTGATCTGTGGCTGATTTCTGATATGAGATGTTCCCGATAGCCTGAAAATGTTCAGGCCCTGCATTAGGCATCTTTAATGCTAATAATCAGTGTATTTTGGTAATTTTGGTAATAATGTATAATATAGATCAATTACCATTTATATTGGCTTGATGCATTGAAAAAAAAAAGATAGATAATGCAAAATAATTCCCACATAGTGGATGCTTCAGAGTGAGACCCACAGTTGGAGAATATTGTACTACTTTAGATACACCCCAGTGGGCAAAATATAATATTTTTTACATCGCCCAAGGTCCCTATTGATGGTTAAGCTTGAAATTTTACAGACATGCAACACTATGATAAAGGATAAATGTTGCAGTCACAATATTAACATTAGCAAATGAGCAAGTAACTCCTGTTGATTGTACTGTTGCCCTTGTACAATTATAATAAAAATAACCTAAAATACAAATGAGTATTTTTTTTTTTGGAGAGTAATGAAATCACTGCAAGGAACATGTTTTCATATACAAGATTACTCAGAACCCATCTTCATCATTAAAGAGCAGTACAGTTAAGACTTCCTCCCATATATCTTGCCATTAAGGCCTAGTAGCGACAGTTCATGGTGACAGCCCCACAGCAGGTCTGCATGTCCAGTCACACCAGGTGCTGTGACACAATAATACTTTACAAGGAGATATCTCTCTTAATTGCCAGTAAGCATGAATACCTCTACAGGGTCCCACTTGTTCTAAACGGGAGACGGTACTTAACCCACGCCCTGCCAGGGGCTGCAATGCACGCCTATTCTAGTTTCTGGTGCTGGAAAGCATTTAAGCAAATACCAGATGTACTAATCAACAGTCTAATTCCAATGTCATAGCTTTAAATAGCTGAAAACTTTACATAATTTACAGTTTTCATTGCTATTTAGCATTATACATCCAAACACAAACTCATACAAATATATAGGTTTTCATATCATAAAAGGCTCTGACTATAGAATGCATGAAAATATAGTCAATAAGCATTATGCATGTCATTGATTAAAAGTTTTTACACTAGTCCAATGAATTTGAAAATATTTCAGTCACCCAATCAGCTTTAAGAAACTATTTATTTCCTGGACCTAACTGGATATTTGCAATATACATAGTTAGTCTGGTTGAAAAAAGGCACACGTCCATCTAGTTTAACCAATAAAAAGGTAAGAAAAAAAATCCCCTAAGAAAAATAAATAAATCATACAATCAAAAAAAATCAAAAAAAAAAAATCATACAAATATAAACAGATCAACCAAACCAATGCAAAAAAAAAGTTCTCTTTCATAAATGTCCCCTGCATGTGAAGTTTTAATATAATAATAAAATATAGAAATAATCATTTTATATATATATAGAAATATATATATATATATATATATATATATATATATAGAAATATATATATATATATATAGAAATATATATATATAGAAATATATATATATATATATATATATATATATATATATATATATATATATATATATATATATATATATATATTTATATATATATATTTATATATATTTATTATTGACCTTTATTTCTAGAGATGGTCTTAAACAGTGACATAACTAATGCATGTTAATTTGTCCCATTGTACAAATAATTAGACCCCCCCTCTTTCCCCATAGTATAAATGTTTGTAGAAAGAATTCTGGGTGTCTAAGAACATGGAAAGGCAGTCTTGAAGCAGTTATTAGCTTTATAGTCTGTAGATCATGTTAGCATTTAGTGAAGGTTTCCAAGGAGAAGGATTTTGGTGCTGTAGGTACGATATAAATATGGTTGCTAGGAATTACTACAGGCCTGTTTGGGGACTTTCTGAAGGCCAGACAAAAACTGATGCAAAGCAATAGATGTTTCTCTTTGTGTCCTGCCAGACTTCTAGCAGAGTGGTATTATGTCTGAGTGATTGAAGTAGCTGTGCTCACCCTACTACACAAAAAGACTCTAAATTTTACTGACAAGCATGGAGAGGCCATTTAAAAGCCCCCACTCCCTCTCTCTCTGTTTCTCCCTTTTTATGATGAGCAATGTTTGGGTTTCTCTGCGACTCAGACACTTTTGGGAAACCTGATAGTGACCAAAAAAAAGAAAAGAAAAAGTAAAAACAAAAGTTGGTTGGGTCTAAGTTTAATGCTTTACAGACAAGAGGATAGCCACTTGGGTATCTCTGATAAACACTAGAGGTGACTTACTAAAGGAAGGGAGACTTCCTTAGCAAAGTGAATTAGATGATAATGTGCTAACTTTAAGCTAATTCTTTCAATTTAGCTAATTATTGAATTACAAGTGCATATGGCTATATATATATATATATTTATTATTATTATTATTATACGGGATTTGTATAGTGCCAACAGTTTATGCAGCGCTTTACAACATTAGGGAGGACAGTACAATACAATTCAATACAGAAGGAGATATATATATATATATATATACACACACACACACACAAAAACATTTGAGATACATAGGGAGGTCCATGGCAATGCATACACACACACATATCAACATAATATTACCTATATAATGACATACAGTATATCTCAGATATGTTTACTGTACAGTATATAGATATATATGCTTACGCACATATATACAAATTTAAACTCCATCAATGTATATTTGAATTGATATTATGTTGATTGATTTTTCATACAATAGATCTATATCTCAATATATATATATATATATATATATATATATATATATATATATATATATATATATATATATATATATATATATATATATATATATATATATATATACGCACATACACACACACAATTTATTGAGTGTGATTTCACCTAGACATCAGTATGGTGGAGTAAGATCTGAAGCGGTGTCATAGAATTATCCATCACTTTATATATACTTCCTATAAGAAATACACGATAGTCGCATGATAATCGCACTCCTAGCGCTGCAGCCTCAAAAAGGGAACCGATTAAAAGATCCATCGGTAAAAGAAATGTAATTTCTTTGCTCTTTTGTAGTAGAGAAAGGATTGGAAGATGACCTCATTAGCAAGGGAGAGAGAAAACAAACATATTTTCTTTTCCAAACTGTAACCCGGTGGGGGCTAATGTGTGTAAACAGTGCGGGGTGAGGGTGTCGGAGCTGTGGGGGGTCGGGAGAGTCGGAGAAAAGGGGTGGGGGGGGGGGCAAGAAATGAAAACTTTTCTATTTCAGTATCCCGAATAGTTATAAACAATAGGCTACCAAAAACGTAAGGGGGGGGGGGGGGGGTTATGACTAACAAATAGTAAAATCATCAGAAACAAATCCCGACTCCTCTATAATTTGTAGAACTTGGCACCAAGCTGAATGTAGGCAGGGAAAAAAAAATGATATAATACCGGGAACAACCTAATGATCTCGCCATACCTACTGTAGGTTTAGAAAGAATAAAAATCTCCGATGGAAAATCTGATTTCAATTCAACCAATTATGGGGGAGATGTAATAAATAATGAGCTTTGTACTGCTGGGATACAATGAGGGGGGGGGGGGGGGGTCGGGGTTGGCATGCTGCGTGTTTAGATGAAATGGAGTTAAAATAAGAATCATATATCGGGGAAATAGTAATAAAAGGGAACGTGTACCAAAACGTCACAGCAAAATTAATTACACCTATTGCAAAATATGTTATTCATGTACGCGTGTGTGTGTGCTACATAACTAAGTACTACATAAGTTGTATTGATCTATCTCTACATGCCTTGTATCCATCTGTATGTAACATCTAGACTATCTACTCTACATAAAATCTATCTATGTGTGCATAACTTGTATCTTTCTATCTTTATACATTTATATATTATTATATCTATCTTTCTTAACATAATTTGTATCTGTACATAACTGTATGTGCTGTTCATAGTTACATAACCTGTATCTATCTGATACATAACTATCCATGTACTACCCTACACTCTATGTATTATTCATGTACTATACATACACATACAAACATAACTATCTATCTAGCTATTACATATTTCCTATCTATCGCTACATAAATTGTATCTGGCTATATACTTCATGGCATATATTATACATACAGATGTTATTTTCTATTTTCTATCCATCTCTACATTACATGTATCTATACATAACTATCTAAGTGCCAAGTATCTATATTTACATAACTGGTATCTAACTGATACATAACTATCTATGTACTACGTACACACTCACACACACTTTGAATTTATTATAGATATATATTTTTTCTGTCTTTGTCTACATAACTTGTATCTATACATAACTATCTGCGTGCTATGTATATATATTTACACAACGTATATCTATATAATTGGTTTTATTTTTCCATCTATATTTACTTAAGTTGTATCGATCTGATACATAACTGTATTAAACACACACATCGCATATATATATATATATATATATATATATATATATATATATATATATATATATATATATATATATATATATATATATATATATCTATATCTATATCGAGAGAGAGAGAGATTATATATATATATATATATATATATATATATATATATATATATATATATATATATATATATATATATATACACATATACATATAATGTACGCTATATACAACCCAATGGGTGAAATCACCAGTCTTTTCAAAATCTTGATCGTACAGGGATATTCTCATGCAGTAATATGTGCACCGCATTCAGCATTTGTTCCTCCATGTAGAACATGGATATGTTCATTATGATTATTTTCTGTAGAATACAAAACTGTCCTTCTATCCTCTGAACTCCTGCTGTGATATTATTATTTATCTATAGACAATGGCAGAGCAGGTGTCATAAACATTCAAATTCGGCCACAGTTTAACTTTTTGAGTGTGGAGAAGACATCGCTGCTGTTTAATGTCCCATGGGAGGAAATATATAGCACAGGGGCTATTACCATATAAGCTAAGACTGGAAGGGGTCTGTTTATTTATTTTCACACAACTTTCACCTAACATTCAAACATTTTCTTTTAACTGGATTAGAATGGGAACCTTGGGTATATATATATATATATATATATATATATATATATATATATATATATATATATATATATATATATATAATTAATTTGCATGTGTATGATATATCATTGAATGTTATGCACATACACATGTATTGAATGTCCCGGCCTTCTTCTTTATTTATAAATGTATTGTTTTTGTATATATGATATTATATTTATTTATTTTATATGTATATAATTTCATTATACATCATTTTTTCCTTCATCTGTAGGTAAAACCTGCTGGTGAATGCCCCGCTCGGGGATGCAGGTGAACAAATAGAGCTCTATAGCCGAATCAGTCTACAGAACAATAGCCTGTTTATCTGAGAGATCTACCTCCTTCCCTCCCATTATCCTAGGCTGAATTTCAATCATTCACTCTGCTCATAAATAGAAAGTGAAGTTATGTAGATCAGGGAAAAGACACACTGAGATAGTTATTTTCAGAAAATGTCCTAAAAAATCGTGTTTATTGTGGTATATAACACGCGTCTATAGGAAAGAGCATAGCAATTAGTATGTCAAGGTGAGAAAAGTTGATTCACAGAGTGGAAGTTGCACGGTGCCATGGACCTTGGTGCCAGGTTGGTACCCTGCTGGTACTAAGTTCTGAGAAATGTGAAAGCAGTGACTGTGCTGGAAGTTGTAGTGCCCCTTTCTGTCTGTGCATATAATAATGCAGGATTGAACAGAACACTAGCAATAAAAGTCGAAGTCATCATGTCATTGGACAAGAAGCTAATTCACAGAGTGGAAATGGCCAGGTGCCATGGACCCTGGTGCCAGGTTGGTACCCTGGTACTTCTGATGAGCAGTGACTGCGCTGGAAGTTGTAGTGCCGGTGTATATATTAAATACTATACATTGCTTGTGCCTATGTAGGATATAACATAACACTAGCAATAAAAATCGAAGTCAGCATGTCAATGAGAAAGAAGTTGATTCACAATGGAAAGGCCCAGGTGCCATGGACCCTAGAGCCAGGTTGCTTCCCTGGTGAGTGTGACAGCAATTGATACACTGGAAGTTGTAGTTTCTTTCACCTTATAGATAATATACTTTACCTATGTAGAGCATAAAACCATTAATAATAGTCTTGAGGTCAGTATGGCAAGAAAAAGAAGCTGATTCACAGAGTGTAAATTCCCAGGTGCCATGGACCCTGGTGCATGCCAAGCTGTTGCCCATGTTCAATCAGTGGCTGGGCTGGAAGTTATAATACCTTATACCATATGTATATATCAGGTAATAGACATCAAACTTGCTTACTGTTGGTAGTCTTGCTTGCAGAAGAGCTTTCTGTCCCGGAAATAGCAGCTGGTGGTGAGAGGTTGCTGACATACTGTACACTGCAAACATTCCTCATGCCAGGACGACTCATTTACCCTCATCAGAAAGCGGTCTGAGATGGGTCGCTGGCAACCCTCGCACACTGCCTGGTGCTGGCACTCTGAGCCTGGGAAGGGGTGGGGGGGGGGGGGGGGGGCGACACAGGACACCTATGATCAATGGTGGTCACATCAAACTGGAAGATCAGACTTAGATGGCATTATACCTACCAAAAGTCCACACAGTAGATGAAAGCCTTGTGTATTCACTGGAGCAATTTACAATGCTAATGCAATATATATATATTATAATTACTATAGCTATCTATCACGTGTGTAGCAGGCTTATCCCCCCTAAAAGATATTATTATAACTACCAAAAGTTCACACAGGACAGATCAAAGCCTCGTGTGTATCCATTGATGTATCATTGTGCATCAGTAAATGCTCAATAAGATATCAATATAACATAGATAGATGGATAAAACACGTGTGTGACAGGCTTATCTCTTAGATGTCATTATACCTACCACAAGTCGTGCAGCAGATCAAAACCTTATGTGTATCCATTGTCGTCAATTAAACTCAATACTATACAAATAGTAAGTATTACGTTTAAAAATTTTATATATATATATATATATATATATATATATATATATATATATATATATATATATATATATATATATATATATATATATATATATATATATATATATATATATATATACACACACACAAACACATAGCTTGTGTATGTAAACAGCTCTCTTTCCATACTGTAATGCTGCAAATCGACCTATGTACAATGTAAACTGTGTATGTTCTTAACACAAAGAATATTCTTTTGAATAAACTGTAGGGTTTTTTTTTTTTTTTTTTAACAAGGCAGTTACTTTTTTTTCCTATACCTGTCGTATAACAATATATTAGTCCTCCTGGTGTAAATACAGAATGATAATATCTTAACAGAATGGCCTTATCTTGTTGAGCATTACTGATGTACATTTACATTAATACTCTGTAATAATAAACCTACAGATATGTATCTACACGTTAGATAACATGTTATTTTGCTTACAACTGTAACAGAAAGTTACAGTTATGTATAAAACAATGTATTCTATATGTATGTAATGAAAATAATAACCCCAATATAACATAAAAATACAGATTGACTTAGCTATGTATCCTGGCTGTTTTTTTTTTTTTTACTTATTATCTAATAATAATAATAATAATAATAACCTAAATACCACTGGTATTGTTTTATTTTCAAAATATACATGTTTATATCAATATGTAACCTTCATTTTATATATACTGCTGTGTTACATATGTTTCTTATTTAGGGCAGATGCAATAATGCATTTATCCAAGACCATAAAAATAGTGATTTTTAGATTACAGTACTGTAGTATTTTGTATTGAAGTATATATATATATATATATATATATATATATATATATATATATATATATATATATATATATAAAAACATTGGCTATACATACTGTGCTTGCTTTACAATGATACACAGTGTGTATTTAATATAGAGAGGTTGTCACTGCATTGTTTTAGCATGTATTTAATTTAAAGTATTTACACACTGCAATGTTTTTAGTATGTATTTAATTTATTATTAGTGTTTTAGCTATGTTGTATGGTGCTGAACAAACTAGAAAAGTAGAAAAGTGACTTTGTATCTGTGCAGAGGGTAGCCTGACAGAAGATAACTACTACTTGCACTTGCTGTTTTGTTTTAGTTTATTTTATATTAAGGTTATGTTATTAGGTATTTAGGTTATTTTATATTATATTACTCTAATGGTGGCTATACATGTTTCGATTTCATTATCAAATCAATGTGTGATTCAATCAAAATGATCAAATCGGTCAGGGGGGAAAATTATCAGTCATAGCTTTACTTCCTATCGATTTAGATCTGATTCGATCAAACCGAGCTGATTGGCTGAGGTGGAAAATGAACGATTGTTTTGAACCGATTGGAATCTGATCGTATTTCGATCGATCAGATTAGGAGATTGCATGATGGAAACAAAAATACGATTCACAATTTTTTGTCATATCATCCAACTATCGATCGAAATCCACTTCTCTGTGTATGGCAGATCGATCGATTGGATTGTCAACTATCGATCGATTATTCCTATCAGGAGAGATTGAATGGAAAAGGAAAATGTGTGTAAGGCTGTCCATACATTATACAATTTTCTTGTAATTGTAATTTCCCTTTAAATTTACCAAAAAACATATAATATGAGGTCAAAACTAAACAATTCTTTCAATTGTGTCCAATTAGGAAGGCCCTTGCACTACATAGTTGAAGATAGATCTAAAGGAAATTGTACAGAAGTTGTACAGAGCATTGTTAGAAAATTGTATAATGTATGGCCAGCCTAAAGCTGGATACACACTATACAATTTTCTTTAGTTTTTTCCTTTAGATTTAACAAAACCATACAATATGAGGTCCAACCTTAGAGTTTCAATTTGTATGCAATCAGGCAGGCCCTTGCACTACATGGTTTTGGTAAATCTAAAGGAAATCAGACAACAAAAGTTGTATAGTGTGTATGGGGTCTTAGGCTCACCATTCACGTTACAATCTGACATTGCAATTCCTGAAAACTATATCATGAGCTGCCTAGACTACCCAGATTGTATCCAATCGTGTAGGCACACACAGTACATATTTGTTGTGGGAGGTTGTGCAATCAGGTTGTAAGGTATGTGATATAACTGTCCCAGATACCCTAATTTAATGAGCTTCAGTTCCTGTAGTAGGCTCAGTAAAATCCCAGTGTAGTGTGAGTGTAGTCTATCATTTTTTGAATTTGTGAAGACTCTGATAGGCATGCAACATCCAGACATCATTTACTAGACAGAAGAGCTGACACTTACCCAGAAGAACTCCTAATGTGGCCGTGGTAGCCCTGAGTGGGTGATCTTCCATTTTAATACTGTCCAGCATCTTGGCACAGTCACTCTGTCCCCTGTTAAAGCACCTCTCTAAGGACTCAGGACCTGTTGCAATATCCATAGCAAGCTCAGCCTAGAGTTCCAGTCCCCCCGCACCGCAGCAGAGAGAATATCAGCAACACACAGAGATCACTTAGGAAGAAGTTCGCTGACTCCTGGGCTGGTTGGCAGTTGCAAGTTGGATCCTTATCCCAAATCCTGCATGGGGGCTATTATTCAGATGAGTCTGCTCATGATTGAAGACTGATCCACAGGAGCTACATAGACAACACAATGAGGAAGAGGGGGGCTGCTAAAGGATCACCTGCCTCTGATCTGGGGGGGGAAAGGGTGGAGAGATCCAAAGGGGGGAGACCGAGGGGGTGACAGGGTGAGCAGCTCTCCAAAAGCCAGGGTGAAGAGGGGGGGGGGGTGATAAATCCCAATGAAGGCTCTCTGTAGGATGTCCAGGGAGAGAGAGAGCCTGATCTGTGTGCCATGCACAGTCCTGAAGATCAGCATTCAGCAGGGATCGCTAAAGCGGATGGATAC